>CM039598.1:65032013-65231390 GCA_022457205.1 Saccharum spontaneum
CCCACTACCTCCATAAATGTACCAAACGGTTGGCGCTTGAGTTGACTATATTTTAGCCAAACCACCATGAAACAGAGACCCGTCTCCCGTGCAATGAAATGGTGATCCAGAGTCACAGATGAACACGGCAAGCATTCGCTGACCAGCATTGATTCCTCGAGCACCATTCTTCATGTGTATAAATTTGGAGACCAAAGTAATTTCTCTGCACGAGCGATCCTTCAGTTTAGTGCGTGACAAAAAGTAGAGGCTGAAGTAACCAAGCACTTAAGAACAAACGACCATAGTAATCACCAGCAAAACTGACAACATGGCCCAGTACAAGTTTGCCAAAAAAAAAGACAACAAAATCAAACAAAAATTGGGACTATTCTATCTAATTTGGAAGGACGAAATAGAAGGACTTTCCAACAAAAATCTCTACAACTGTTACATGCAGCAGTATCAGTTGGCAACAAGGCCCATCGTCAATGCGGAATAGCAACTTTTTTTGGTTTGGTTTTGATAACTAGGGAGTTGATTTTCTCTTCTTTGTTCGCAGCATGGCTTTTTAATGGTGTGGTAGATGGTGAGTGCCGTAGTAGTTGGCCCTCATGCCTTAGTTGTTGAGTTGTTTTTGTTTTCGTGTAAATTTTCTATAAATAACGTTGTCTTTTCCTTTTTATTTGTCTAATAAAATTTTGGCAAAGCTTTTGCCGCCTTTCGAAAAAACCTTGCCTAACTGCCTAAATAGAAACGATGAAGTAGGTCACTGACGTACGTTTTCCAATTCAGGAAATCAGAAGTAAGCAAATATATGCAAGCATAAATGGATGGCATGAGCGTAAACGGCGTAGCTAGTGGAAGATCACTGAGTGAGCAAAAGAATCCTAATTTGCTATTAGATAAGCACAACTCTAGTAAGTTGGAAAAAAATACCATGTCCATATGTATGGACTTTTAATGCTGCAATCACTGCCAAAATGGTGGAATTCTCCTAGGTAGCATTTGGTTGGGAAACAAAGTAGGGTAGGATGTTCCTGTCTCTGTTTTGTGGCATGGGATGACACCATTTTCTGTTTGGTTGATGAGGGATGGAACAAATCGGTTTTCTGTTTGGTCCAGAGAGATTGAAAACGAGATCAACTACTGACAGGTGAGGCCCATTTGTCATTCATTTTATTATATTTTTCTTTCTTCCTTCTCTCATTATCCCATTTGTCATTCGTTTTATTATATTTTCCTTTCTTCCTTCTCTCATTATCTCTTCCGTTCGCTGCCTCATCTGTTTGAGCCCCACGCCTAGGGCTGGATATCGAGTGAGCTCGGCTTGGCTCGGTCTAGCTTGGCTTAGCTCGTTAATATTACAAGCCAGAAGGGCAGCTCAGCTCGGCTCGTCCGCAAGCTCGAGCTGGCTCGTTTAGCTCGTGAGCCACTAAAACAAATAGGACACACATGTTTATAATGTTGATGCTACATCAATTCCAAAAGGTGACATCCACCCTTATGCAACCATACATGATTAATGCATATCATGTTCATCAAAAGTATCAAACCATGAGGTTGTTCCTCACCTCCCAGTATTTATCACATTTATCTAACATTGCAGCCGCCACATTTTGCAAATATGCATCATTTGATTTTTTTTGCCTTTATCAATGCAATCTAGGATTGATCGGTTGTCTCAATGGTGTGGGCTCGGTTGGGCCTCCCTCGTGGACCCTAGATTGATGGTCGTGGGCTGATAGGCCTCAGCTCATGAGCAGCTCACGAGCTAGCTTGAGCTGGCTCGTTAAAACAGTGAGCTAGACTTCCAGCTCAGCTCATGAAAAAATAAAAACGAGCTGAGCCGAGCCGAGCCCTACCCACGCCTCATCCGCTCACAGGCCCCCGCACCTCCGCCAGCGAGCATCCCGAGCATCCATAGCCGGCGAGCACCCCGAGCCTCTACCACCGGTGACCTCCCTGCACTCCTTCGCCCTACACCCCACGCCTCTTCTGGCCCGCGCCTAGCACGTCCTCCGCCCGTGCCTCCTCCACTGGAGCACGCTAGGGCTGGACATGGTGGCGCGTGACTCGCTAGGGCCGGGCATGATAGCGCGCGACAAGGAGCTCACCGGGGCAGGCGCGGCCACGCACAATGACGCCGGGGACGAGGCTCGCGACGAGGCTAGGGGCGGAGGTGCGTGATGAGGTCGGGGGCGGAGGTGCACGACAAAGGCCGTGCGCACCTCGTCGGGGCCAGTGATGGAGCCTGCGCTGGCCACCCTCTCTCCTCTCCCTTATCCCCTGTGTCGCGCATAGAGCCTGCAGCCTAGGTGGGATGCCCCAGTCCATCAAAATCTGGGGGACAGGGTTGCCCTGGATCTCTGGTGAATATTTGCTTCGGGGATGACTCCGCCCCTGGGTGTCTCCCAAGCAAACAGGGGGCGAGGTGGGATATCCCACCTGGGACAGTCTCGTCTTCGGAACCAAATGCCACCCTAGTGTTTTTAAGTAGTAATATACACTACTAGTCATAGCACATGGAAATTCTCACTAGGAGGCATTTGGTAGGAAAAGTTTATACTAAATTTCGAATGCTAAAACACTAGGAGGAGAGGTCCACATAACTGAGAGAAGTCTAAAATTCTGGTTGTGAATATCTCACTGATGACAACTTCGTTCTATCTATTCTCTGGGTTATTGGAAATCCTAGTTGTCAACGTAGCAAAGATGAAACTTTCAGAGATGCCAGACTTGCAAATTGCCAACTTATGTATAAATGATTCACACAGTTGAACCGTATGACGATGGAAACTGGAAGAACATACAAGAGACTTGCTTTGAAATTGGAACATGAACAAACAAATGGAAAACATTATTCAACAACTTCCACTATAGAATTCAGGCGCTTTGCCGGGTACCGAAAACACCCGGCAAAGGCTACTTTGCACTCGGCAAAGAGCCGCCAGCAAAAAGTCAGTCGGCAAAGATTTCTTTGTCGGGTGCTTTTTATCAGGCACCCGGCAAAGACTTTGCCGAGTGCAAACCTAGCACCCGGCAAAGAAAAGTGGTCGTCACAGCGCTGGCTCCGTCAGCCCTTGGTTTGCCGGGTGTCATGTCAGAGGCACTCGGCAAACATTTTTAAATTTTTTTTTCAAATTTTATTTGCTGAGTGCCCTACCGAGGAGGCACCCGGCAAAGATTTTTTAATTTTTTTATAATTTCTTTGCCGGGTGTCGCGCCGCCGGGGCACTCGGCAAAGAGTTTTTTTAGTATTTTCTTTGCCGGGTGTCGCGCCGCCGGGGCACTCGGCAAAGATTTGCCAGGTGCCCTGGCCCTGGCACTCGGCAAAGCTAGGAATTCTGAACATGATGAATTCCTAGCTTTGCTGAGTGCCAGGGCCAGGGCACCCGAGAAAGCCTCTTTTTTTATTCTATAATTACAAACACAACATATAAAAGATATATATCACATCTGAAGCATCACAAACACAATATAGCACATCCATCGCATCACAAACTCAATCCGACATATATATATCACATCGCCAACATAATATCTCACATACACGACATCGCAAACATAATAGGTCAAATATCCATCGTCACAAGTTGATAGTCGTTCACAGTGCATCACATGTCCATCAAGCGGTGAAAATGAGAAACAAACTAGAGGTGGGGGGGGGGGGAAACTGAGTGTCTGGTGAAGGAAAAGCGTCGTCGTCTGCTTGCCCCTGAGATGGGTTATTCGAACCCACCGACGGAGGCTGCATAAAGGACAAGAGATTGCATGTGTTAGGGTGGTCGTCTAATAAAAGCACTAGTCGAAGCAATTTGGTTTCATACTCACAGGAATATGTAAAACTGTTAGCATGGATTTTACTAATTGTTATTTCAATATTTATTAGTAATGGCAAGAAACAATTGGTTGGGAAAATTAGAAGATAGAAAATGAACTTAGTAGATATATCACTGTGTGCAGGCATTAGTTTTTAGATGCTACACATGTAGAGGATTAATAAACTGATGGACAGAAATAGTTTAGGTAGAATAGGGTAAGGCGACAACTCACGATAAATCATAATAACAAAAAAAGCATATCAAGTATTAACTTTATTTTAATGCTTTGGAAAGTATTCCGTCATCAGCCAAAAACAACTTTTGTAGTAATCTGAATATGAGGTCCCTACTCTTGGTGGCAACACAAATGATTCAAATCAGCTCCAATATAATGCAGAGCACTAAAAGTGACAACTTTGGTCAGATTGCAAAGTAAGTTCCAAGGTCCTCACCTAACAATGTAGCTGCATCCTCAAAATATCGAGCAGCCCCAACCCCACCATGCCTAGCAAGTGCCAAGCGAGTCTTCATGGCGACCATATCTGCTAGGCGAAGTAGTAGTGAAGTCGAGTGGCATGGCAGCAACCTGCAAGGGAAAGAAAAAACAATTGTATGATTGCTCTTTAGCTTCAATAACAACACATCGCATTGCTGTCATATTCTTCGAATAATAATCAGTTCACATGTAGAGATGTCTGGGTTTTAAGCATCCGACGTCACAACTTGCTCGAAACTTTTTCAATTTTTTACTACGGCCTCCACATGCGACAACAAGACACATCGACAACTTTCGTGATTTTCGGACTTCGTTTGGATTTTATATAATTTAAATACACTTTCCCCGCGAGTACATCGTCATGTTACACCAACATGATGCACGAAAATTCATGCCACTTCCTGCATACAGCCTCGACATACCCTAAATATCATGAATACCATTTTTTGAATAACCAAATTCCATTATTTCATGTATCTGCAATTCAAATTTGGAATAGTCGGAAAAATTCAATGAAATGAAAAAATTAAGGAAATATAGTTAAAAAACTCAAAATTGTCCCAAATTTTTGAAATAGGGATTTATTTACTGTAGCAAGGCCCCACAAAAAATGGGGCAAAAAAACAAAAAAAAATAATTTGCCGGGTACCACCCTAGGCTCCTGGCAAAGAAGCCTTTGGCGAGTGCCAGGTCATGGGGCACCCGACAAAGAAATTTAAAAAAAATAAAAAAATGCTTTGCTGGATGACGGCAGGTGGCCGCCGTCACGTCGACCACCTTTGCCGACGGCCTGGCTTTGCTGAGTGCCCGGCACTCGGCGAAGGCCGATTTTGCCAAAGGCTGAACTTTTTTCAAGCACAATTTTTGCTGAGTGCCCACACCACGATTTTTGCCGAAGGCACTCGGCAAAGGCTGGTTTGCCAGGTGCATTTCTTTGCCGGGTGCCTCTGGGTCTGGCACTCGGCAAAGAATGCCTTTGCCGGGTGCCCGATAAAAAAACACCCGGCAAAGAATTTTGTACCTAGCAAATCGTCCGTTTCCTATAGTATTCATTCTAAGCATTGAATAATACATACTTGGCAGTCCATAAATGAGCAAGTTTCTTCCACAAAAGAGGGTATATTTGGCTATATATAATTGGTAGTCTTCCATAAAACCGGGGGCTGTTTCCACACAAAAAAAGAGGTGTTACCGGTGCCATTGTTCATGTAAGTTTTGGGGCAGCACTTTATTTCTCCCCATCCACATGTGCTACATATTGCCATGATGGGAGCCCCTATTCTTTCACTCATCCGCCATCTACTTGTTCTTCATCTATACACAAAACAAAGTCAACTAATGGAGACTTCAAGGAGGAGCCCTTTATGTAGGGGTCATCATTATCCTCCTTCTCATTTTCGTCACGGGCCATGGTATGTGCACACGCATAAGGAGTCATAAGCTATTACTGAACCAGTCATCTTTGTCTCTTGCTTTGGCTAACGTACACATGCATGTGCGTCTTCTCACAGAGACAGCACCTATTCACGGAACCAATTTCGGTGATGGCCCACTACCACCATGCTATCATTGGAGTACTTACTATCATGGGGTTTGCGTTTGCAATGAAATTTGGTCAGGTCTTTGCCGATGCCAGGATCGCAACCAATTTATTTGTGGCACGTGTCGTGGCTTGCCCGCTAAATGCTTCTGCCTCTCATGCTGACCCATAGTGGCGGTGGCAGTGGGCCCAATAATGGTGTTGCCTCTGTGTAATGTCGTCGTTTGACCGATCATATTTGAGAAAAAATTGGCTCGTGGAAATAAAATTGCTGGAGCTCTACACCAAACATTGTTTTTTTTTTCAAGCATGATTATCATTTTTGTAGCAATGGTACCCGACAATATAAGCACCATGCTTACACTATGTGATACTACTCCAAACCTGCATGACAATCAGACTAGAGAATCCACTAAGGGATGAAGAACCTGTGCTATGGGATAACCAATTATGCTAAACAAGGCTTATATTATAGTACTATGGTCTAAAATAGAGATCAAAACTGCTACACAAAGTAAGTAATACTTGAACGAAGTCCTTAAGTAAAGAGAAAGTAATATATTGAATAAAGAGAAAGTAATATATTGAATACTCGATAAGTTTTACAAAAGGAAAGATACAAGATTTATACCAGACTCCTGAAGTCTACTTCTAGAATCCAAACAAGCTGACTCAACTCTAACTCCCACTAAACTAGCTTAAGCTAAAGAGATTTAGTAAGAGTGGTACTTCTTATTCGTCTTCTTATTGTGTCATGACCCAACGATTGTTCTTACTAAACTACTTAAAAACGCCCCTTGAAGCTTGGAACCATAACAACACCTCCATTGGACTAAGACCTAACTCATGCTACACACCACAACACATTTAGATAGTGAGTCTCCATCAACCCTGGCGCACAAGGACAAAACTCTTTTGGTACTCCTCCTGCTATGGACGATCTTGTCAACCTAATGGAATCCCTTAGATCTCAACTCTCGATGGACAAGGACCCCAAAGTCTAGCTAATAGACTCCACAACATCCTCCGGCCAAACCAAGTAAACTCAACTCATCTCGATCATTTGACCTAGGTCAATCCTCAAAATTACCTTCGTCAAGGTGATCTCTGACCCTCAAGTTGTTCCAACAACCTTTGTGAGATGCACCAGAACCCCAAATTCCATCTCTTTATCATAAAAATCCAAATTTCCCAAAATTCATGTTTTCTCGAGCTTTCCGGTGTCGTGACGGACTGTCTGCCAAAACACTGATGCAGCAGAATTGTAACACCCTGTATTTTTCCATCGTGACAAAATTCACTAAAAAATTGAACTTTTTAAACCGGTTTAGAAATTGTTTATATTTTTAAAACCTTGCATTTAAATTTCATCATCTGCATTTTTGGTGCTTCTGTGTTTTAGAATTTAATTGCAGCACCAAAGTATTTTTCTCTTGAATTTCTAAAATCTCTAAATACCACCGTTCCAAATTCCTTCATCAACAAGGAAATAATTTTTCTCTTCTCAAATTCTTTCTCATCTCCTGTTCACCGAGCACGTAGCCTGCTCCCTCCACCGTCCCAGATGGGCTCAGCCCAATGCCAATTCCGGGCCCAGGTCGCACGGCACCGCGTCCGCTCCGCGTCGGCACGTGTTCCAGCGCCCCCGTCGTCTTCCCGTGTCGTGTTCCAGCTCGAGTACTGCCATGGATGCATGGACTGCAGCTCGCCCTCTCTACCGGCAAACATCACCAACGGTCGCCGAGATATTTTGCCATGGCCACCGCCATACTGTGCTCCAACGCCTTACCTCACCTATAAAAGGCCGGCGAGGCTGCCATGTCTGAGCACGTCACCGAGCTCAAGCACTCTGGATGCCTGGCTTCGAAAGCACGAGAACCCGTGCAGATAAGCGGACCGTCAAGGTCGCCGTCCGGCTGGCCGCCGGGACCTCCACTCCACGCTCCTCGTTCGGCAGCCACAGCAATCCACATTCCCTCTCTCTTTTCTTTCCGTGGACCCAGTCCACATGAACCCAAGCGAGGGAGCGCAGTCCACAGAACAGTGCAGGAGCCGGTCCACAGCAGGCCAAGCCCAACGGTCCTGGCCCATGCGACAGCCTTTAAGCCGGAAGGAAATTGCTAGGCGTACACGCTAATCGTACACATGAGATTAACGTAAACCTTTTCCTGTTCTAGAAAAATTTCCAGAAAATTTCTAAAATTACTAAAGTCACGCGTGAACCGACCCAAACTTCTCCCACTTCATTTCCATCATCCTAAATTCCAGAAATATTTTTCAAATCCTTTCCATGCCTCTTTTTCTAAATAAATCCTTGATAATTCATATCTCCTCTTTCCTAAATCCAAATCTCTTGATTCTTCCACCAAAAACCTAAAATCAGGCTCTACACACCCATATCCTTTTCATAATGTTTGGATCCCATTTAATTTCTTGTTTGTTTGTTTGTTTTTCTTTCTCTTTTATTTATATTAACGCTAACCCGTGGAGTGGTACCCATCACCGTATATTCGCATATGTGCATACACCATGACATGTACATAAATACTCGAATATACCCACACGCATCTCTCACATCGAATAATATGTTACATACATACATACATAGACATACCCAATATATATATGGGCACATACACATGGATACACGCCTATGTATAGCTAACCTTTACTCCCACCTTTCCATCCTAATTAACCCTAGCCATGTACATATGCATGCACGTATGTGCCATTAACCTTAGCCACCACCCGCACTATCCTATCCCTACACCTCTACTTAGCCTACATCCTTTCCGTATCTGTAAGCATATACACATACCTAAGGGAGAATTATGTATTTGACACTGAAACAAATCAGTCTTTCGCATTTGGCACTAAAATATTTGAACTTTCTTATTTGGCACCAAGTTGAAATTTCCTTCCCTAGATAGCACTGCCGTCCATTTAGGCTAGTAACGGCGTCAAGTGACTGGTAAAATGACATGAATGCTCTTCTTTGTAGCAGAAATACATTGATGCCGAATAGGGAAATAATAGATGGACAGGTTGTCAAATAAGAAAATTATAAATATCATAAATATGTTGTGAACTAAAACATGGGATTTTGATAATTGAAGTCTGCAGATAAATAAATAAATAATAAATTTTAAATTCTAAAGCAAGAGCAGGTCCCGCTACGGCTTAGCACGGGAGGGATTTGCCCTGTCTAGTTAGCTTGGTCAGAAATTGTTTGATGCAGTTTAGCAGCTCGCTCATCTCAGTTTCGTCAGTCCTATATTCTTTTCAGATCATCGCAAGACATGAAGACAACAACAAACAGATATTTGTCCACAAATGCTTAGAATAGTACAGGTTTGAGCATCTGGTGTCACAGCTAGCCAATCATCTAGAGTTCTCCATAGTAGTGAGATAATAATGTCTTGGTCAGGCTTTCTCTTTCACGTTCACATAGTAGTGAGATAATAATGTGGTGTATGTTTTCGCCAGATAACCCCACCATCCCAACCAAACCTATAGAAGCCACACCTTGTTGGGTGGATCTCCCTCCATTCAACCTTACATGAAAATGACATAATAGTGATAATCTTAGAAGTAAACCCTTCAACCAGATAACAGCCAACCCATCTATAGGACCATGTTCTTTCTTTGTTTGATTATGCTTGTTTTGCCTTCCTTGCTTGGTGTTTTCCTTGCTTGTCAACACTAGATAGCGTAGGATAGAAGATATGGAGGGAACCTGATGGAACCCGAAAGCACAGTTACATAGAAACAGAAGAGTAAGAAGCACAAGAATCAAGACCCTAGAATAAGGATATAATCGCTAGCAAGCGAAGCCAAGTCCTAACACCCACCTACCCTTCCTCTCCATATATTTTACCGTCCCTAAACCACTCCCCTTTCCACCACCACCATGACTTCCACCTCCACCATGAAACCTACCACTTTCCATTCCCATTAACTATGTAATAAACACAATTATACTATTCATGCTAATATCTTTATGTGAATGAGTATTATGAACATTTATGATATATTATGATATTTATGGTATGGATGAGCTAAGGACATGAATCGTGTTGTTAATTGATTTGGTAAACTAAAATTTATTTTCGACAGGAGCAAGACGGGCATTTCAGGTGGTGTGGATTACCTTGGTAGGTTCGCCTAGTGAGTGTTCCTGTTGGGAGATACTTGCTTCGGTCATATAAGGAACGGTTCATTTGCCATTTCGCCTAGCCAGAACTTTGTATAGCCATATGTTTGTATGGGCAGACTTGGTCTCACACCCCGTTAGGTAGAAGTACAACTACTACTAGGAGGTTGGAGTGGCAACAGACTATTAGGAGAGGACACACATGCTGGGTGATCTTCCGTGGTCTGGTCGGCATGGTTGCTATGTAGTCTTCCATGTAAATTTATTGTTAAATAAATTGGATGCTGTGTGATCATCCAGACTTTGAATTGGATGTTGTGTGGTCATCCAGACTTTGTGTGTTTTCCGACACCTGAGTAGACCGTGGTAGTGTTGTATGGACACCTGAGGTCATTCCATCTGTATATAAGAACTCATTTGGCCTGTCTAGCCATGACGATGGTGTCACACTGTGTCCATCATGTGGGGAAATCTGTCCAACCGTTGCAGAGTGTATTGATTCTATTCGAATAGTCATGTCCTCAGAATGGGCAATTGCTGGGATGAGGTCTCAAATGATTAGATTATTTTGTGTAATGAAACTATGCTAATCTGGTAAGTTACAACCTACAAACTCCGGGAACTAGCGAGAATGGTTAATACTCTTCTGGGACCCAAACTCCCATTTTATATATAACTCTACTCCTAATATATATACACCTCCACCACCATAAACCACTTCCACCACCTCCACATACAGCCTCCGCCATCCATCTCACTCTTACCCCAAAGTTAAGGCTTGCTGAGTACTTTATGTACTCAACCCACTCCATTCTTTGTTTTCAGGAGTGAAGCTGCAAGAGCATACAAGGATGGAGCCATCGAAGCTATGCAAGGATAGGACAAGAGTATACACGAGGAAGGAATCATATGACTACACAAGGAAGCTACACTAGGCAGCAATCGTAGCACGTTCGCCGATGTTGCCAGCGCCCTGCCGCCGCCCACTGGCTACCTTTGGTTTCTCGGCTCTCCCCGGCGTCTGTGCCCGTGCAACTTGCTTATTGCTCGACAATGTTGAATATTTGCTCCATGGACGTGCATGCTTTGTTTGTTTTTTGCTGCTGGACTGGATGATTTCGTGGTCTGAGATTAGCTAGCTAGCTGCAAGCACATGCACCTGTACCGATGAATGGTTCGTCGTTCGCCGTGCATGGCACTAGTCTCTTGGCCCATTTTAGCCCAAAATCCAACTAGTCCCCACTTTCTGCATGGCACGCGCCAATGTCGTGCAACAAGCTTTATTTTGCCCTATCCCTGTCACCCTATCCCCTGTTCCCACCCCGTGCCTAATGCATCAACATTAATGTCCAACATACCCTTGACCAAAACAGCTCTGCTACTTGTGCTGCATCTCTGCTGGCTCTACCTTCAACAGTGCTACCACGTCCAACTTTGTATCGATGTGACTACCGATGCTCTTTAGCGACACACGTCTGCAAGAATCGTATGCTACAGACGAGCGTTACGTATAAAGCGTCTATGATAGGCAGAATACACGTCTGTAGTAACCCTTTCCAGCTACGCCTATAGCGAAGACACATTTGTAGCAAGCTCCGCTACAGGCGCGTATACTAAACACGTCTGCATAAATGGTCACGCCACAGACGCGTTACATTGAACGTGTGTCTGTAAAGATGACTTTCTACAGACGCGTCTACACAACTGCACCCGTCTGCAGGAAGAGTCACCCTACAGACACGTATTCACGGTCATGCGTCTGCAGTAAGAATTAAGCTACAGATGCACTTTGTCAGTCGTGCATCTACAGTAAGAATTAAGCTACAGACGCTCGTTCATGGTCACGCGTCTATGGTAGGATTGAAGCTGCAAACGCGCATTCAGGGTCACACGTTTGCACTGTTTTCCTTATTATAGATGCGTCTGTAGCTTGTACCCGTCTGTAGCCCAAAGCATAGATCACACAGATAAAAAATGACACAATAACACATCAGCATCTCACGCAAATGACATTACACAGATCAAACACTTAATAAGATCATTAGTGCACTGCTTTATTCATAACACAAACATCACAGATCAAAGATTATCTATTCACATGTAGCTCCAAAACCGAAGATTCCTTGGCTCATCAGCAAAAGTTTTATTCATGAAATCAATGACCCATCACTAAATACCATCTGCTGGGTGCCGTATATAATCATCAACCTTCTGCCCATCCGAGTGCCATCTCAATAGCCGTGCATCCTTGGAAGATGCCAACAAACGTTTTAGGCGAGGAATTATAGGGAAGTACCAAGCAACCTTCCTAGGAACTCTACGGTGCGTCTCCTCGCCATCATCACCCTCATCAGTTCTTTGCTTGTAATGGGAGCTCCCACACTTGGGGCATTCAGTGAGGGCTGCATTGTCATGACGGAACAGGATGCAGTCATTCTTGCAAGCATGAATTTTCTCGAATTTCAATCCCATCGTATAAACAATCTTCTTGGCCTCATATGTAGTCCTAGGTATCTGATTCCCCTTGGGAAACATATCTCCGAGCACTTCTAGCAATTCTCTAAAGCCCTTGTCAGTCCAGCGATGTGCCGCCTTTAGTTGGAGAAGCTTTAGTGAAGCAGACAACTTCGTATAGCTCTCATTGCAACTCGGATAGAGTGGTGTCTTCATATCTTCCAACTATGTTTCAGCTTCTTGAACTCTGAACCAGTGTAGTCATCAAAGCCAAAGGCATCACGCACCATCTCCTCCAGATTCTCAACCGTAGGGATAGGGTTGGCAGCAATCTCTGCTATATCATCATCACATAGTTCCTCATTGCCAAAGGGTGCTTCCTCGCCATTGGCATAAGTTTCATGAAGTCCTTCCTTACCACCATTCTGACTAGCAGCCTGCGCCTGATCTCGATCATTGACACCTTCTTCTCCGTATTTGTTACAACATCTGTAGTGATCCATGAATCCTCGAAGTATTAGACGGGCATGGATTGTCTACGAATTCGAGCATAGCTTTTCATTCTTATAGTCAACGTATGGACACCACATAGATAACTTCTGTCTATTCAATATATCTGTCTGTGCAGCAGTTAGGATAGATTTAAGACCATCTAAATAATCATGACAAGTACGGTTCCAAAGATACATCCAGTGGCTTCGATCATCCATAGTCTACAAAAGAAAATTAAAAATAGAAGAATAAGTTAATCATATCAAGAAATTGTAGCAACAAAACAATTTTGGCACAATTTATCAACACGTTCCATCGTCATAGTTTGACATGAGCTCATCAAAGTTTAGAATGCAAATTAATTAGTTGCACAAGTTGGCACATTGCTCACCTCTGTCCACTGCTGGGCTACGAAGCACTACTAGAGGATGGCGATGGTGAAGCACTACAGAGATCAAGAAGAGTAAGAACGAGCGCACCCTACTGCAGAGATCGAGATAGAATTAAGCACACGGATTCCATCTGGCAGTTAGTCGATCTTTTTTACACAAAAATTACAATGCCACTGAATTTGGTCACTACCTAAGCTGAGCTAAGCATGCCAGGGACCAACAAGGACAGGCGCGATGGTCTTCGGTGGACGAACCATACGGCTGGATGGATGGATATGGATCAAGAGTAGAGCAGGAGCTGAAGGGGAATGGCCGGTCGGTGGCCTTAGCACACCTGGGCACGCCCCCGACTGCCCCTAGCCACCGATGCCGGCTCTGCTGCATGCGTCGCCGCACCAGCCGGTGTCGAGCTGTGTCGCACCGCCACAGTAGCATGCACATCGTGTTTGTAGGTGCCGCCCGCGTGGTGATTTCCTCCCGTGCCCCCCGGCCTCTGCCCGCCTCACCGCGTGCGCCCCAAGCACTGCTGCACTGCCGGCCGAGCCGCGCGTTTCCCCAACCACGCTGCCCGCCGCTCGCACACTGCGCGCGCTCAACACGTACGACCGGCCACCGCCCTGAGCTGATGAGCTGAACTCTCTAAGCCACGCGTGCCCCCTCCCGGCCTCCACTTGCCTCGCCGCGCACACCCCAAGCACCGTCACGACGCCGGCTGAGCCAAGCGTGCCCTCGGCCGCCGCCCGCCTCACATGCCCGCACATTGCGCGCGTGCACTACTTACAGCCGTCCACCGCCCTGAGCTGATGAGCTGACCTCTTTGACCCTCTCGTCGCTGGCCGAGGACCGTCGCACCACCTTGACCTAGAGGCAGAGCCGCGGCGCGCGATGAGCAGAGAATGCGGCCATCATCATTGAATTGAATTGAATGCTTGTACCGGCCAACCACCGGCAAAAAATATCACAGACGTGCCTCCACAGCAAGTGTCCGCCATATATCATAGGTGTGTGTAGTGAAGAACGCGTTTGCTCTATTGATGATTACTGCAGAGGCGTCTTCAAAACATGCGTCTAAAAATCAACACGCGTCTATGATTATTAAAATACTAAAGACGCGTCTTCAATAAGTATGTGTGTAACGAAACACGTGTCTGTCATAAGCCGACGAACTGCAGACACCTTCCTGCAACATGTGTCTATGGTAGTACTATAGATGCGCCCTCAGAACACGCATCTATAGCATCCAGTTATTACATATGCGTGTTGACCTTACCGGACCGACCACCTCGGTGGATGAGTAACTACATAAGCGTGTTGGTCAACGCACGTCTATAGGTTCTTAGCATAGATGCCCATTCGTCTGGCGTCTATAGGTGCCGCGGGCGGATTTGACCTTTTTTTTATATAGTGTTGTCCATTTGACTTCTTAAGAAATGGAGAAATGTTGGTTGATTTCAAGTTTTTTTATTTGAAGTAAATCTTGATAATTTGTTTTATTTCCCATTTGTTCCATTTTGGTTCGAACTATTTTTATTTCTTATGCCCATGCTTGGTTCAAGGCAGACCATGTTGAATGAATTGGTTGTCGATGTAAATCGTGTGCCTAATCTACGACATGCAAATGGTCTTGTACTCATACATTCCAACTAAATTGTGAAGGGAAATACCAAATGCCAAAGGGATGAAAGGCAGGGAAATTAATAAGGAAGCAAAATATACATGATACAATAATGTAAAACTGATTCTATCACACAAAATGGATGTTCAGAAAGCTGTGGACAGTGCGACAATAAAAACACTACAGTAGGAAGCATGTTATTTTTAGAGCCCAAAAGAACTTTGGTTTGCAGCCTTCATTAATTGGGAGCCTGATAGAAAGTATCTTAGCTTGTGAAAAGAAGTGCAGCACTACAATAACCTGTCTAATAGTTTGAGACATACAGTCACAAATTGAGAGATTGGAGGGCACCAAAACATGGCATGATTTTGCAGAACCCCATGAATGAGTTGGCAAAAATCTTGTGACCGGAGTTCATCTAAATCCAATTTGGCTCTCTGTTTGTCATCTAGTTCCTAAGCAACAGATCGAGGGTGATTACAGATGAGGAAGAAATGTGGCAAGGAATCAAATGGTCCGCGCCGTCTGCCACTCTGCCCTGCTCCGTCGCCCCTATGACTCACGTCGGTGGCCGTGCACAAGAGAGAGAACAAATGCAGCAAGATCATGGTTTGCCGCGGTGGAGCGCTCAAGCATGTCGAGCCACGGCATGAGCGCGCTGCGGTCTTCCACGAAAACGGCGCGCATCCCAATGTAAAAGCAGGCCTCCGAGTTGCCGACGCTAGCAAGCCTGGCGATGAGCTTGGCGTAGTACTCGTGGTTGTAAAATTGGTTCCAGGTTCCAAGTTGTATCCCACGCAGCAGCACCCGCCGCAGTGGAATCTAGTGGGGTAGAAAAAATTGTGCCAGTACATTGCAATTTTCTTTATTTTTATTTGTCACAATTTCTTCTTTACCGTTTATTGTCTTTCTTAATATAAACCAAACATTAGATGAGCTAAAACACCTATCTTTTGTAAAAAGAAAAGTTAAGTCAATCAGATCAACAAACACATGGGACATAGTTATTCTCTATGACTTTGTCATATTCTAGTTTAGATTTTCTTTATGGAACCACACGGGTATTCTAATTCAGATCTACTTTGCTTTTAAAATATTTGAGGCACTCTAAAAGCTTGTGCTATAATGTGGTGCTGTTTTGTTGCAATGGACGGCGTGGGCGTGGTGCAGCGACTAGCACATATATCCAGTGCCTATGTGTAGTGTCGCTGTGCCCGCTCGTGCAGTTGTGACCCAGTCCAACCCACTTGGAAGACCCAGTTGACAGCAGGAGTCAATGGTGGGTTGCTAGACAGCTTCTTGGCCCTCAGCCAATTGTGGCCGTGTGCTGTGAATTTCCGGCATGAAGCATGGTAGATTGACAAGCGACGAAGGAAACAGATACAGCTGGTTCTTGCAGGTATCGTGGAAATTTAAACCTTTGCCATCCTGGATGCTGAAGGTCCTGGCCAGCGTCTGGAACACCAGCACCGCGGCCGTCGGCAGCAGCCGCAGCACGTTCGCCGAGGATGAGGATGCCAGTGCCTCCTTTGGTTTCTCGTCACTCACCGCCGTCTGTCCGGCTCCAGGTGCAATATCGTTGTTCGACATTGGATATTTGGATCTATGCACGTACTACTTATTGTTACTGGATGATTTCGTGGTGCGAGGTGAGTAACACAGGAGGTTAGCAAGCGAGAGCCGCATGCATGCACCTACACCCACACCCATGAATGCTTCGGTTCGGCGTGCATGACTGCTGTTTATAGGTGAATTTCAAGCATTTGCAGAAGAGCGTATTCGTCGTCGACTGAGAGCGACGCAATTCGTATTCTTCATGTGGTCCAGGTAGAAGCATTCTGCTTTTGCGTGTGCAAAGTCATAGTTAAAGGTTATACAATATGCTTAGCGCAAGCAGCCGGCTTGGAAATAATACTCACTGAGGATATTGATCGTTTCTTTTGTACTAGTAACTATGAAGAAATATTTCTTTTTTGTGTTCACGAAGAAATGTTTCTTTTGTAACTCTTGACTCTACGGTACTCACCTCTACCACTAAGAAACATAATGCAAAATAACACCTAATTCTGCATTCACAGTATTCATATATACCATTATCATAATGAAATATAATATTATCCATGTTAACCATTATAAAAAGTAAGCAAAAAACTCTCAAATCTACATGTAAATACTAATGTAAGCCCTATTCGGAAAGATAATTCAATATCCATATATCACTAAAAATATAATTATGTTTACACATTCTTACAGTAAATTAAGTTAAATGTAAACATGATACTAAGTTCCACATGCAGATCATGTAGGGGCCCAAATCCCTTTGTCGGCTCAACCCAACCTCTCTCTCTCTCTCTCTCTCTCTCTCTCGGCGTTTTTCATAGGAAACATGGAGATTATATTATGGACTTATTTTCCATTAATATAAGACCACCCCCTCTGTATATATCAGATGATGGCCGATTGAAGGATCCACCACTAAATCATCTTTTTTACATCTATTAACCTATTTTTCACCTTTTCCAACCCTCCTGTTGTTTGCTGCATCTCTCCACGAGATTCATTAGCGTTCTAGGTAACCTTGCTGGTCCTAGAACAAACCAAGCTATGCTCCTCCCCGACGGGTCCCACCGGAAGGCGTTCCCAGGCTTTTGCTTTGAAAGACGGGCTCTAGATCGGCCTAACCATTCTCTAGATCAGTTTAGTCGTTCTTTGAGTTACTTACTGCATGTGATAAGTTGATTGCAACCTAGGGCGTGCTAGCCCTTGCTGGTGTGTGATTTAGATCCCAATCTAATGTTAACACACAGGCTCAAGTGTAAACCTGCTAATGGTCCATGATCCAAACCATAACCAAACCAAACTAGTCAGGTCCACCTTCAAATCCCCAATCTTGGCCACCCCACTCATTCTCCCTCCAATCTCAATAAAAAAACTCATTCTCCCTCCTAAACGAGTCCACACCAAACAACGTATATTTTTCTTAAATCCAAACAAGACCAATCCACAGCCTAAAACCAGGGTTCGAAACCGGTTTCAATCCACCGATGATTTCTCAATGATGGGCCGCAGCGCCACCGCTGCGAACTCCTCCTTGAGTGTGAGCATTGGGAAGCCCGCGTCCCGGTCGAGGCCTGTGCTATGATTGTGGCGCACAAGCTGCTGTTGGGTCACATCTCTGAGGTGCTCGGGCTCAAGGCTGGAATTGGAGCAGAATCAGAAACTTGGAATTGGAGCAGGCAGCAAGCATCTTTTGAAGGGTCCAAACAAAATTTTCCCATAAGGATGTCCTATTATAGTGATTATGAACTGTTTTATAAAGGCAGATATTGGAAATTTATTTGTAAATTAGAGAAGACTAGTCTACCAACACATGCCCGTGCACGGGCTATAATTTTAAGAGATATATTATTTAATACATCTGAATAATTAATAATTTTTTATATTAAATTGTATTTTTCTCTTCATTTATTTTCTACAAAATAGAGATAATAGATACTACATAGTCTATATCCAATTATCATAAGCTTATTAATTTTTTTCAAGAGACTGATTTAATTTTTCATCCATGTTGAATGTAAACTATAGATTTACGAAGACACAAAAAGGGCAGTATCAAAAGTTCATAATTCTTCAGACTAGGTTTCAACTAAATACAGATCACACTTGCAAAAAAATACTAGAAATTCTAACTAGTGGTCACTACTGGAGCCTACATGTTAATCCTCATAGGACTTGATAGGAAAACAAAAGATAGATCCTAGATGTTCTCATAAAAATCATAAACATCTTACCATCAATTAGGTCTAACCTAATCATCATTGGTAATAATACTAGCTATGGGATCTATTCAAATTTCTAAATAATTATTTATTTCTACTGTTGTGCAAAACAATATAAACTAACTCATGACTCTAATTTATATTACCACATATGTCGTTAAGAAACATGATCTAAGTTGACCTAAATTTGCATTTAAGTACCGACGTCCCCTTATTATGTTTGATATTTACATAATTCAATTTTCATCTCATTATTAGAAAAATTAATTACCTCCTCAAATTTGCATCTAAAGTGTCAACACCTCCTTTTACAATTTTTTAGATAACGAATAGAGCATGTATATGTCTCAACATTACTCACTCTATCCATGTATGCATCGTGCCAACATGCATGAGCAATAAAATACATAAGTTATGTTTCATCACCTAAAAAATATTTTCTTAATAACTAATGTACTAAAGATACTAACAAATTATTTAAAATCAGATTAGTGACCATAAATATAATATATTATTGTTATTTAGATATTTTTATGTATTTTAACCAAAATATATGATATGTCTATATTGATAGATTATCCGTAATTGCAAATATAATTCCTTTGATTGTAAAATTGAATCAACTTGAGAAGTGTGGGAGAGCACTATTGGCTATATTTTCTCAAACCTTTAAGAATAGTTTAGAGTAAGAAGTCGATAATTATGAGGTTTATGTATTAAAATTCTCTTAAGTTTAGCATTTGTACAGGGGTCCGAGATCTCACTTCAAGCTCTATGAATTATCTTAAGCGATATGGTGCATGTTTCAAATAATGGCTTATGCTATTATAGTACTTAAGAATATACTCTTTGACCTAAAATCCTTATTTTAAAAGTAGAAAAAGAAGAGTTAATGAAATATACAATAAGCACAAGAGTTCCAACTTAACTTAAGGAGAGAAAAAATCCATAGCAGTCGACAAGAATAAAATTTGAAAAATCAAAATTTAGATTCATGACTTCATAAGATATGATGCAACAATAGCCACCATGGTTAATGGTAAGGTTTCAAAGTAATTGCATATTTAAAATATATAGAGGTGCCATGCAAAGAAAAAATTTGAATATGGATAAAAATATGTAGATTAGTTCTTTGAAAAAAATAGTAATTAATAAGTTTGTGATAACTAGATATGGATTATAGAGTATCTATTATGTGTTCTATATATGTAAGAAAATAAACAAAGAGAAAAAACATACAATTTAATATAAGTAGTTCTTTATTATTCGGATGTACTCCCTCCATTCCAAATTAGGAGACAATTAGAGTTTTCTAAATACATAGCTTTTGATATACACAAAGATTACTGTCTAAATATATAGTAAAAACAATATATCTAGAAAAGCCAAAATGTCTTATTATTTGCGACGAAGGGATTATTAAATAGTATCTAATACTTATATCTCCTAAAATTCTAGCCGGTGCGAGAGCATGGGTTCATGAACTAGTTTGACCGAAAGGTAATTCAAAATAACCCAATAAATTATATCTAAATTAACTACATTTGTCATTATGAAGATAGTTCAAAATAACCACCTAAACTTGCATCTAAATCGCTCACCTATATATTATGATAGATAATTCAACATAACCCTACGTTGTATCTAAATTACCATACTCTGCCATTCTGAAAGAAAATTTAAAATAATCCTCTAAATTTTTTTTTGTAAACTATACACATCTTTCAATATGAAATATAATGCAAAATAACACCTAGTTTGCATTCACAATGCCCATATATACCATTATGAAACATAATAGAAAGTACATATCATCTAGTAATTTATATTTAAATCATTGTCCATGTCAACAGTTATAAAAAATAAACAAAAAAATCTCTCAAATCTACATGTAAATACTAATATAAGAAATTATGAAAGATAACTCAATATTCTAACATTATTCTAATTAAACATAATTCTAATTAACACGCTGCTACAACTATTATTTTTCTTCTAACTGCAGTTCTACCACTATTAAGTTGAATGTAAACATAATACTAATTTCCACAACGCAAATCTTGTAGGGCTCAAATCCCTCTCAGGGCCCAACCCAAACTCTTCGTCTCTGTCTCCTTGTTTTGTCTCCCTTGAAACAAGGTAGTCTATCTATTTCTTCCATGTCAATGCGGTTTTGTCCGCAATTCCGTCTACACTCTTGGGCCTAGTTGGAACTTTTGCCCCTCTTGTCTAGTTTCAGCCCAGAAGCCAACTAATGCCCCTCTTTATGATTGGCGTGAGCCAATGCCGTGCCAAGAACGTTTTGCCCTATCCCAATCTCCCTATCTCCTGTAACACTGCAGATGCCCTTCACCAACACAACTATGCTGCTCGTGCTACGTACTTCTCCGCTAACTCTATCTTCAGTAGTGATACCACGTCAAACTTGTATCGATGTGCATTTGACTTATGACAACCCATGAACATTTTGCTTCTGTGCACGACTCTCAAGGTCTTGTTATCAGGAGCCATCTGAAAGAACCAGCCTTCTTCATGTAGTAACCCAAGCAAAATAAGATTCCTTGCTTGTTAGCCCCAACACATGCCTCAAATGTTATCAACCATCTCTACTATCACACAAATTGAACATGATGTTGCCTACTCCGATGCTATGATAAGCTGAGCCATCTCCTAACTTGAACATTAGGCACAATATTTTATTGCTTGAGTAGACAAAATTTTATTCAAGACAAATGGAGTGTGTCTTGCTACGAAATTATTTGTTGGAACATGGCCCCCCAAGGCAACGGAGGCCCTAGTCTTCGCGGCCGGGCCATGAGCGGCTCCCCCTTGGTAAACGCTTGCACAGGAAGATGGAACCTCTAGCTTGAATGGTGGAGGTTCGTGGGCGGGCACGAGGCCATAAGCCCCCACCCGGGTAGCGGAGGCCCGCATCATCTTGCCCCAGTCAAGCTTTAACCTATTCTAAGGGATTTCTTGGAGGGACGAAGGAACCTTCGACAATCAAGGGCGGAGGCCTAGAGTTACGCCTTGGGCGAAGGTTGTGTCGACTAACTAGGAGCGACCGCTCCAAATGTCTTTGCAGGCAAGGTCTGGCGGAGGCAGCTTTGCCCCCAAGCTATGTCTCCCAGTTGCAGGACGAGCGGAGATCACAATTGGCGGCGGTCGAGGGCCTCCGGCTATCGACGGCGGAGGGTCTCCTAGTGCAGCGGGCAATGGCGGCTCCCGCCACAGGCTGGGCGGCTGAATCAGCAATGTCGTGGGCCGAAAACCGGCTTTGGGCTCTGGCCCACGTCGGGAGGGCGGTTCTAAGATTAGATTACCATGTTATCCCAAGCTAGAGTGCCTGTGAAGAGAATATTCTAGGGATATCTTGCCACCATCACGAGGCATTTTTGTAAAGACGGTTTACGAGGGAACAGTGCCCATAAAAGAGGGAGTCGTAAATGTGTAAAAGAGAGGTTGGTGAACAAAGACAGAAGACACATGAGCATCAAAAAGCAAAAAATAGACCAAGGGAAATAAGATAACCTCCGACGGTAGTATAGACACTATGCAAGGATTCGGCCCAACCTTCTATAGCACTGTCAGAGGCCACTGAAATCAATAAAGACATCAGCAAATTAGTATAAACATAAAAGCAAAGAAGTTGCAAATAAAAAACAACAAGGACTAGACTCCAATCCTGGAACCACCGGATGGGACGATGTGCAAACCGTTGGCAGGCGCAGAGGTAGGCCCAAACCAATGCGGCCAATGCTCGCACTAGTAGCGAGTTCCTCCGGGCTCACCAAGGTGTTCACCACATACCCTGGAAATGCCAAAAAGTCAGCATAAATCAATCAGATCGAGTTCGATATACTCAGAAAAGAGGATAAGATGGTGAAGGCATCTTACTCATCTACATCTTGTACACCTTGGCCTCCGCACCACCACCACCAGCGGAGAACTATAGGTCTCAGTATGTAGCACTCTGGCGTCGGGCTGTAGGCTTCGAGTTAGCTTCAACATCCGACACCTCCTCCACGGCGATTGGACGACATCGACTCGTTTCTTGGGCCTCCGTCTCTTTAGGCGGAGAAGGGGTCTTATGACCCGTGGGCTCTGGATCCTTAGAGCTGGAATCGCCGTCCATAACATTGAGCAACGGGTTAGCCGCCGAGGGCTCTAGGAGCTCCACGCCCTCCAACCCGCGACCACCTCTGGCACTAGTAGAGAAAGCGGGCCTGTCCACCTCCGGAACGGAGTTGGCATGGCCTTCACCTGTACCATCTACAGACCCCTCCCTAGCACTGGAGGAGGCATGAGCAGAGCTCGTGATAGAAGAAATAGCAAGGATGGCAATGGCCATGGAAGTCTTCAACTTTTTGGCTAGTGCCTTAGGACCAGCCATCCCCTTCCTCTTCTTTGACTCGGCCGCTGCGGTCACATTCTTGGCAGCGGGCTTCCTCTTCTTCTCCTCGATCATAGCCAGCACATCGGGAGGGACCTCGTACTCCTCGTGGTGGATAACAAACTCTTCCAGAACTCGGTTAAGCCGGGGCATTGTACCACTAGTGAACCTCCGAGTGAGGTACTCCTTGTCGCTCATCTTGCCAACAATTTGGTGAGCGCAATCTTCGATCTCCAATATGAAGGCCTTCTTGCCTTGGTCTGGCAATAGTGCCTGGTCAAACTGTAGGAAAGGAAGCCCCATCGCCGAACCAAAGACGGGAACCTAGACCATCTCAATATGAAATGCTTCGTTCCTCTTTCGAAGAGGCCAGAAGTTGGAGGCCACCACCTCCTCAACCAGGTCCTGGCCTCTGGAGTAGCGGCACGCCAGAGCAAAAGCCCTGTCACAGGCCTCCCTCTCAGGTGTCTTCTCGGCTGGCGGATTCACCTTCGACAGCGGAGTCATGTCAGACATGACGGAGGCCAGCGACCAAAGGGTCTCCATCGACCCATCTACATATGTGTGTGTCATGCTTGATGTCTTCACATAGAACCAATGCTTCATCTAGTCTCGATCCCACTTGTTTTTTCTAGCACCAAGAGATCTCTAGCCATGCGCCTTCTTGTGACCTCTTTGTCGTAAAAGCACAACTTTCATACTACGCAACAAGCTCAACTCTGGCCGCCTTCACCTTTTTTGGCTGCTTCTGCAACTCATGGTAGGTGCAAAATGTGTCTATGTTAGGGACAGCACCATACGACTCGCAGGCCCAACAAAACTTGCTAAGTGTCAGAAAACCGTTGGGGGTCATAAGGTGAATTTGGAGCTGAAAGGCTTCAAGAACTTGACGCAAAAAACTAACAGAGGGGAGGCGGAGGCCACAAGTGAAGTAATCCTTAAAAATGACAGCATAGCCCTCCGGAGGAGAAGGGGCGGTCTCACCTACCAGCGGAGGCATAGCACGGCTAGCCTTGAAGATACCGTCATCTAACATCTCCAAAATCGCCTCCTCTGTAACATACGATGGCCAAAGTCCTAGGTCTTGCCAGCCATACCTTTTCCCTCATTAGCACCAACTAGGTCACCAACAGAGGCCTCCACGCTAGCAAGATCTGCCTCTAGCTCTTGAGCGTGCGTGAGCGTGAATGCGACGCAAGGGTAGGGGGACCTCCACCCTGCCCTCCCTTTATATAGGCACGGGCCCGATGGTTTGCCTTCCACGGCCAACGGTCACCTCCGTCTGGGCAACCGTCCTGATTCCCAAGACACTAACAACAACATTAGAGCAGCCCATAGCACAACTCAAGAGGCCAACGGTCAGACCCATACGGCCCAGGGGCGAAAGAAACCTCCACTGCCAAGGCGATAGGAGCAGCCTCCACAACAAAAATGGAGGAAACCTCCGCAGTCAAGGCGACAAGAGTGGATAGCCACATGAGCAGAAGAGGGAGTGCGAGCGTGGGCGCCGCCGCCAAGAGAAAGGAAGTTTTGAGGTTCATGGTCCACCGCATCAATCTGTGGCCTCAAAAGGGGGGAAACTGTTGGAACATGGGTCCTCAAGGCAATGGAGGCCCTAGTCTTCGCAGTAGGGCCACGAGCCGCTCCCCCTTAGTAAATGCTTGCGCAGGAAGGTGGAACCTCCGGCTTGAATTGTAACATCCAGTCCCGGCATACACGGCCAGGCCCACTCTACCGAGGAGTGGTCCCACCTGTGTAGCAACCCGCTTAAGCTTTCGTCGTCGCTTCGTTCAAAACGGTTAACTGAAGGTTACTATGCGTCCCTGGCCCTGGTATTTAAGTCGGTCAAACTCATCATACTAAACACCGGTTGCACAGTGTCCCGTGATGCTACAACAACCCGAATTTGGCACCGACCAAGCGGGGGTCACACTACACCACCATCTATGCTGGAATTCGTTATTCCAACATTATTCTAGGATGAAAACTAAGAAATGGGGAAATGATGATTGATTTGAAGCTTTTTTTTGAAGCAAATCTTGGTAGATTTTTTATTTCCCTTTTATTCCATTTTGGTTTTGAATATATATTTCTTAGGGGCATACTTGGTTCACATTAGACAATATTCCATGAGTTGGATGTTAATGTAAATTATGTGGCTAATCTACGACATGCAGACCATCTTGTACTCACACATTTCAGCTAAATTATTAAGTGCCCGTTTGGATCCTTCGAATTGAATTCATTCTATACAATTTAGACATAGATTAATTAAGCTAATATAGTTATATATGGAATATATTTGTATAATTATTGTTAGACATATAAGGGACATACTTATATGTTGCATTTCTATTGTAGGAAAGTGAGTTGAAGAGTGTGCTATAAGTTGGAGAATAGAATTATAGCATAGTGATCTATAAAATCCATTTCCATCTCCCACCCTATGAATTTGAGATAGGCTTATTTGTGAGCTTGGAAATGTTATGGAATGTCAAATTCCAAGCCAAATAGCCTAATCCATTATGTAGATTTCAATTCCTCCGAAATGAAGGGATCCAAACTGCTCCTAAGGGAAATACCAAATGTAGAAGGGATGAAAGGGGTGGAAATAAGGAAGCAAAATATGTGTGATACAACATGTAGAATTAATTCTATCATACGAAATTGATGGTGTGAAAGTTAGAAAGTGTGATAATCAAAACACCACAGTAGGAAACTCACTAATGTTAGAGCCAAGAGAACTTTGGTTTGCATTGTAACATTATTTAGTTCGAGGCGACGAGGCCTGATAGAAAGTATCTTACCTTGTGAAAAGAAGTGCAGCACTACAATAACCTGTCTAGTAGTTTGAGACGTAGTGTCACAAATTGAGACATTGGAGGGCACCAAATACTGGGCATGATTATGCAGAACTTCATGAATTGGTTGCCAAAAATAGAACATGTGATTCCATTTTTACATTATTTGGCTTTCTGTTTGTCCTCTTGTTCATAGACTACAGATCGAGGGTGATTATACTAATGACAAATATTGGCTATGGCACAATGAATGTGGCTGGGAACAAAAAAATTGTGTCAATACGACATTGTAATTTGCTTTACTTTTATGTGTCACAATTTTTCTTTACTATTTCTTGTTTGCCTTAATATAAACCAGTCATTAGATGACCCAATAAAGTATTTTTCTTTTGTAAAAAGAAAACGTAAGTTACCAGATCTAGACACTTGCACAAGGGACATATTTATCCATTACTTGTTGCAGGGCTACATGCTGTGCATATGATTTGGCATCTCTAATTTAGGTTCATTTCTTTTTATAATATTTGAGGCGCTCTAAATTCTTGAGTTAAAATTGGTGCTATTTTATCGGTAATGCTCCAAAGCGAGCATCCGTCTGTCCCTCTCCACGCACCGTGATTTTTTAGTCTAAGCCATCGGTTTGATTTGTTTTACGCGTCCAGACTGACCACTCTGTGCGCCCCGCACTCCACCCGTGTCATTGCTCCAGGTCGCACCGGCTGCTCAGTGGGCCTGGTTATAGTTTAATCCATGGACGCAGCATAATACAAATATGTGCATGTACACGTATGTATGGCGGCCTCATCAGAACGTGAATATGTGACATGCATGTATACCAGAAGAGGACATAATCGACATGTATAGAGAACTATGGTGGATGACTAGCTAGAGCAACATATGGCGACCGTCTATACTTACTTGCATGCACAAAAATGCCTTTGGTCCAAAAATAATTATAGACCACAAATATATGTGAGTCTGATCATATTGTGAGTCAATTTAGCATGGTCAACATAAATAGCAACCTTTTCCTTATGGGCCCTAATATGTTAGAGCCACATATCAAATGTTTATATGTCCAGCTTAACAATTTATTTTGCCTAATTAACCATAGTCAACACTGCCAAAATATCATCATGCACTTTCTTTAACGGTAATGCTACAAAGCGGGTGGTAATGCTACAAAGTGAGCGTCCGGCTGTCCCGTACACCCTGCCCGCGCCGCTTGCTCTGTGCCCCTACTCAGGCCACTCGCCCCGCCCGCCTATGTCATTACTCGCTCCCGCCCATGCGGATTCGCCCCAGCCGTCACATGCCCCATCTGCTATGACGTCTCGCAGGGCCACCTCCATGGTGCCAGTTCGCAGCATGCGCCTGCCCATGTTGCACTGAAAGCAAATGTTGTAAACATATGTGTCAAGTGTTTCAGATGTTCCAAATGTATGTTGCATGTATTTCATATGCACATTGCAAAAGTAGATCTTAATGTTGCATATGTTGCAGTTATTGTACATGTATTTTGCAAGTGTCTATTCAAAATGTTTCATTTGTTTTAGATGTATGTTGCAAGTGTTTTATTGGGATGTTGCATATGTTGTTGTGGCTATACGCATATGTTGCAAACGCGTGTTACAAATTTTTCATCTACTTCAAACGTTTGTTGCAGGAAGTGCTTTCATATTGCAAGTGTTTTAAGAAGAGGCATAGGTGGTCCCCACAGGCGAAGGTGGTCCCCATGTGCCAGATACGAATGCTACAAAAGTTGATCTGGATGTCGCATATGTTACAATGGCTATACATGTATGTTGCAAGTATCTATTCAACATGTTTCATCTACTTCAGGTGTATGTTGCAAGTGCTTTTATTTAGATGTTGTATATGTTGCAATGGGTATACACATATATTTTTGACGACAGGGTATACTCATATGTTGCAAGCATATGTTCCAAATGTTTCATATGCTTCAGATGTATGTTACTGAAAGCGCTTTAATATTGCAAGTGTTTCATGACCAGGCATAGGCACAGGTGGTGTGGCAAAACCGCCGGAGTTATGATGATTCACATGCACTTATCATTGTCTTAAAGACTTTCAACCATTATGCATGGGTCTCACACAACTCCGATAGTCTATTGGGTGTCCTTGGGGATCCCGAATCATCCAATTTTCACATCCAATCAGGATCATTATAGAAGACATTACAATATTACAACAGTTGATACAAATATATTACATCAGAGTTAAAGAGCAGAAATATTACAAACCATAAGTTTACAAATCATTTATTTAAGTTTTACAAACCATAAGTTTTGCCTTCTCAAACAAAGTAGGGTAGCATGACTAACACAACTTTATACAATACCTAAAGGTATCATCCTGCCTAAGGATGAGAGTACAACACATCTACTGCTTGCTATCGTCTTCCAAAACCAACATATAACAGGGACAAAAGCCTACCTGCTGTGTTGGGGTTCATCTGCAACTGGGGTTAACAAACCTTGAGTAATGAATTGTACTTCGCAAAACTTACCTGATGAAAAGAAAAGACTACAAGCATATGCAGGCTTAAGGTAGTTCAGCAAGAATCAAAATATTTTGCAGAAACGCTTACTATACATGGATCCTTACTTTCAACTTTTAGATTCCAACTTAAGTCATTATTAGGATCCAAATTTGCACATGATCTAAATCATTCACTTCATTAAGCATCGCATCCCATTTTCATAAGTACCATCCTTCCATTGATTAGCTATGATGTATGGTCAGAGGGTTGAGTCTCCATAACCGAGGAGCAATGACGATTCGAATCGATTAAAACCCAGCTAGGGATTGCCAACCACATGACATATGTAGGTCCTAGACCTACATATGTCAACCTTCACTCGGATCCTCCAAAACAGGAACGGATTCGTGCCACCTGAGAGCATAGTACTCCACCATGCTACCTTATTCTAGTATGGTGGGTACATTCTACTCTCACCATCTCTCCACTCCCAGTGTGCGGTTGTCCTTTTCCATAATGGAATAACGAAGGTATTAGGCTTACTGAAGTACGTGGATAGTACTGCAAAGTCTCGACCACAATGAACGGTTCTTAATTGACACAGATGGAACAAGCACGACCAGGCAACCCTATCGGCTTAACCACCAAAAGCATAACCCATGTCCCGTCTGGTCTCCAATTTAATCCATATTCATATTGAATCCTCAGACGTCTCCTGAGTAAAGAACCATATTGAATGATGAACTCATCACCTGACCCTTATCAATCTAAGCATGGCTAAGCATTACTAGCCTATTACTACAAAAGGGTGACAAGGAAAGTGTTGAAATATCAAGGTAATCATGCGGCAACAGGTTTCAATCCAATCCCTATAACTTAATGCACATATTATAGGACTCAAATGATAAAAGCATTTGTAAACCACAGGGAAGGGTTGTATGCTCCAGGGCATGCCTGTGTTAGCAGAGGAGTTAGGTTCTTCTGATGAACCACAAATGTCGAACCTAACTTCCACCGATGGTTGTTCTTCCACTGGAATTTGATCAACGGTCACTTCCTCGCCTTCGGTCACTACACGTCAATATAAAGGTGTGCTTGAGATGATGCATGACAATGCATTGATGACAGCCTAACAAGCTTAATTAACTTGAGTACAACTTTCCTTCATGGTACTATTCAAATTGATTAGAAAAAATAGTTTTAGTTATTATTATCATTATCACTAAGTTGATTATGATCATAACAAGAAAGTGATTAAGTTGCCAAGGAACATCAAAGGGGTTAGTGTTCCAAGGTCCACAATCAATCCCAAAATAACATCAAAGTTAATTAAGGGTTTATCTTCATCATTTTGGTAATTATAAATAAATAATAAAGGCACTTAAATTTAGATGAATAACTAAAATTATTAAAACAGTACCAAAATGTTTGTGAAGGCAGGTCCAAGCATGTAAGGTATACACAAAAAAATTCATGACCAAAAGATTATTATTTTAGCCTATAAAAATTATACAAGGTCCATTATATAATTAAAAGAGGTAATTTTTAAGCAGGCAAAAACTATTGATTTTCATGAATTCATATTTTTCCTAGATAGAGCATATAACGAAGAGGTTACACAAAATTTTTCATAATTTATCACACTTCTATGATTTATTATCAATTAAACAAGAATCAACATGCTTAATCATTTTTAGAAATTCGAAAAAAGAATAAAATTCATTTTGTACACGTAAGCAGTTAGCGACTGCGACTGACAAGCAGGACCCCCAGTCAGCGCACAGTGTCACCGCGCTGACCGCAACAACTAGCCGAATGATCGGTGATTTCTCGCTGGCGACGAGACCTGCACCTACGTGTTCCCCTCGACCTCAGCACACGCCTAGGCTACCAGTTGGACGAGTTAGAGCTCTGCACGAGCTCGCCCGTGGCCATGGCGCCACGACGGCGATGCGGCGATGGCGCTACGGTAGCGACCTAGCTAGGGCTCGGGTTAGCACCAGGAGCTTACCGCGATCACAGTCGGCTACTTGGTTGAAGCGGAGACGGAATGGAGGTGCATTGCCAGCGTTAAGGGCGAATCTGGCGGTGCGAACTGGAGAAGACAGCGGCGTTCCAGCGCGTCCTGCATGGTAGTGATAAAAAGGAGAAGCTAATCACCACCACGGCATCAAGACAAAGCTAGAGCAAAATAGAGATGGGTGAGAGATGCAGCCGAATGGTCTGGCCATGGCAAGGTGGTCATGGCGGTGATGGCGGATGGCCACAAGCAAGATGATGGCCTCTGGCCAACTCCTACGGAAAGAGGCGGCGCGAGTGGGCTCAAGCAAAGCGCAAGAATGAGGCAGAGCTTGCTGTGAGATGGAGTGGGCGGAGGTGAAGTGAGGGCAGCGAATTTTGCCGGCAAACTGAGGTGCACGGCGGCGGTGCTCAAAGAGAAAAAGAGCGAGACGGCTGCTGGCGTGGGGTATTTAAAGGCGAGGGCGATGTCACCACGATGGCAGCACCTTCCTGAGCTCGGCCAGCAGGTAGCCACGCATCCACACGCAAGAAACGCTGCGGCGGCCATGGCAGACACTGGTGAACAGAGAGAGAGAGGGAGAAAAGAGAGGGACGGCACCGGGGTACTGTTCATGTCTGACAGGATAACTTCAGCTCGCTCATTCTCATGATTCTGTGCAACAACTTGATCCTCGCCAAGAATAAAAGTTGTTCACCTATGTGTGATCTCCATCTTTACTTTAAGAACCATCTCCTAATTCTAAGTAGTTAGAGAGATCTAGGATCAGGAATATGGGTACATTGAAACTGAAGTCAGCATCATCAGTTAGGGTTTTGAAAACAGTTTTGGATTAGCATCTTTGCGCAATTAATTAGATGCTAATTACTGATCAATCAACACAACTAATTACACATTATCATAACTCAAACATTGTACCACTCTATGGTGCAAAAGTTGGACAACTTTTATTTATGAAAGTTCATCTGAAAATTCTCCAAAAATAGAACTTAGTAGCTGTTTTTCCAAGACTAAGCAAAAATTGTTAACTGAGGGAAAGTCAACACTAAATTAGATATTTGGAGTCCAATTTCATCGTTTTTAGCTTGGACACATCATTCCTTTTTTTATTCTACATTATAAAGCATAGTTTGTACTACAAAGTTTATTTTAACAAAATTTTATTTGCTTAAGCAAAATCACATATAGAAATTCACATAGAACCTTAATTATTATTCATGATATCATTTCATGCAACACATGTAAATCAATATTCGCAACATAGGAAACACGATATATGCAACATATGAAACATCACTTATGTAACATATGAATGTTTATACTTGAAACATAAATTGCATTTATGACTCAATGCTTGGTGATTATGCTTCATGATGCACATGATCAAGTTGTTAACTAGGTTTTAACACCTAGGGTGTTACAGGTGGCCCCCGTGTGTACATGTGATTCATTTACATACAAGGTCCATAGTTGGATGTTGCAATGTTAGTTGGCCAACGAAATGTAATCTACATAGCCAACCTCTAACAAGAGAGGTCGATGATGCCATCCATCAGTGATTATGGCATAAGGTTACTGTGGTCTCATTGTTTTTGCAAATTTTCTTGACATCAACACGATGAATAAACATCCAAGCAATGACTTTAGTCTATGTACCCTGCTCTCGGGCATCATTCACTTGTACATCTAGGCCATGGCAAGTACAAGGCAATCTCAAGTGCATGGAATCAGATGAGCAGAGCTCCATCGAGCCAAAGACGAGCAAAATTGAACTGTTAGGCTGTCTATCGAGTCTACAGAGAATATCACCGGATGGATGGGCCCTCAACCGTGGCTGCCAGTGGTCTATTCGTTCCATCCGCACCAAGGAAGGAAGGATAGATCGGCCAGCGGCATCCATTGGTTCCATGATGTGTGTCGTTTGTTTTCGTGATATGCTTAGAGCATCTATGGTTAGCGTATGACAGCAGCAGAGCATGCAGCAGGTGATACGGTGTAGCAGAAGAGCAAGCAGCAGTAGGTGCGTGCCTGGCAGCAACAGGTGCATGCAGTAGGCGCAGACTGGCGGTCTGGCGCAGCAGCAGGCGTAGCAGCATGCACCGGTGTCTGGACGTGCGCATTTGTCTGGACATCTGGACGCTAGCTTAGCCCCTATTTTATAGATTGGGCGGTGTGGGCCTAGGGCAGCAGGTAGCACATATATGTAGTGGCTATATCTAGTATCTGTTGTCTCGTGTCGACTAATGAAGTACCTTTTTAATGATAAAGGGTCTGTCTGGTACTGCTCTGCTCCACAATTTGTAAGTCTGTCCCATGTTTTTCAGCCAAACATGTACAACTTCCTAAAGAGGTGCTTTAGAAACTAAAAGTTTTTGTGGAGGTGCCCCACAGTGGAGTTTATGGAGAGACCCAAATAGGCCCAAAATAAAACGGACACAAACTACTGCATCAACACTCGTCACGTGCGGTGCAGATGATGGACTTAGGCAGATGGGTATAGAATGAAAGATGAGATAAATGCTATTCCTTTTCCATATTTGTGGAGCTGCACCCATCATGGTTATTGGGCTTACCTTCTAAACATCCTTACATTCAATATTTTTGGCACGGCTCCACCTGAGCCCAGGCCAGACCAAAGAAACAAAAGCCCATTTGAGTTACTATACTGGCCCGTGCAGATGTTCCAAGCACTAAAACAAAAACTGGGTCTGGCCCGTGCAGCCGACCAAGAACAAAATGAGAGAAAGCTTTGGTGGTGCTGGCCAAAAGGCAAATTAAATTTCTTTCTCTATTTTTGTGCTGGTTTTTGAAGTAATTTCTATTAGCGGTTGCTGGGGACTGTTTGTAGAAATTCATTTACATTGGCAGGTAACCGTACAGCCAGTGGAAATATATTTACCAGTAGTGCAGTCACCGCAAGTAGAAATACCCTACTTTTACTAGCATTTCATACTAGTGGTCCAAAATTGTCATTGGTAGAATAAACCAAAGTTTTACTTCCTTAAAAATCAGTTGTAAGGACGGATGCAGCAAAGCACGCCATCGTACCTAGTGAATCTATCATGCCGATGCCTTTGCTCTCTGTTGGAGCTCCCATCCCAGGTACGGTAATAACAGTTTCACAGTTACCCCGCTTTCGCTAGATCACACAATGATCGTGAAGGATGCAAATTGCGTTCCAGATGTACGGTCATCACACCTCACAGCAGGATCCCAATGGAGGTATGACAAACACAATCCTATCGGTGCACTCAAATGGTTTGTTACGTTACTCATATACATTTTAGCAGATTTGGGGGGAAATGCCAGATGCCAAAGGATGGTAGGGAGGGAAATAAGGAATCAAGATATGCGTGATACGATATGTAGAATTAGTTATGTCATACGAAATGGATGGTGGCAATGCTGGAAATTGTGATAAGAAACACATTATTAGTTTTATAGTCTGCAAGAACGTTGGTTCAGAACTTTATCATTAAGACCTGTGCATTCATCAGGAGTATGTAACTCTCTTGACTGTAAAAAGAAGTGCAGCACTGTAGCCATTTTACTAGTTTGAGACACATTCTAGTTATTGAGAGATTGGAGGGTAACAAAAAACAGGCATGACTATGCCTTACTTCTTGATAAAAGCTGCATCAGTGGTTCTATAGATCCGTTGTTTAGCTTGTGATCAGGGTTATCCAGATTTTACTTGGCTCTCTGTTTGTCCTAGCTACCACCAGCAAGAGTTATGGCTTTCACAATAAAGTACTAACATGTTGTGAATGGACCTACTGTTGAGTTTTCGATGGCCTTGTGCTCCAAAGTCAATCTAACACATGGTATATCCACACCCCATCCGTTGTAATTAAAGAGTCTTCCCAAGTTTGCATCACCACCAAAAGTTCCTAAGCACATTGAATGTTACAATTTTATGTAGCAACAATTTCTTACTTATATCATCATAAAAACATAGGAATGAGCTTCCCTTGTATTTAATGCTTGTATCCTTATATATCATTTCTCATTAGGCATACGTTGGGCTCTTTTGCTCTGTCGTTGTCGTCTCAGTTGAGCTCGCGAGTCACAACGACAAATCTCCTCTAGTCTCTGACCGAGCTTGTGGTATCATGTCTCCTTCATTCCTCGGTCGCCATTTTGGTTGAGCTTGCAGCGCTCGGACTAAGGCACAGGGGTGGGCGGCTCGGAAAAGGTGACACAAGGGGGCGATCATGGTGGGATGGTGGTAGGTAGAGGCATAGGAGGTCGTGAGAGGCTTTGGTGTGACCTGCATAGGGGATGGAGGCACCAGGGTGACAAGCATGATGGAAGGCGACATAAGGGCGCCTGTGCGGGGGTATCGGCGGCGGATGTGCTTAATGTGGTGCTTGGCTGTGAGGAAGAAGATATGACAAGAACAAAGAAAGAGAGAAATAGTTAGAGAGAATGATCCTAGGTGCACATATGTATGACAATTGGTGCCCGCTGAAAATTATTACTAACAGTGTAAAAATATTAGGTCATCCCACACCTCTAAATGCCTTTTAACCAGACAAAATAATAGGATGGACCGATCCTGTCAACCACACACAGAACTAGGACGGTCCCATTTCAAAAGTCAGGGATGAAGCCATCCCATCCCACCTTGTCTCCAAATCAAACACACGCTAACACATGTCGGTAGAAGGTTGTAGATTTCTCAATCTTGGATGAGTGAAGGACCAATTTTTAAGCTTAGGAAAGTCCTTGTTGGGTGATGGTTTGAATCAGGTTCTCAGTTGGGCAAACACCCTTTGAAAATAGAATATACGAATGTTCTCGATATTGTTAGCCAAAATCAAGCTACAGATGCACATACCCTAAGTATGGTTCCTCTTCATGTTTCGTTTAGAGAATAAGCTACTAGATAATAGCCATGTAGCAAGGGTTGTGAAACATAACTTTAATATGATGAAAGGGATACTTTCTTTTGTCTTTTGAAACCTAATGGTCCACTCACATTAAATTTCATGTATCTGACACAACTCTTTGTTGTTGATAGGAGGCACAACCATTTGCTAGTCAATATGGCCGAAAAGGAACAAAGTTGCTTTTAACAAATTTCAACCCTTTTTTTTTTTGCAGATCTTGTGTAGGAACGCACTGTTATGACATTAGGTGCAACTACAACTGTGAGACTACAACAAAGAACATATTCGCCAAGTGTGTGTCAAGAGCTAGAAGTGGCGGCTATGCACTTCTTTGCTTCTTTTGGATGGCCAGATAATGTTAGAATTAAGATTCAAGTTAATTTAGTCATCTGTAATGAGTGGTTTGATTCCATTAGTTCTAAGAGATGATGCTAGATTGAGTTCCTTTATCTCAAATAAAAAAGCAAACGTGTTAGTGGGTTGGAACGGAACATGTACACGGTCGTCAAATTGTGTTGGGAGTTTATTCAGCGACCGTGTCATTTGTTCCAATATGTATCAGATTCGAACTGTATACCACCGTTGGACACATCTTGGAATCAGACTTCATACCGTCGCTAGACTTTGCATTCTTGTAACTCAAATGAAGATGAGTCATAATTTCGGATCACATATGGGATATGTGGAGACGTGAGGGAACTGTGCGAACTGAAAAAAAAAGTCGTTCTGGAAAAATACGTATAAATGTAATATTAGTAACAAATACATACACAGATAGATTTAGAACTGTTTTATCCATGTATTGTCGGCTTTAATCAGCTAGCATACGTTCTGAAGCACATATTCGCAACGTCTGCTTGCTTGCTGTGCCCCGCTTGTGCATTTGTGCCATGAGCCCACACATGGAAGGACGAAGTGGTCCGTGATTTGTTCACAATGGAGCAGACCTGCTAGATGGGCTCGATTGCCATTACCTGCACTGCCAAGCTCAAAAAAAAAAAAACCCTGCACTGCCTGCTGTTTGCCACCATGTGGTGTGAGCCAGACTGCCGGAAGATGAACCGTCATTGCAGCCTGGAGGCCGAGCTACCAACCTGCCGACAGAACTCGGGACTTCTTTTTTTTTTTTTTTGGACATGGAAATGAGAGATGCCATCAACACTACTACTTTCCATATCATAGTGAAGCCGCCCATCCTCACAAGTGCTACATTCAACATTTTGGGCACGGGCTGACTTGAGGCTAGGCTGGATGAAAAAACACAGGCCCATATATATCTGCCCATGCAAATGTTGGAAGACCTGAAACAAATCAGGCCTCGCCTCAACCCAGCAGAAATTACATGTATTTGATTTTATATATTTTAAATTTAAAAGGTGTATACCAGATTGTCGCAGCTGAGTGAGACCTTTTTTTTTCAATGAGCTGAGTGAGACCTTAATATCTATATCCTGACTGCCAGTAATAGTTGGGCCTGGGCATCAGATTTTTGCTTAATAGAGATTGGGCTTTTCCTATACCCTGCATAGGAAATGGTCATATCTGCTCTATTGTCTATTGATTTTGAACAAAAAAAATGGCATCTCTTTATGTACCTTCTTTCATGCACACACAAAACAACGAAAGTTGGAAAGTGTTTTGATTCGTACAAAGTTGTATCATTAATATTCTGGGAGTAAACATTATTGGTGATACATATGAGCATGGAAATCCGCACATAAACACACACTATTGATGATGCACTCATACAATTCAAATGTATACTCAAAGAGATTTTTTAAAGATTACACTCAAAGAGATGAATGCCCTTTTCATTCCATGTTTGTTCCTCGCACTAGAAAACATAATAAACCTTGGCTTGTATATATAGCCCACTCTTTATGAATTGAATGTTCATAAACCACCATCACTTTGTCCCATCTATACTAAATACGCTAGTAGCTTAGTGATCCAAATTCAAACCTAGTTGAACAGTTGGAGGAAACCAACATACCAGTATGAGATTAGAAGTCATTAATGTAATGCAACAGGCTCAACCAATAGTTTCCAGTGGAACTGGTGTTGAACTTCAGTTGATACACAACATTTGCCATGGGAAATGCAAGCAGGAGCACCAATGACTTGTGCATCTCCAAATTGTAGTTTCCAGTTCCTAGAAAACAAGCACAGTAACTTTCCATATGCAATTCAGAGTCATACTTTCATCCTGATATGAAGGTTCGATCACCAAATTCACTATAATCTCAATTCAACATAAAAACACCTTATTCAAACAGTATGAGATTCATATTCACTTTCCAAACATAGACAGGCACCACTTACTTGCACTAGATGCTGATGTGGTCGCCACTGACCATCATTTTCTTCCATGAGTTTGACGCTTAGCCTCTTTCCATGCAGATATAGTGTGTGTTTCAAGCTGCTCTTCTCTCAAGTTTGAGCCATGAGTTTGTACCTGCAGTCGGAGCCATGAGTTTCCAAAGAGAAGCCCACATAAAGCTCAACCATACATATTTCTTTACAGTCCATCACATACTATCATGGTTTCGGTTTACAACACACATCAAAATAGTGACACCGATTAATACGCTAGTCATTTATATCTCCGTTCTAGTACACATTGAATTTTTGTACTCCGTAATCCTACTAAGAATGTTTCCACAATTTTCACTATATTAATTCCATATTTTAGATCTACTACGCACCATTTTGGATGTAGAAAAATTCAACTAGCATCAGTAGGATGACTACAGTTGACACAACACTGGATCTGCACATGGAGATTGAAATCAAAGCCAAATTGATTGGATTAGGGTTAGGGAGGGAGGGGAACCTATTGGAGAGGTGCTGCAACTTCGGGCCCGGAAGCACAGCCGCCAGGGGGCCGGGGCCCGTGCTGCAACCCGGGTTGCATGCTACCGCCCGGGGTGCGAGCCTCTGCCTTGGAGCCGGGCCACCGTCTAAGGTGCGTACCGCCACCTTGGAGCCGGGCTACCAATGTCTAGGGGCCACACCACCGCCCGGGTGCGTGTCGTCGCCTCAGGCCCGTGCCACTGCTTGGGGCTGGGGCAACGTGGCGGGAGGGCGCTGCAACTCTGGTCAGCGTCGAGCTGGATGGGTGCGCTGCCGCTCGGGTCCACATCAGAGGGGTGTGCCACCACTCTGATCCGCACCGAGCCGGAGGGGCACGCCGCCACTGCTGAGAGAGGCGAGGAGGACTGGAGAGGGCGTGACTACGTGAGGTTGAGGGCGGGGCTAGGGTTTGGGTGTGGCGCATTTATGTGTCCGCGGGCACATCCATAGTGCCTTTGGGCTGGATAAAAGGCCCGCGCAGCCCATGCCCATGTCCTATGCCTCGTTGAAATTAAATTTTCTATCGGTTGTAGAAAAACCGGTAGGAAAATATGTTTACTCTGTCGCTTTTGCCATTTTTTCTGTTGGTTCTGTCATTTCAAGGCAAACTGACATGAACTTTTTAGTTTCCTGTTGTGCCTGGGTCGGCCCGTGCTAGACTAGGGTGCCAATATATCAACAGATAGCTGTCCTTTGCTGGTTGTATTGTAAATCTTGCCACTTTTCACCGCAAAAAGTGTCAGTTATTTGCAGCATTTTTTGTTCCAGCTGCGATCCGAGCGTTCTAGCTTCCAGTGATATATGACAGATCTTTACATCAATAGTAGTGTTCTCTAGTTAATTCATAGCTCGAAGGTTAACCAGTTCAAAGTTCAAATTTGAAGAACATAACATCACGCAAAATACACGCATTTGACACATCAGCGGGACAAGATGATCATCAGAAATTCAGGAGTATCAAATTAAACCTGTGCGGGAACTCGAACATTTCACATAGGAGACGACAACTGCCTACAATAAGGTAATTACTGTTGTTTATTACAGAGTGGTACGTGTCAACGCCGATCGCATATATGCACAGCACAGAAACATGCATGAATCATGCAGCAGCGCGACCCATCTTGCCGTCCTCCACGGCCGCGGCGTACTGATCAGGCACCCTGAGGAAGTCAAGGTGGTAGAAGCCGTCGTCGGACAGCCTGCCCTTGCCGACGATGCTTCCGCCGTTATCCACGTAGGTGACGTAGCAGAAGGCGCCGCAGAACATGACGAGCAAGCCCGACGCGGCGAGCTGCTGCACCGAGACCAGCGTGACCCCGGGGCCCAGCTGGGGGACATAGCGGACGCCGGGGAGGCGGAAGTTCTTGTCATGGAGCTCCACTGTGCCTACGCCGGCTTCCAGCAAGGCCTTCCCGTCGCGCCTGCGTAAATCGGCGCAGTGTCCAGCTCCCTGGGCGCCCGCGAAGTGGTCGTCGGGATTATCAACCGAGAGGACCTAGAGGAGTGGAGGTTGCCCGTCGCGTGGAAGAGAGCTGCCAAGTCCACAATGACAGTGTGATCGGTGTGGGCTGGGAAGGGGAGAGCTGCCAAGTCCGCCATGAGGTGCTTCTTGGTCCGAACGCACACCACCGCCGGCGTTGGCGCACAAAAGAGCAATATCCTAGACTTAGTGAGGTTGGTGGGGAGGCTAGCGCAAGTCAAGTAGTGAGGATGAAGCGGAGGCACGCCTATCGCTTGTCGTCACAGGTTCAAGTCCTCGTTAAAACGGTTTGGAGAATTTCTATGAAGCTCGGACAAAAGATTTTTTTTTTACCTATTATCATAACTTAGTATTTTTATGATTCTTTTTTTTAAAAAAAATAGGGTCGGTTGAAAATAATTTTTGGTTGTAATTTTAAAACTGTGCCCATCTAAATGTCTCATGGTAATAAGACACGTAAATGCATATATTGTGCTATACTTTGAGGGTAAATTACATAAATCATTATTACTTTGATAAATTTGTACATTTAACTCATGTTTTATAACAAAAAAATTCACTTTTTGGTAAGCACTCAAAATTTGTCCAAAAAACTTATTACTCTAGCCTACTATATAGCCACTGTGACATCCACATTAATTTGATGACAGTGGACCAAAGCTGCTAGATGGGCTCGATTGTCATTACCTGCACTGCCAAGCTCAAATAATAATAATACCTGCACTGCCTGCTGTTTGGCACCATGTGGTGTGCGCCAGACTGCCGGAGGAAGAACCATCATTGCAGCCCGGAAATGAGAGATGCCATCAACACTACTACTTTCCATCAAGGCAAAAAAAACACTACTACTTTCCATATCATAGTGAAGCGGCTCATCCTCACAAGTGCTACAATCAACATTTCGGGCACGGGCAGACTTGAGGCTAGTCTGGACGACAAAACACACAGGCCCATTCAGGTTCATATATATCTGCCCATGCAAATGTTGGAAGGACTGAAACAAATCAGGCCTCGCCTCAACCCAGCAGAAATTACTTGTATTTTATTTTTTATATATTTTAAATTTAAAAGGCGCATACCAGGTTGTCTCAGCTGAGCGAGACCTTAATATCTATATCCTGACTGCCAGTAATAGTTGGGCCTGGGCATCAGATTTTGGCCTTATAGAGATTGGGCTTTATGTCTTTATGTATCTTCTTTCATGCACAAACAAAACACAGAAAGATGGAAAGTGTTTTGATTCGTACAAAGTTATATCATTAATATTCTGGGTAAACATTATTGGTGATACATATGAGCATGGAAGTCCTGAAACAAACACACACTATTGATGATGCACTCATACAATTCAAACGTATACTCAAACAGATTTTTTTTAAGGCTGCACTCAAAGAGATGAATGCCCTTTCATTCCACGTTTTGTCCTTGCAGTAGAAAACATAATAAACCTTGGCTTGTATATATAGTCCACCTTTATGAATTAAATGTTCATACACCACCATCACTTTGTCCCATCTATACTAAGTATCCTACTAGCTTAGTGGTCCAAATTCAAACCTAGTTGAGCAGTTGGAGGAAACCAACATACCAGTATGAGATTAGAAGTCAATAATGTAATGCAGCAGGCTCAACTTTGTTGTAGATTTTCCGACCGTGAGGGCCAATGAAAACCCACTCGGCACCACTTACATACACTAGATGCTGATGTGGTTGCCACTGATCATAATTCTTCCATAAGTTTGATGCTTAGCCTCTTTCCATGTAGATATAGTGTGTGTTTCAAGCAGCTGTTCCATCAAGTTTGAGCCATGAGTTTCTAGCTGCAGTCGAAGCATGATTATTTTATAATACAATTCATCCAAACATAAGGCCACATAAAGCTCAACCATATATATTTCTTTACAGTCCATCACATACTATCATGCTTTCGGTTTACAGCACACAACAAAATAGTGACACCAATTAATTCGTTGTCATTTATATCTCCGTCTTGGAGTAAATTTAATTTTTGTTCTCTGTAATCCTCCCAACAATGTGTCCACAATTTCCACTAGACCCAAAATATAGTTTACTTAAATTTATGCTAAATTGTGGGTTCCAACCTTATCTCATATTCGTCGGCTGACCAAAAAAAATTGGTAATAAAATTGATAATGGGGAGAAGGGGATTTATACAACGACACCATGAAAATAGTTGTTTGGGGAATTCATTATCTTGCTTTAGCAATTAGACTGAGCCTGTGCTGTCACACCGCTTTCTGGTTCTGTTCATCTGATCTTCGAGCAACTGCTTTTTAGTGGGAAACTACTTTATAGTTAGAAAATAATGTGCGGATAAGGGCATCTTTCTGAGGCTGTTGATCTTTCTGAGGCTTTTGGGGAATTCATTTATTGAATGTGTGTATATAATCATTTTGCCATGAATAAAGTTTTACGGTAGACACGTGCCTGTCCACTAGTACTATAAAAGAGCGAAGGAATTGTAGAATACCTATTACCTGAAAATTGTAACATCTCTGGTGTTATGGAGACTAAAAATCTGCCATGTCATCATATTGCACCGCAAAGCATCCATGATTAGGTCAACTACGATATGCATCAACTAAAACGAGTTTACATTCTTAGGTTGGATGTGCTTCTCAGTTGTGTGACTCGAATTGAAAACCCTAATTTCGAATGTCACCGCAAATACTTAGTTTATGCCTTACGTAATTTGGGGTGTATGACTGTGTTATACACTAGTCCAACTTATAAAATGGAGCTTCCAGTTTGAGTTTGAATTTGGAATCCAAAACTTGTCGTGAGTTTTCCGATTCGAATTTGAATTCACATTTGGGGAATTATTAAAGGATTTTCAAAAGTCAACTTGGTCAACCAAGAGTGGCATTTGTCAAACATATGATGATTGACGAAATGATGCCCTTGGATGATGGTGTGATCACTAAATAATCACCAATTAAAATAGCAACACGTTTCAATTTGAAATTCTTCTAAAAACCCAAAATTCAAAACCCTGATTTTACCCCTTTTGAAATAATTCAAAATCTGAGCAAAATTTGGTAAAAAGTTTAAACCAAGTTTGTAGATATTTTTAAGGGCTACAACTTTGGTGTTTTAAGTTTTCAACGTTTCTGTGTAAAATGTGGAGCAATTTTGAAAAGAAGCAAATTTAAAATTTGACCCCTTTTCATCCCCAAACTCAAATTTCAAAATAAAAGCAGAATTTGAAAATGGTTTGAATAGCAAAGTTGTAGGTCCTGGCTAGATGTACAACTTTGGTGTTTGGAGTTTTTTAAGTTTAATATAGAATTTAAAGTAATTTCTAAATTACCAAATTCCAGAAAGTGTCCCCTTTTGATTTCAAATTCAAATTTCAAAATCCAGTTCTAATTTGAAAAGTTTTCAACATGGAACTTGTAGAGCTTGAAATTCTGAATATTTCATAATTTGGGAATTTTTCAAGTTACTACATGATTTTGGGAGTAATTTGGCAAAAACAGTTTGAAATTAAAAATTTAGGGGGAGGAGTGCTACAGTAATCGGCGAATCACCGCTGGACACCGAGCGGCATGGGCACGGGAGAGAGAGTGAGATAGGGAGGAGAGGGATGACAGGCGGGGCCGCCGTGTCAGCCAGAGAGAGAGAGGGCGAGCGCGCACGCGCGGGCGGGCTGCGTTGCTGGGCCGCGCGTGCTGCTGGGCTGCAGGCGCGGGCGAGCGCATGCGGATGGGCCACTCAAGCGCGCGTTCTGCTGCGCCGATTCAGGAGAAGAAGAGAAGCAGCAGCCCGAGCTGCAGTTTCCGTTTTTTTTCAAAAATGTGAAATAGTGTTAGTTTTTATTTATTTCAATAGAATTTTTGTAGAGCTCTAAAAATAGTAAAACATTTTGTGTAATATTTTCAAGGTGTAAACTATTTAGGAAAAATATAAAATGCAATATTGATTACTTTTTGTAAGTTATTTAATTAGCTCAATTAAATGTTAAATGCAACTTCCAGGAATTTTAGTAATTAAACTATTAATCTAAAAATCATGAAATTTGTTTTGACACTGTTTTAGGCCATGATTAGTCTGCAGAAAAAGTTTAAACTCAATTAGAGGAAGTTTGATTTATTCTTAATTTATGCCTTAATTATTTAAGTGTTTAAATAAATGTTAAATTGATAAGTTTAAGTGTTGTGTGCTCTTTTTGATTGAGTGATGCCCTTAAGTCACTAATTCTTAGTGATCCTTGGCGCCTTAATTACTTGGTTGAGCTCGTTAGTAGCATGTTCTTTAAGAAGCTTTAGTGCTGCTTAAGTAATCGTTGTTGTTAGTTACTAGGTTCTTTTGTTTTGCAACTGTACCGCGAAGGAAAGTTGTACTCAAATCGTTAATCTTGGCATGTCATCATCAAGCATCATGTTTATCATCGCATCATGTTGAAACATGTTATACTCTCGTATAGTTCCCGCTTTCGAGGAAGTCGACGTTGTTGAGCAAGCCTCTGGAGAAGAGCAGTCGCCGGTGGGTTCTGGACCAGACGTCGGAGTTGTTGAACCCGAGCTAGTCGTCTCGTCTGAGCAATGCAAGCCCCAATGCATTTAAACCCTTCCTTGAGTTTTACAAATTGTTATCACTGGTACTATGGTTTACTGCATTAACTAATTAGGAGTTGAATGATAACCCAATTGTTGCATTATCATCCTTGATTATTGCGATATTACCCTTGGTACCTGTTTTATTGAAAATGCGTAGTATGCTTCACTATGCTTAATGAGTTAGGCTTTTAAATGAAATGTTTACATGGCCATGATGGCATATTTGAGGAATAATGGAATATAACAATGAACTTGAAGATCGGGCGGGTGGTTTGGCCACTGCTAACTTGCATTGAGAAAGGAGTCTCAATGTAGTGTTTCCGCCTTGTCAGTTAAGGACCGTTCGTTGTAGGCCCACTTGTGTTTCGAGACTTTGCAACTAGTCTCATGCCTTGGGTAAGCCCAAGATGTTAGTGATTTCATCACGAGAACGTCTAATCTCGCACTAGGAGTGGAGAGATGGCGGGAGTAGCGTGTACCCTCGGGGCTAGAATTGGGCCGGGTTCAAGGAGTATTGTACTCTTGGGTGGCGATGGACACGTTCTGGTCTTGGGAGATCTAAATGAGGGTTGGCATATGCAAGATTGGGTTCTACATATGTCGTGAGGTTAGAGATCCCCAGCTAGGTATAATCGGTTCGAATCGTCGTTACTCCTCGGTTATGGAGACTCGATCGCCTGACCTGCATCATAGTTAAAAAATAGAAAATAATGAAAGAATCGGAAGGTTTTGATGAGACTTACTTTGATCTAGATTAGGATCACTTAGAATTGGTTAATAAACCATCAATGATAAAAATAAAATATTGAAGGTAAGGACTTACTTTAGTAAGCTTTTCTGCAATAGAAACTTTGATTCTTGAATACTCGTACCTTGATTCTCTAAAGCTGGCATGCCTTTAGAGTCTTTTTCTTAGTCAGGTAAGTCTTGTTGAGTACTCTCTGTACTCAGGGTTTGTTAAACCTCTTATTGCAGGTGCGGTTCATGAGCAAGTCTGCTTTGAGCCTTGCTGCATGACCATTGTCGTTGAAGAAAGTGACGACGAGTAGGCTGTGTGACCTCTGGGCAAGGCATCTCATTTAGGTGTTGTAATAAAGTTACTACTGATACTCCACTACTACTGGTTTGTATTGAAATTTGGAAACTTTAGTTTGCAAACATAAATTATGTAAGACTTCCGCTACTTTACTCTGATGTTATTTTGAATAAACTGTTGTAATATTGCAATACTCCTGTAATTGGATTCTGTTCGGAGGATAGCAGGCCTTTTAAGTTATGAGGAACATAAGTACGACTGTCAGAGGTAATTATGACAATAACAGGTACATGTGGGCCATCATAGTTAGGAGGTTCTGTGACAAAAATGCCTACCCACCCTATGTTTTAACCCTTAGATATGATTTGAGATCTTGATCTAAGGGATATTAGGCCTCTTGCTTCCTAACAAGTGGGCCATACCATAAGACGTAAGATTCTTACGTGTTCCTGCCAAACAATTCCATAGCCGGGGCCGTTTTTTTTCACCGAGACAATTTTGTACCCGCATGCACCCACTCCACTCACACGGACGCACGCGCTGCAGTATCCTACGCTGCCACACGCCCACACCCCCAAACCCATCCGTCCCTAAACCCTACCCGGTGGCGACCAGTGAGGCTCCTAGCATCCGGCCGGTGGCGGGGCTACTCGCTCCAGGCAGCGTCAGGCGACAGGGCTCGAGGGTGGCTTGCCGGCTCAAAGGCACAGGTGGTTGTCCGGCTGGGGCTGAGGCATGAGGGGCAAGGGCAGTCGACCGGCGCCGTCTAGGTCGCCAGATGGGCGGCGGTTGCGGCTGGAGGGGCCGAGGCGGCGGCAGCCAGCAGCTAGGACATCGGGCGGCCAATGGGCAGTGCAGCGGACTGTAGCCAGCATAGAGCAAAGGTGAGGATTTACTGATTCATATTGCTTTGCCCTCCTCCAATCGATAAATTTGTGTGTCATAGGGAGGAATTGACTGGATTAGTTGGCCTCAGAGATTGCAAAGCGCTCGAGAAGATGGTAAAGACCCACGCTGAGAATGGGGGCCTCCATGTCGCCATCTGCGCTAAAAAGCCTAAAGGTGGGGGCATTGATCGGCATTCTGTGCGGTGGCTCTACTTGGATTATGCACCGCGCTAGGAACTGGCGGCTTGTTTGATGGTGCAGGGGACCTGTTATCTGTCGTTCATGGACAAATTCACTGCAGAGGTGATCCCTGTGGACTCGAGGGTCATGATCGACAGAAATGCAGTGACCAGCCAGAGCCTTGGTGGGCAAGCTGTATGGCAAAGAGAAGACGGAAGAGGTTGCTGGTCCTTTGGTACGCTACATTACAAGCCATGATTCAGCATTGGGGTTCCAAATGGTGGACTACTGTATGCCTTAAAGGTATTGTTCACAAGGAAGCTCAAATTGCTACAATACATCTATAGTTATTTTGTATCAATCAATTATGTTTCTGATCTGTGGTTTCATCCAACAAGTTACAGAGTTGGCCACAATAGAATTTTGTTTCAATGTGACATGATCTACTATGCAAATACTTTTTTACCAGATGATCGCGCAATTGTTATCCTTCAGTACTTGTGCCCTCAGAATGGAGCTGAATATACCATAGAAGAGCTTAATTCGGTTGAATGGAAATGTAGTATCACACCTCAGGTATGAGATGGAACCGAACTTCCTGTAATAAACAAAAAAAATTATATGCATTCGTTTAGGCTACTTTCTGATTTTCCTCCTCATGGAACTCCTTTGATATATATCACTGTTTCTGATAACAGCAAAGGCTGAGCGCAGTGGAAAGCGCAAGAAGGAAAATGTTATGGAACGAATTGTCATCCTTGGGGACAATATTGAGAAAATTATCAAGGTGTAGCAAGATCGGAAGGTGGAGCGCGAAAAGGTCACCGACGCACAGATTCAGATATCAAATACAAATTTAAAGGCAGCAAAGGAGCAAAAGGAAGCCAAGATGTTTGAGGTCTATAACTCCCTACTTAATCAAGACACAAGTCACATGTCTGAAGATCAAAAGGCTAGCCGAGAGAAGGCATTACATAAGCTTGAGGAAAAGTTGTTTGCTGACTAAGGTTAATTCTCAAATCTATCTACTGCCAGTAAGAATTCAACTGCATAGCCTGAATGCTCAGTTCATCTATCTTAGTGCAGCACTATATATGTGTGAATGCAGCACTTGCTTTTAAGCCTTAATGTGTGAATGCAGCACTTCATTTTAAGCCTTAATTAATGCTGCACTATATATGTGTGAATGCAGTCCTATATATGTGTGAATGCTGCACTTGCTTGGCAGTTTCACTTCTAGTGCACGCATGGCAGTTTCACATTTACATGAGGTGTGAAAACTGCTGCATATGAACCTATATATACACACGAAGTCCTTCTCTCTTTGCCTTCCACGAAGGCCTTCTCTCTTTCTCATTCTTCTGCCATCGAGTTCTACAAATTTTAGTGCACAGCTTCGAGGTAACTTAATTCTTTGAACTTTCTGCGCCATCTCTTTTCCTCACCTCTTGTATTCACTATCTTTTCTCTTCTGCAAAGATGTCAGAGGAAAATGATCACCCTGATGGAAGTCAAAATCCTCTGTACTCATTGGATGAGTTCCTTGTTGAGGATCAGATCATAGATGATGTTCTCAATGAAGCCACGATGGTCATACACTCCACCATCGAAGGTCTTCAAAAAGAGGCTTCTGACCATCGACTCCATCCGAGGAAGCACGTCAAAAGGCCACGAGAGGAAGCACATCAAAAACTAGTGAATGATTATTTCTCAGAAAATCCTCTTTATCCTTCCAATATTTTTTGCCGAAGATTTCATATGTCTAGGCCACTTTTTCTACACATCGTTGAGGCCTTAGGCCAATGGTTTGATTATTTTACTCAAAGGGTGGATGCCGTTAATCGGCAATAGAAGTGTACTGCAGCTATTCGCCAATTGGCTACTGGTAGTGCTGCAGATGAACTAGATGAATACTTGAAGATAGGAGAGACTACTGCAATGGAGGCGATGAAGAATTTTATCAAAGGTGTTGGAGATGTATTTGGTAAGAGATATCTGAGGCGCCCCACTGTGGAAGATACTGAATGTCTACTCAAACTCGGTGAGAGACGAGGTTTTCCTGATATGTTCAGCAGCATTGACTGCATGTATTGGCAATGGGAAAGATGTTCAACTGCATGGAAGGGTCAGTTCACTCGTGGTGATCAGAAAGTGCCGACGCTGATTCTTGAGGCCGTGGCATCACATGATCTTTGGATTTGGCATGTGTTCTTTGGAGCAGCGGGTTCTAACAATGATATTAATGTTTTGAACCAATCTATTGTATTTATCAATGAGCTAAAAGGACAAGTTCCTAGAGTCCAGTACATGGTAAATGGGAATCAATACAGCACTGGGTATTTTCTTGCTGATGGAATATACCCTGAATGGGTGGTATTTGTTAAGTCAATACGACTGCCTATCAATGACAAGGAGAAGTTGTATACAGAGGAACAAGAAGGGGCTAGAAAGGATATCGAGAGAGCCTTTGGTGTATTGCAGCGTCGATTTTGCATCTTAAAATGACCAGCTCGTCTATATGACCGAGATGTACTCCGTGATGTTGTGCTAGCTTGCATCATACTTCACAATATGATAGTTGAAGATGAGAAGGAAGAGGACATTATTGAAGAAAATCTAAATATAAATGTGCCTCCTAGTTCATCAGCCGTTCAAGAACCGAAATTCTCTCCAGATTAGAATGTTCCGTTAGAGAGTTTTAGAAAAAGATACTTCTATTCGTGATCGATCGTCTCATGGCCGACTTAAGAATGATTTGGTGGAACATATTTGGAATAAGTTTGGTGGTCGTGCACATATATCTGGTACTTGTGACTATCTTTTGCATTATTGGTTATCTATTGTAATTAGTTATCTACCTTAAGAATTTAACTGCACTTTATCTGTGATCTGATCCTGCACTGTTTTTTGTGAAGGCTGAGAGCTCATGCTGAACTGTTTTTTCGTTTGTGCAGGATGAAAGCAAAGCTGAAGGCAATCTGAAAGCAAGGCTGAAGGCAATCTGATCCTGCAGTACTGAACCTATGGGGTGCAGAGAAGAACCAGTGAGAGGCCGTGTGCAAGGCTGAAGGCTGTCTGAACTTTTTTTTTATCTATCTTAGTTTACTATCTAAGTTCCAGTCGTATGTTCTAGATGTCTCTGAACAATCAGTATGCTGAAGGTTGAATGCTGCTATTCCAGTTATCTGAACAATTGTATGTTATCTCTGTGTGTCTGTGTGTGTGAATGGCTACACAATTATTCGGTGCATATGATCCCTTCATTCAACAGCAATTAAATGCTTTACTTAGTTTTGGAATTGGTGAAATGAAACGCTGCACTGTGAAGGCTAGTTTCATTCATTGTTTCATCCCACTCTAGCTGATGTGGCTTTTTGAAAACCCTGTAGTGAAACTAAGCATTGAGACTGGCCTTACCCAACCCAACGGCGGCAGTCGTCAAAAGTGAATGATAACTGGAGTTGCGTATTACACTATTACTAGTTAATTAGACAGATAATTTATCGACCAGACTCGACCACACACCTGGCTCCAGTCGTCTAAACCTTCCAAATAACCATCTCAACCTGTGACTATGTGAGCGAGAAATGTAGCCGCCAATTGTGGAGGATGAGGACTGACATGTCGCGACTCGCGACCTGTGAGTCGTTTCAGAGGAAAATGGCAAGCTCGTGCCACGACAGCAGTTTCATCTGAACAGAGGCCCGGATCCGAGCTTATCATCGCGGCCACCATCATCTCCTGCTTTTTATCTCCTGCACTGAAGACACCATGGTTCAATGCAACTCCCATTCTTTCTTTTCGGTTCGATCAATCGGTTCTCTTGTTTCTGCTGGCCAGTTTCAAAGAAACGTGGCAGAAATCTGATATCCGTGACGTGTTGTAGGCACTGACGGTCCCAGGATAGGAACCGCGCGGCTTGTGACTTTGTGAGTGAGAGGATCGGAGGCTGTCAAGTGTCATCCCTTTTGGTCCTGGCGTGCCCGTGACAACGAAGCTAGCTAGGAAGCCGTTGAATAGGAAGACCAAGACAAAGTTAGGGTCGCACTCCAGGATGGCGACAAGCAGCAGGTCCCGTTCGCCTCGCCCAGGACCTGTACCAAGACGCCGGCCGGCTGCCGACGTGAACAACCTGCATTGCTGCTGCTTCGTCTGTCTACGGTGGCCCCGGCAGCCGGACAGTGATTAGATGCTGACGCGGTGACGCTGCGGCTAAACCCAGAAGACAAGGCCAAGTCCAGGAAGTCAGGAACTCGCCTCATCACGGATTGACAAAAAGTGGGAGGTCCCATTCCTCCGAAGAAATTGCGTCACCGCGCGGAGCTTCCGGTCAGGTCGGTTGTTGCTTGCTGCTGCCGGGGACTACTGTCATGAAGAGCCAGCAAAGCGCCACCCTGGCAGACATATTTCAGTTGTCTCAACAGATGCCAGTAGTAGTGCAGACTGCAGTGCGCTTTATCAACAAGCTTAGCAGCTTGAACACGGATGCGTGTACATACCTGTCACCCAGCAGCAGTCAAAAGTGGATGATAACAGACTAACAGGAGTTCGGTATTAGTAGGAAAGATTATTCATCAACCAGGCTCGACCACACACCTCTGGCTTCAGTCGTCTAAACCTTCCAAAAAACCTTCCCAACCTGTGACGATGTGAGCCAGAAATGGAGCCCGCAATCGTGGAGGATGAAGACCGACATGTCGCGATCGGGACCGGTGAGTCGTTTCAGAGGAAAATGGCAAGCTCATGCCGCGACAGCAGTCTCATCTGAACAGAGAAGCGGATCGGAGCTTATCTTCGGAGCCGCCACCATCATCTCCAACACTGTTGTTCGATGCAAGTCCCTTTCTTTCAACCAAAATTGAAAAGGATACGAGTTCCTTCACCATTTTGCTTGCTGAACCGTTGTTCATGAAGCAATGGTTTTAGTTTATGTTTATAAAGGAAGCATGAGGCCTGCAATGGAAGCAACAGATTTTGTCGCTTCTTTCAGTGTCACACTCAGCTTATGACCATGCAGGAGCTTGAATTCTTCAGAAAATCAAAGATGGTGACTGATCAGGATATTTATATTTTTGGTATTTATATTCACATCGTGCAGATCATGTTCTTCATTTTCCCTCCATTTCCTGAAAATCTCAATGTGCGGCAAGTGCAGCACACCTTACCTTCCTTCCATTTCAGATATTTTGAACTTATTAACTCTGACAAGTACACAAATGCATGCCCAACAGAAGCAAAAAAACGCACGTTTTGCGCAGACCATGTATGGTTCCGACAAAATCCGCAGCTATTCTCTTGCAGCCAAAGCAGACCATTATTTACTGTAGCAGAGGGTAGTTATTACCGAAGTAGCCAATTATAGACCAACTTTTCATAGCATTGCTACTGTAACAGGGGGGTATGAACGCCTTGGACCCAATTTCCTATAGTAGTACACAAGCAACTGTCTCGTTTTTATAGAGGAAAAGTGCAAGCTCGTGCCAACGACTACCAAGAAAAGTGCAAGCATCACCATCGGGTACGTTATCTGTTCTCCTCAACCTTCAGCGATACAAAAACCAAACGCAGGCAGACATGTTGGAGCCAGCCACAAGCTGACAAGCACCAAGACTTCTCATGGTTACAGCACAGGATCGGAGGCTGCTGTCATCAATAGGCCACAGTCATCAAAGCTCCTGAATTGACCAGGGTAGCAGCATGCATATGTACTGCATGAACCAAAAACCAGGTCGTTCTTAAGGACAAACAGGTCGATCGTTCCTTGGAGCAAATACAGAGCTTCGTTCTGTGTAGATTCGTGCATCTTGGACAGGGACAGGAGACTGCGAGCAAAGAAGAAAACACGTTTCCGATGTGATCATACTGTTCTAACCCACATGGCAAAGGATCACAAGGAGCGAAATGATCAACGAGGTTATCTACATGAAAACTACGTGAGTGCATCAATATTGTGACTTAGGGCTTGCGATCCCTCAGAGCAACCATAAGACGTACATCGCCATTGGAACTGAGCTGAAAGATGCACAAACTCTATATGGCTACAAGGCAATGCATTGTTAGGGACCAGGTATTTTTTATTTACAGGAGCCAACAGGCAACCGTCTCCGTCAAATCATCTTTGTTTCTAAGCTATTTTGCAGATTTGGTCAGCTTGCTCGCCTCTGTTAATAACCCTTCTCTTTTTTTCTTCCAAGACCTGTGTCGGCTTCTCTTCATATGTCAACTTTGATTTAAGCTTGATGTTGGTTGGTTCAATTACTTCATCTGGCATGCGCAAGCATTTTCTCAGCTGGAAGACATGGAAGACATTAAAAATTGCACTCATCTCCAGAGGAAGCTGTAGCTTATACGCTTTGAAGAATTGACCGGAGGAAGACGAACAGACCAAAGTTAGAAATTTGAATGATGTGTCGCTGGCACAACAGTCGTGCTATCCATAAAGTTATCATGAATCATCATATCAGCGAGAAGAGCCTGCATGAGCCTTTTATCTAATAAATGCGCCCCTCATAGAAGTCAGGGTTTGTTGCACGTATTAGTTGTAGAATTACTACCGATGTCCCAGAAGCACGTACAATCAAAGAACCTATAACTGACTTAATGATCCATTTGCGGTTTCATAGTTAAAATTTGTTCATACTTGCACATAGCTTAATCTTTAAGACAAGCATATGACTACTGATGAACCACACCCTTTGGGTGGACTTGACAAAGGCAACATGTAACGAATGCAACTTCTCGTGCGACAAGTAGTTGCACTCAAGCACTTGTCGCTACAGCGAGCAAAGGTGTCCGCACGAATGAAGGGACAAAGGCACCGGGAGTCGCCGCACATAGGCGGGGGGCCTCCAAACAATCACTGGTCCAACATAACTAATGTTCCAGCATAGCCATGATGGTTAAGCCAAATAAAGCATCCATCCACGCTAGGCATGACAAGTATTCATGTGCAGACGGCAATCAAAGGTCCATAGAGCGTGGGAGCAACCAGAATGTATCCCACAATGGGCCAGAAGCATGCAGCCACTTGTCCAAGGCATAGACAGCCCTCATCGCCTAATGCCTCCTGGCTCCTGCCAACAATGGCTTCCCTAAAGGGAGCCATGGCAGGTGCGTCGACCGGCCGGGAAAACCACGGGGCTCACCAAGGGCTAGTGGAGCAGTCCTAGTGAAAAATGGCCAAAATACTAGTGGTTTCGCAGCAGCTTACCTGACTCTAAGCCACCCAAGCCCTTACCCCCTACTATACTTGAGGGGCATCCCCCTTCCTAGAAGTTATGGGAGTTTTCTCTTCCTTACAACACAATTTTGGAAGATAGCATGAAACCCATGTGATACAAAGTTTTGTCATGTCTTTTGCTCAAAAACTGGTGTTTTCAAGAATGGGGGAACGCATGAGCCGTTGTGGCCATAGATGAACCGAACCTTCGACTTTTCATGTGCCAGCACCAAGGCCAGGTTTCCTAGGGCCCGCACGCCGCCCTAGTGGGCCTGTGTTCGCCCGTTTTCACCTCCCTTGACCCGTTTTCGAACCGAGCTGCTGTTTTTGCAGCACGGCTTTGCCCAGGTGAGCCATTTTGCTTCTCTTTACTCGCTCTTAGCCCATTGTGAGTTGTTTTCACCTCACTTGAGCCATTTCCTTCTCCCACGACCTGTGTTCGCCTCCCGTTAGCCATATCCAGCATGCCCGTTGCCCGTCCTAGCCATTTCCTGCCATCCGTGCATACATACTCATAAGTCCAACCAGGCAACCATCCAACCATCTAATGGATACACCCTTTGCCATCGTCCGTACAAACGTGCCTAGGCCTATGCTGCGGTGTGACGACACTTAAGCTATGTCCATGCCCTATCACGAATGCACGGAAAAACCGGTGAAGTCCGGGTCGCGAAAAAAAAAATCACGAATGCACGCATGGTAGGCCGTTGGACATGTGGGAGAACTGCTATTTTTCAGCACAAACGCCTGGGTGAACTGCGGCTTCTGCCCCACAGGCACTGTAGAACCGTGTACTTGAGAACTTGACCTATTCCTCTCCTGGATGGCAAGGATCTGACACCCGCTCAAGACTATGGTTTGGCACCATGGACGTGTGGGCGAGGCGCTGTTTTTAAGCATGAATGACTTGAGACCTGTGGGGACTTGGCCTGTTCACCGTCGTGCAGACGAACTGTTGTTTTCTGCACGGACGCCTAGGTGAACTACTGTTTCTACCCCCCAAGAACCATAGGAACATCGGCCGGGACTTGGCCTATTACTCATCTGGATGGCACAGGCACTTGGGCAAGGCGCTGTTTAGGCACCATAGATGCCTAGGTGAGGCGCTGTTTTTAAGAACGGGCAACTTAGGACCCGCGGACTTGGCCTTTTCGTGGGTGAATTGCTGTTTCTGTAGCACGGGCGCCTAGACGAACTTCTATGGGCCAAACAAAGGGGTGTGATGAACCATTTAAAAAGTTTATATATAGACACATTAAAATCAAATTTTGGAGTTGATAGATCTAACTGAACCTCTCATGCATGTAACTCAAAAATAAATATTTATCCTTATGTATACATTTCAATGGTTTATATGGTGGAACATAGTATTATGCATGTTTTCAACTTCATGGTTGTAGAAGCGTGTAATTTAGAAATATATATAGTTTAGTCTATGGATTTTTTGAATTATTTTTTGTAATAACATATATTATTATTTACATGTAGATTTAAGAGATGTTTTTTTGTTTCCTTTTTATAATGGTGTTACTTTATATTATTTTCATAATGGCATATATGGATATGTTAAATGTAAACTTAGGAGTTACTTTGCATTATCTTTCATAATGACAGAGGTGGGTACTTTATAAAATCCTTAATGGGTATTTTAAATTATCATTCATAATGGTATATATGGGTAGTTTAGATATAATGTTAGAGGGTTATTTTGAATTATGTTTATAATGGCAATTGTTTATAATTTATAAGCAATGTTAGGGGGTTATTTTGAATATTTTTTATAATAGCAAAGGTGGGCAATTTGAATGCAAATTTAAGGGGTTATTTGGAATTATTTTTCATGACAGTAGAGGAGGGTAATTTATATACAAATTTAGGGAGGTTATTTTGAATTTAACTGTGTAATTTAGATGCAAAATTAGGAGGTTAGTTTATGTATTTTTTATAATAGCAGAGGAGGATATTTTTTATAAATTAGAATAAACCCAATGACTATTATTAGTTATCATGATTAAAGTCTATCAGATTAAAGGACAGATATTTCTAATCACTGTAAGAATTTCTAGTATATATTTATCTATTTTCCTAGGCTAGCCCGATTGCATCTCTAAGTATAAGGATACCTCGTGACTGTCGGAACTTTCTTTCGAAAGAAAACAATCGGACCTTCTATATTGCTTGTTCAATATTGAAAAGGATACAAGTTCCTGCACCATTCTGCTTGCAGAACCATTCGTGAAGCCATGATTTTAGTTCTTTTCTTATCTAAAAAAGAGACCATGCTGCATCAGACCTGCGAGGGAAGCAACACATTTGGTCTGTTCAGTGTCACAATCAGCTTTCCACCCTGGACCAGGAGCTTTGAATTCTACAGAAAATGAAAGATAGTGACGGATGAGGATATTTACTCACACCGCGCAGATCATGTTCTTCATTTTCCCTCTATTTCCTGAAAATCTCAACTTGTGGCAAGTACATCAGACCTTCCTTTACTTTCAGCTATATTGACAAATACATATGCATGTCCAACAGAAGCAAAGAACGCACGTTATGTGCAGACCATGTAGGGTTCCGACAAAATCCGCAGCTATTCTCTTGCAGCCAAAGCAGACCATTATTTACTGTAGCAAATGGTAGTTGCCGTTATAGACCAACTTTGCCTTCAGACCGTCTCTGTTACAGTACCAGTGAATGTGAATGCTTTGGACGGAAATTCGTACTTACAACACTACTCTTTCATATTCACATTCATTCAGCGACTGATGAAATGATGAGACACTTTTAGCAGAAACTCAACAAAGAGTATCATCACTTATTCACTTTTAGTGCGCAACCGCAACACGGGTCTTTCCACGCGGTCAAAAGTTAATAACTTGACTTGTGGTAGGGATAGAATTTACGCGACCAAAATCCAAATTTGGTTGCATGTACACTTGACCAAAATCCAAATTACGAGACCAATCAACTTTTTAACAGCAACTGATAGGACGGCAAGCTCGCATTTACAGACGAAAAGTGCAAGCTCGTGCCTACAAGGCTACAATTACCAGGAAAAGTGCAGGCACCACCTGTTATCTGTTCTCGTCAACCTGCTTGAGCGATACAAAAACCAAAAGCAGACGTGTTGCAGCCAGCCACAAGCACCAAGACTTCTCATGGTGACACACAGAAAAGAACGGCTGCTGTCATCCATAATCATGAAAGCTACTGAATTTAACAGGGTAACATGCATATGTACTATGAGACAAAAACCTGGTCGTTCTTAAGGACAAACAGGCCCCAATTCCTAGGAGCAAATACAGAGCGTCCTAGGTTCTGTGTAGATTCATGCAACTTGGACATGAGACTGGGAGCAAGGAAGAAAACACGTTTCCCATGTCCTCATACTGTTCTACCCCTCATGGCAAAGGATCACGAGGAACGAAGTGCTCAACAAGTTGATCTGCATGAACAGTACGTATGTGCATCCATATTGTGAGTTTCGACTTGCGATACCTTGGAGAAAAGATATTTACATCGCCATTAGTACCAAACTACTAGGCAAAGCATTTTTAAAGGGGGCTATTTTTCATTTACAGGAGTAAACAGGCAACCGCCTTCGTCAAATGGTCTCTGTTCCCAAGCTATTTACATAGTCGGTCAGCTCGCTCGATTCTGTTAATAGTATTTACAGAGGTGAACATATTAAGTTGTCCACCTCTGTTAATAATTTGTAGAAAACCAAAACGAAAGACTACTTTCTACAATTCGAATCTAAGATCCGAAATATCATGTGACATCTCTACCACTGCACTACATGCTCACTGTGTAGGCCGTACACTCAGAGGCACAAGTGGTGCGACCATGATGGCCTCCCAGAAGTTAGGGGGGCCTATCAGCAATTAATCTCTCGCCGCGATAACGGTGGTAGTGGTCGACACGGGCGCGGAGAACAATGGAGACTACACGATCTGCCTTGCGGAGCTCGAGCCCGGGGAGAAGGTCCGCTTGCTGCCGTGGTGGAGCCACCGCTTCAACGTCGAGTGTCGGGCACTACTAGAAACGCATGCTTTGCCGAGTGCTAGGGTCATTTTGCCCTCAGCAAAGGCTTTGCCGAGTGCCGCACTCGGCAAAGGGTACACGGCAAAAATTTTGTCGGCAAAGACCTCTTTGCCGAGTGCTTTTTGTCGGGCACTCGGCAAAGCCTTTGCCGAGTGCCACTATGGCAAAGAAAAGATGCCGTGACGGCGCACGAAACGTTAACGGATGCTTTGTCGAGTGCCCCTCTGCTGGGCACTCGGCAAAGAATTTTTTTAAAGAAACTTTGCCGAGTGTCCCTCTGCATAGCACTCGGCAAAGAAAAAAACTTTGAAAAATTATTTGCCGAGTGCTCTCCCCCTGGCACTCGGCAAAGAAAATATTTTTTGACAATTTCTTTGCCGAGTGTCACTCTGCATGGCACTCGGCAAAGAAAAAAAATTGAAAAATTCTTTGCTGAGGGCCCACCATCCTGACACTCGGCAAAGAAAAAAATTTAAAAAAATTTCTTTGCCAAGTGCCCCTATGCATGGCACTCGGCAAAGGAAAAAAATTTTTGAAAAATTCTTTGCCGAGTACCCCTATGCACGGCACTCGGCAAAGAAAAAATTTTTTTTTAAAAAAAAATTCTTTGCCGAGTGCCCCACTGCCGGTACTCGGCAAAGAAAACATTTTGTTTTTTTTAATTCTTTGCCGAGTGCCTTCTTCTCTGGCACTCGGCAAAGCTGGGAAACTGGCCAAAATTGGCTTCGTTTTCCCAGCTTTGTTGAGTGTTTTTGGCACTGCACTCGGCAACGCTGCCTTTGCCGAGAGTTTCACTCGACAAAGTGACCATAACCGACCCATTTTTTTTGAATTTTTACATTCCATCACGACAAAAATAATATATCACATATATATCACATCCATCACATATATCTCACATACATCACATGCATCACAATATATATCACATATATAACCATAAGTGCATCACGAGTCCAAATAGCTAACACAAGTCCACAAGTCATCACAATTCCAAATAACTAACACAAGTGCATCACAAGTCCATCACCAAGTCGAAATGGCTAACACAAGTCCAAATCCACAAGTGAACAACCAAAGCAAAGACAACTACTGAGATCCCAAGTTCCCCATTGAGACTGTGGTGTACCATGAGCTGGATCATTCGAGGGCCCGGGAGGTGGATTATTCGAACCCGCCGATTGAGGCTGCACAAAGGAGAAGACATTGCATGTGTCAGACAAGTAGTGTTGTGGTTTGACCCTAAGCATGAACATACAAACTTAAACAATCATACTAATACTCACAGGAGTAGCGTGTCCAGGAGGTAGAGGTGGCGGTGTAACAAATAGCGAAGCTGGCGGAGCTACACCCGTCTTTTGCCCAAGAGCTTGCATGTACTGGAGAACCTCCGCCATCTGCTGCTGCTGCCTCTGCTCCATCGCCACGCGCTGGGCCTCCAAAGCCTCCACCCTCTGGCGATCGGCCTCTCGCAGGGCCTCCAATTTCTCGATCTGGGCCTGCAACATTTCACCACAATGTTTAAACAATGCAAAGCTAAGGTATGTAAATATCAATGTACAACGAATAAAACAGGAATCACCTGGAGTGACATAATCCGCTGCTGTGAAGTGTGCGGCCATGGGCGTATGGGAATGCTTGCGCCCGTGCTCTATGCTCGGATCTGAGAGAGAGGGAGTAGAGGTCGCGTCGATGACACCGTTGCCGAGATAGTAGCGCCCATGCTTCTTGCCTCCTCCAATCCTCATGACATCTGAATCAAAGTCCTGGGAGCTCGGGTCGTAGTCGTCTCCATGGAGAGTCCTTGCCACCGACATGTACTTATTGATGCAGGTGTAGATGGTCGGATTGGTGTAGGCCTTGGGTGGGTCGTCCAGGTTGTAGGAGACGTCGGATGTCGCCTTGCCCTTGTGGGCCATGGCATATGCCATGAAACTGGTGCACTCCTGGCCCCCATGTGACGCCGACTGTGATAAAGACAGCAAGATGATTAGCACTTAGGTAGAATTAAGCATTAGAATAGAGAACTCGATTCGAGTACCCATGTTTGTCCGTATGAGGTGATGCTACGGCTGCCTTGATGGTGCGGTACACCTGGCATCAGCAATCGCCGCTCCTGGGCAGCATTGTGCGCTTCAGCCCACTCGGGGCCTAACCACTTGTCCACCATCATCTCCCAGCAGTCGCGATACGCGGCGCACCACCATGGACACATCTACACATCATCAAGTATTTGACATATAAGAGGAACAAATTAAGACTACTTAATCTCAAAAGGAATCAATATTCATGTTCTTTATCTACCTGCATCAACTGGTCCTTGGTCAGCGTCATGTTTCTTGCTTGTTGTTTCTTGATATCCTCTCCAAGGACCGATCTGTGGTAAGTGACAATGGCCTGGGGGCACGCCTCGTAATGGATGTCCACAATGAGCTTTTTGTAGGCTTTGGTAAGCACCACCTCCGCCCTGACCTCAAATCCCTCCTCGCATTTGTAATAAAGCTGCATATAGACACGATGTATCCACTCATTATTTCAAGAAAATTCCAATGAAGCCATGCATATAAACACTATATTGATGTTTTACCAAAGTAATGAGCATGCTACTGTAGATATGACATTCACTGTTGGCTGCATCATTGCCGGTTTTTTAGAAACCGACAGGGATAGCACATCACTGCTGGTTTTAGGCTAAAACCGATAGTGATATGACCAACCAACTCATATCACTGACAGTTTTAGCCAAGAACTGACAATGATACTGGGCCATCACTATCGGTTTTAGCCAAAAACCGGCACTGATACTATCACTGTCGGTTCATAGCTTGAACCGACAGTGATATGCTACAAGAAAACCTCATAACTTTCTCATATGATATCTGATGAAGACGAAATTTATATGAAAGTTGTAGTACTTGACGAGATCTGCAACTGTGTAGTTCAAACTGTTTTGATTTGAGATCGTTTGGATGTCCAAATATATACCACAAGATTTTGTAGAGTTAATACCGAAGGAGTACCATATGCTCCTAGTCATAATTAAGTGAGAGTGCAGTGGTCGTTAAGGATCTCGGATTGAGAAGCACCCAAAACAAAAGTTGTAGATCACAAAAGGATATGCAACTTTGCAGTTCACAACATTTTGTTTGAAGTTGTTATGATGTCTCTCTATTTGATTCGCAAAATTTCATAGAAGTTAACATCAACTAAAGCCATATGTCTCATAGTCATTAGTGAGTGTGTAGTGATATTTAAGGATCTTAGATGGAGAAGCGACCAAAACAAAAGTTGTAGATCTCGAAAAGTTATGCAACTTTGTAGTTGACAACATTTTCATTTGAAATCATCTATCTAATGAAAATTACGTTTGATTTCTCAAATTTAAAATTTGAATTTTTCAAATGACCTCGGATGGAGAAACGCCCAAAACAAAAGTTGTAGACCTTGAAAAGTTATGCAACTTTGTAGTTGATAACATTTTATTTGAAATCACCTATCTAAGGAAAATTATAGTTGAATTTTCTCACATTTGAAATTCAAATTCTTCAAATGACTTCGGATGGAGAAATGACCAAAATCAAAGTTGTAGATTTAGAAAAGTTATAAAACTTTGTGGTTGACAACTTTTTCATTTGAATTTGCTTTGGATCCCAAATATTCATTTCAAAACCAAAGTGATATAAAATGAGGAGAACAAATATCCCATATGGACACAAACAGCTTACAGGTGGAGTGGTTAGGTGTTGAACACACGGAAAAGGTGGTCCAGGGTTCGAGCACCGGTCCCATCACTGCCGGTTTGCCACTGTCGATTCAAAATCCGGTAGTGAAGGGGAGTTTTGTAGGTTTGCCACTGTCGGTTCAAAATCCGATAGTGAAGGGGAATTTCAAACCGACATTGATTGTTAGATCTAGGGTAGAAGTTGGAGGGAAACAAGATGTATGTTTGATTATGTGCTATCTGTAATGACCGACTAGGCTTGTATTTAGTATGCAAATATGTTTGTGGTTTCTTCGATGAGGTACACCATGTACATAAATATGTTACGCAACTTCCATGTGGATAAGATACCATGGTAACTGCAACAGCACGATCCAAGACCACAAGACATTTCGTTTATAGTAAAATGGTTCATTTTGTTTGTGGTTTCTTCGATGAGGTACACCATGTACATAATTAATAAGGAACAATCCATGTATGCTGATGAGGATACAAGTTAATAAAGGAATGTAACGGTAAATGACAAATTCAAGAGAGCACTGGTATTATGTATCCTTTTTCTTTTTTAATTTTCCTGAAAGTAAATGCAAGTATCTATCCTTTTTCTTCTGTTGAAAATAGAGGGGAACCTTGTTGCTTTGGTGGCGCATTAATTAGGAAACACCATTTCCCTATTTTGTGATGGAGCAATTTATATCCTTGAGCAAATGTGTACCTTCATATTAGGAGCACGGTATGCATGGATATGTGACAGGAGAAATGTGATTGTTTTTTTTGGCAACATTCTCATCAGAACGAAAGAGGTGCTTACATTTCCCCAATCCAATTGATGCACTTTGAAGATCTGTCTCTGACGCACATGGACACTTCGCAGAACAGATAGAAGCTACGAGTGTCCAGGGCATGTTGTACGCAATTCCATTATGAATAGCATGTTGAAGACGGATCGATGTATCTGTCACCCAGCTCCCAGCAGTCAAAAGTGGTTTAAAAAAAAAGCTGTAAAAAATAAATGATAATAACTGGAGCTTTAAAAAAGCTGCAAATAAGTGATTGAGGTCTTTATCTACCGAACCTGAGCACAAACTTAAACAATATATGATATATCAGATCCTAACTAAAACGGTAAAATCTGAATTTGTTTTTAAAATAATAATTCCTATAAGTAGACACCTCAGATCCTTGAAAGAATTTCAACGTGCGGCAAGTGTTGACAAGTAAGCTGAGATATTTGAAGCACAACGTGCTGGCACCGAAAAGTAGTACATTTGGCTGTTTCCCAGACGCAAGGACCCGCAATGTTTTGTGTGCAGCCGAGAAAAACAGAGCACAGCTTCTCTGTGAACTCATGCATGCCATCGTTCGTCGGCAACAAAACATGTATGCCAGACAATTGGCTCTAGTCATCCAGGACATGGGACTGGCAGGGTAGGAAAACAAGTTGGGGGGCATGGGAGCAAGAAGGGAAAACACCTTCCGGACGTGATCATGCTATTCTACTGTTGATAGCACAGGGGATCACCAGCATGAACTGTTTTACATGGCGATGTGCATGAATATTAGGCATGGATGCTGTGACTTAGCCCTTGCAACCACTCAGAGGGCAATATGATTTACATCATGGTTAGGACTTATGAAAAATACACAAACATCATAAAATGGACTTGGAACATATCCTCTGCACATGTATACAAAGATTATCATACCACGTGCCACGTGTTCAGGGCATGATAACTGTGAACTTGTACATGTGATTGTCCATGATCAGATTTTTAAGTAAATGTCAATGAAGCCATTGTGTGTGTGTGTGTGTGTAAATAAGAATGCAGCCACTACTAGAGCCATGAATCCAGGATCTCTAGACAGCTCATGAGTAGACTTTTGCAACTAAATTTGAGATTTTGGAGTGGAACAAAAGTACAAAACACTGGCGTGACTATGTGTCAGCTGCAATGCATTAACTAGGTCATATTTAACCGAGGAAGGCTATTTCATCAATTGACTGCAGTAACCGTCAAGTTCCCTGCATGCTCGATAGAACCGCAATTGCTCTTTTTGATACAGACATGATGGTAGTTAAAGATAATTTGTAATATATTAGTTCCCTCATTTGGGTCGTTGTAATTGTTAATGTTTTGTTAAGTCTGGCGAAAGAGATGGTATCTGTGAGCATAATAGTTTAAATTACATGAAGTCTGCACATAAAATTGCAAATGTAACGACTTAGATTGAGGATATTAACTTGGAGTGAGGATGATATATTACAAGGTTGAAATAATTAAACTTTTCTCCCTATATAAACATGAGGATACCATGTTCATAATACAATACTAGTATGTGTCTCAAAGAAACAGAAAAGGCACGTTTTGTGCAAACTGCAGAAAATGTACAGTTCCCGGAAAAAATCAGCAGCTATTCCCTTGCAGCCAAGCAGATCTTTTACTGTAGTAATAAGTTAGTAACCGAATATAGCCACATAGGCCAGCTTTGCATTTTTGTTTCATGACACCATCTTTGCGTTGGTACTATAACATGGAGGATATGATATGACCGCCAAGGACCGAATTTCCTAGTTCCGTAACAGCTTGATGAGATACAGTTGTAGCACAGACAGAAACAGTATCACTTTACCGAGCACCTGCTTGAAGAATCAAGACCGATCTAGATGTCACCTAGTTAAAGGTAATAACTTGACTGAGGCAGATTAAATAAACCAAATTAGTAAAAGTAGAGTAGAGTAGCTCCCTTTCCTAGTTCGCTTGCAGAGGGCCGGCCGGGAACAAAGTTTCAGCTAGCTGATCGAGATCGATCTCGTCTGTACTTTCTCCCTCTGAGGAAAGAACTCCCCTTTTCTGTGATTCGAGTTCCTGCATCAAGCTGAAGGAGCTAAAGTAAGAAGCTGGGGTTTTCTCTTCAAGTCGATCAGGGAAAAAAAAAGATGCTGCTTATTATGAATCCATCTGAGAGCATGACCGGTGCTGCCGCCGCCGCATGATGTCGAGTTAGGGAACCCGCCGGTGGCCTTCTGGCCCCGCCGTCCACCTCCCAAACCCCGCCACTGACCACCCTGGTCGCGTCGGCCACCGGGATGGAGCGCGGTTCCCCATCACGCCGCTCCTGGGCGGATGAGGTGGAGGCGGAGGCGGACGCCGCGCACAGCTCCACAAGGTCCACCTTCAACCAGCTTCCCCCGCTTGCGGCAGCCACGCACGCCGCGCTGGTCCTGCAGTCCAGCTCTCTCGACCCGGAGGCGGTGCCCTTCCTGGCGTCCCCGGGTGGGTCGGAGGGGCGGTTACACTTCTCCGACACGGATCTGTCCCAAGACGACTCCGACGTTCCTCCTTCGACTGGTCGTGGTAAGGCGGTGCTTCATGGCTGATGCTCGCCGCGTCGCCCCGTCGCCGTCGTCACCACCCCGGCGCCGGCTGGCTTCTGTCGTCGTGCACCCCGCACGCATGTCGGCTGAGCCGGACTCTGACGGGTTCAGAGAGGTACACAACCTCCGCCTGTGGAGGCGCACCGTCAATGCTGCCAGCTCCCGGCCGGTGCCCGCAGATTTGGTGGGGAAGTGCTTCAATTGCTTCTCGAGGGACCACGTGCGCGTTGACTGCCCTCTGCCGCTGAGGTGCTTCAACTGCAAGGAGACGGGCCATCAAGCACGTGACTGCCCCCTACCGCCGGTGCCTGGCCGTGCCCGGGGCAAACCTGGTCGCTCCCCGGCACGCGCTTCACGGGCAGGGCTCGTGGAGCCCGACGTCGATGTGCGTCACCCGCTCAGCGCCCCGTTTCGCCTGATTACACCGTCTCCGCCAGGTCGGCGTCCACCAATCATGCGCCTTCGGATCCTCCGGTCTGCCAGCCACCGACGTCGGAGTATGTGGGTGCCCGGGATGAAGCCCCTGTTGTTGATGGGTGGCTGGCCTCGGCGCCGGCGATGGAGGAGCACATCGTCGCGCCTCCCCTGGATGCACCATCCGGGGATGTCGCGCCGTCCGGGAACGCCACGGAACCTTCGGCCGTTCGCGCTGAAGGGTTCCCTTTACAGCCTCCTGATGATGCCGTTGGGGGAACAAGCCGGCCTCATCCGTATCCACGCTCCCTCCTCCGACGCGCGCAGCAACCTCTGGCCTCGCCCAGGTCGCGGGCCAGGTCACCACTCCTGGAGCTGGTCGTTGTTCCGCGCACCCCGGCCATCCAGGCGGCAGAGCACGCCCTCTCCATGGCGTTGGTCGCCGTTGTTCTAGGCACCAGGCCGCCGGTCTCTCCCGCGATGGTCATGGCATGCTTGACTGAGTACTTCGGCATCGGCGGCGACGTGGTGTCTATCCGTCGCACCACCCCGGACGATTTCATCGTTCGCTTCACCAGAAAGGAGGACCTCGAGCTGGTGCTCGGCACGGCGTGGCCGGTGGCCGCGCCGTTCGCGCTGCGCTGGCTTCGCTGGAGCAGGCTCTTCACGGCGTCTGCGGGTGCATTCCGCTTCCACGTGCTTGTCGGGATGAAAGGGATCCCCGCGCACGCTCGCTCCGAGGAGACAGCGCAGATCATCCTTGGGTCATCGAGTGCTCTTGTGGAGATCGTGAACCCCAACACAATCGCAGACCCAGATGATGAACGGGAACTTTTCGTCGCCGCCTGGTGTGCCCACCCAGACCTGGTCGCCGACGAAAAGATGATTGCCATCCCGGAGCCGGAGCCAGAGCACGACGGTGGCCCCCACTGTACCTCCGGCCATGGGAGATCATACATGACGAGGTCCCTGTGCTGAGGTATTTGATCAGGATCCGGCTCGTTGAGTTCCAAGACTGGCACACGCCACCGCCATCTTCGGACGACGACATGTTCTACGGCGGTCATGACAGCTCCGACAGCGGTGACAGCAACTTCAACGGATATCATCCGGGGTTCGAGGGCTGTGGCGGCGGTGGCCGGCGGCCGCGCACTACTCGCTTCGGTCGCGACGGTGATCCTGCGCTTGGCCCTGGGTCTGGCCCTGCATGTCGCCAGCGTGGGGCCCTGCGATCCGTACGGGTGGGGGACGTTGCCTGCCCTATCGGCGCGTCGCGGGTGCCCACGCCCTGTCGCCGGTTCGGAAGCAGGATTCCTGCTGCGCGTGGGACGCGTGTCGAGCGGTCCATGGTCGCTGCGCTCGAAGCGCCGCGCGCAACCATCTCCTGTCTCCACTGGGGCGGCACGCCACCCCCTGTCCCTGGGTCTTGTGGCAGTCAGCTAATGGAGGAGCAAGGCAGGCAGCTGATGGAGGAGCAAGTTGACCGGCCTCACTTGCATCGGTGCTCGCCCTCTCCTGTCAGGTCGCACAATTCAGATCCTATGCTAGTTGAGGCAGGATTGCAAACACCGCGTCCACCTGTCAGCCAGCCCACGCCGCCAGAGCCCCTCCTCTCTCGACGTCGCGGCTTCGTTGGGGCGGCTCTGGAGCTTGAGCCGCAGCTGCTAATGGGCCGCCTGTTGCTGCACTGTGATGATGGTTGGGCTGGGCCGGATCTACTTGTTGGGCCAACAGCTCAGTGCTGTGATGCTGATCGGCCATTAATCCATGTCATTGACCAATGCCTTTCAGGCCCTGAGCTCTCGGATTCCTCCGGCGGTCCTTCCGGGCATGCCTCCCCGGCACCACTGCTCGCAGAGTTCACACCGCCTCATTCTCCAGCAATCGGGAACGACGAGCCAACAACTCTGGCGACGGACGCTGGCGATGCACAGCCAGTCCAGGAGTTCATCGACTACTTCAAGAAGCCGCTGCCACGCCCCGTCCTATCCACTCCCATTCTGCGTGCTACCAGGTCGCGTGCGCGGGAGGATGCCGACCTCGTACCTAAGCGGAGCGCAAGGCTAGCTGCCAAGAGCAGATGCAGGGAGCCAAAACCGGAGGCGCAGGCTCGCAAAGTTATGATGAGGCGGCTAGGCTTCGACAAGGAGACGGTACTACCTGATGAAGCATCCTTCGATGAATTCCAGGAGGCGTTCACGCTGCCTCTAAGTCCCTCCAAACGCGAGGCCATGGAGATCCTCTTCCCGGCCAGGAAGCAGCGCGCGCCTGCCGCCGCATAGGTCTACTACTTGGTCGTATTACGTGATTATAAATGTCAGGACTGACGCTAGCGGTGCCCTCGGCACTTTGGTCGCCTTTTTCAAATTTCATGTAATTGTTCTGTAGCAGCTTTCAGTAGATAGGAGCTACTTTGTCGGGCGGTGCCTTCTCGCCGCTGCCCCATGCTGTGATCCTTGTAACATTTAGTTACTATTCCTCTTAATAAAAACCGGGCTGAACCCCGATCTAGAAAAAAATAAACCAAATTAGTTGCATGCCTGGCTAATTGGCTTGGTCGTTAGCCTGACCAATCGAACAGTTGATTCTACAAAGCGACTGGCAGCATGACAGGACAGGAGCGTCGTTTCAGAGGAAAACCGCAAGCTCGTGCTGCTCCCTCTGTCCCAATGAACGTGCAATTTTCGCATCCCGAGAAATCAGCCATCGCAAATTTTGATTAAAATTATATAAAAAATACTAACTCTTATGAGACAAAATAAAGTACCGTTAGATTGGTTATGAGATATATTTTCATAATAAATTTATTTCAAGACATAAATGTTAATACTTTTTGCGATAAATTTGGTCAAAGTTGACACAGTTTGAATGGCACGTTTCCCATAATTACACAATCAACCGGACGGAGGGAGTAGGACGGCAGAGGCATATGTGTACAGACACTACCGGAAACAGTATCTTTGCCGAGCGTCATATTCTTTGCCGAGCGCCAAATATCGGGCTCTCGGCAAAGAATACTTTGCCGAGAGCCTGCCCTCGGCAAATATTGGCTCTCGGCAAATACAAGCTTTGCCGAGAGCTCGACGCTCGGCAAACATTGGCTCTCGGCAAAGCCAAACTTTGCCGAGAGCTCGACTCTCGGTACACAAAAAATCTCGGCAAAGCCTCACCCCCACAAACGGCACCCTTACGCCGTCATCTTTGCCGAGAGCCTGCTGTTAGGCTCTCGGCAAAATATTTTCTTTGCCGAGAGCCTCAGCCAAGGCTCTCGGCAAATTTTTTTTTTTTGGATTTTTGTTCCCAAATTTTTTGTGCAGCGTTGCTACAGTACTATAAGCCAAAATTTGTAATTTGGTGTATTTTCCATGCATCTTGCTATATTTCATGTATTTTTTTCATTTTCTTGATTTTTCCCGCAAGACGCACATTTGTACTGCAGGTGCATGAAATAATGAATCTCAGCGATTCAAAAAATGATATTCATGCTTCCGAGGGTATTTCGACGCCGTATCTAGGGACAGACGCGGAAACTCGACCATCTCGTGCACGCGACATGGCGACCAAGTTGCGTGAGATTTGATTTAAAAATATATAAAATGTGAACGGAGTCGGAAAATCATGAAAATAGACGGGAGGTCTTGACATCGCATGTAGAAGCTATAAAAAAATTTGAAAATGTTTCAAGCAAGTTGTGACACAAGATGGTTGAAACCCTAAGCCGTATGATCTAGCTCTCGGCAAAGGGGTTCGTACATTTAAAAAAAACCCGCCCCGGCCTTTCACCCCTCACAAACGCCCCTCACCCGACCCGCTGCGCGCCGCCCCTCACTCGACCCGCCGCCGCCCGGCCGCGCCCCCGCCCCTGCCCCCGCGCCGGCGCCACCGCCCGGCCACGTCCTCGCCCCGGCCGCGTCCTCGCCCCGGCCCGACCGCGCCCCCGCCCCCGCCCGAGCGCGCCCTGGCCCCTGGCCGTCCCCCGCCCGGCCACGCCGCGGCTGTGCAGCCGGCTCCGCGCCGCCGCTCCACCGCCCGCCCGACCGGTTGGAGAGGAGGCCGAGAGGGGGAGTAGGTGGAGGAGAAGGAGAACGGGAGGTGGAAGAAGAGGGGGAGGAGGAGGTCGCCCCGGCCGTCCAAGATCCGGTGGAGGAGGGAGGAGGAGCTCGCCGCGGACCTCGCGTCGTCCCCGCAGCCGTCACCGTCCGTTCACCGGCAAAGGTATAGCCTTCCCTGCATAACGTCTGTTCCTATATCCAATGGCAGATTGTGGATGCAAATGGTGGGGAGTCGGTTCTTATCGTTAGATGCAATTGGGATTCACAAAGGTCTTGCTAAGCACCAAAAATACAGGAGTAGTAAACTCCAGAGTAGCAAAATGGTGTTTTACCGCAACAGCTGTGATCATTGGCGGATGGGTTCCCTTTGTGATGTAATTGAACAGCTTCTCAGTTGCCTAGTCTTGATCAGTTGCCTATGCGGCTGAGTTGATGCATAGACACTTTGAGCAAATCCCTGAACCCTGATTAAATCTGTCTAGAATAATGTTGGTCCTAGATGCCACCTTCATGACTTGGAAGCACATAGCATTTTTTGTTCAACTGAAACCAAATACTGCGTCCTATGCTTAGCAGCACCAGCCAGCCATCTCGTGTGGGCAAACTGGCATGTGCCCATGTCCTTGGCTCCTTGCACCTCGAAAAGAAGAAAAGAGTAGTGCATATCCCTAACTCCTTCCAAGTTTTCAGCCTGCAATGGCCTTGTGGTTAATGTATAGTCCTGATGCTGTTTAAGTAGTTAGATGTTAGTTAATGGTGAGCCTTTAGAATATCTGATCCACCATTTCTGACTCAAAAGGATCATGCTTGTTTTAGTTTGGCTGAATTCATTGCTATGCAAGGTGCTAGTCTTGCAACCATGAAATTTGCTTTGTCAGAAGTCGCCAGAATTCATGACCAACATTGCTTTGTCACAGCCAAATGAATTTAGCAAATCGTCAAATCGTCAGAAGTCAGAACTTGTAGGCACATACAATTTGCTGACAATGACATGCAAACTCAAAATAAAAACAGCAGCGAGTATAATTAGAGTGTGGGCGATGCAATTGTTAAATAATTAGGCAATTTCCAGATTAATTCCCAGATTAAAACCAGAATATAAGTCATGATTAAAACTAGAATATTAGTCATGACATATTGATGAATTAGATTAAGCATATATAGCATGACAGATCAACATGATGCATAGTATAAGCATAAACATGATTATGATTGTAAGCATAGCATAGATGAAACATTATGAAAGACAAGATTAGATCACGAGAATAGAACCTGATGACTGTAGATGTAGTAAATGGTGATGAAGATGTAGATAGCGCGTCGATGCAGCCTTCAGAAGACGAACCGTCGTGGAGAATTTAGGAGCAGTCGCGCGAAGAGCGCTTCCCAAAAACCTTATTCGCCTTCTCCCGGTGCAGGATCGCAAAGACGATGGTTCCGGAGACCTGCTCTCCCAAACGCCGGTGCACGCAGACGATCGGGATGGAGAAACTACGGCGGCAGCGCGGTAGCAAGAAGAGGAAAATACTAATTTACTACCTTAGGGATATTCTAACTGAAACTCCCAATTGTAGTTTTTGGTGTGTCTTTTCCCAGGAGGATAGGTACATATATATATGGAGGAAAACCCCCTACCTCTACATCAACTAGCAATATGGTACTAATTGATGTTGTACCTCCCACCTCTATTCTTGGACTTAAACATTAAAGCCCATTAGGGAACACATGTATTGGGCCTTTGAGATTTATTAGAATTTCTTCATATGAATTTAGGGGAATATCCATATAAATTCTAACAATCCCCCACCAGATCTCAATTGCCCAGTATAGACATTTTCCTTCTCTCTCACTACTGTTTATATACTAGTGTTTCAGCAGAGACTGTTAAGTTGAACATCTGCCTAGAGCTTCAAGTTACACTCATTCACAACTTGAACAATGGACTACGCCTTGAATTGCAAGTTTTGTGCAAACAAGTTTCACTCAAAGTCAAACTAGTACTTGGCTGCCAGTAGCCTTCCCCGTGGGTGGAGCATATACGTCATACTCCTTGGTCTCTTCATGAGCTTACTAGAGATCACCCAAATCCCATAGACTGCGACGTTTTACAGTCAGACTCATATAGGTATGTTCTTTCAAGAATGCTCTGTAGGACAGCATCTTCGCTTGTTAAAGCCAATAGAACATGTTAAGGCATTAGCCAACCTACCATACAGTGCCTCAACGCTTCGAGAGTATTGCATCTTCACATAGAGAGGGTTATAATTATACTCTCCTCAGTTCACCAATAGTTTGTTCTTCCCAGATCCTAAGTCACGGGATCTCCGATCAAAAAGGTTGGGTTACTACTACTGTAAACTCATATGGGTCTCAAACCCATCTCCCTTGATGCTATTTCTATCACATTTCGTGATAGTCCTTTGGTAAAAGGATCTGCCAGGTTCTTGTCTGTTTGCATATAAGCCACAGTGATTACTCCGGAGTTTCTCAACTTCCTGACAGACTTAAAACGTCTTTTAACGTGTCTTGTTGACTTCGCATTATCCTTAGCACTATTCACTTTAGTGATCACTGTTTGGTTATCACAGTTCACAAGGATAGCCGGTATTGGTTTCTCAACCACCAGTAAGTCAGACAAGAGCTCACGCAGCAACTCTGCCTCTGCAGAAGCTGCATCCAAAGCAGTAAGTTCTGCTTCCATGGTAGATTTAGTCAAAATAGTCTGTTTACTAGACCTCCATGACACTACGCCACCTCCAAGAGTAAATACATACCCACTAGTGGCATAGATTTGATCAATATCAGAAATCCAGTTCATATCACTATATCCCTCCAGCACAGCTGGGTGCCCAGAATAGTGTATCTCAAAACTCATTGTACCTTTGAGATAACGCAAGACCCTTTTAAGTGCATGCCAATGATCATCACCCGGGTTGGACATGTACCTACTCAACTTGCTCACAGCAAAAGAGATATCTGGTCTGGTTGTGCTAGCTAGATACATGAGTGAACCAATTATCTGAGAATATCTTAATTGATCTCTAGCAATCTTCTTATTCTTTCTCAATGTCACACTAGGATCATAAGATGTTGGAGTAGGCTTGCTATCCATAAAGCCAAAATGGCTCAAGACCTTCTCAACATAGTGAGATTGTGACAAGGTAATCCCACTATCTTCCTTAATCAGCTTAATGTTTAGAATTACATCAGCTTCTCCTAGATCTTTTATGTCAAAACTCTTTGACAAAAAGACTTGACCTCATTAATAATATCAATGTTTGTTTCAAAGATTAGAATATCAACATATAAACATAATATAACAGATTGGCCCCCACCATGTCGATAATACACACACCTATCAGCTTCATTAACAGCAAAGCCCGCACCAGTTAAAGTAGTGTCAAACTTCTCATGCCATTGTTTAGGTGCTTGTTTTAAGCCATACAAAGACTTCAGTAATTTACACACCTTCTGCTCTTCACCTTTTACCACAAATCCATCTGGTTGATCCATATAAATCTCCTCATCCAACTCTCCATTAAGGAAAGTTGTCTTCACGTCCATTTGATGAACGAGAAGACCATATGAGGCAGCCAGAGAAAGTAGCACTCGAATAGTGGTCATTCTAGCAACAGGTGAATAAGTATCAAAGAAATCCTCACCTTCCTTCTGGGTATAACCCTTAGCCACAAGCCGAGCCTTGTACTTGTCAATAGTACCATCAAGCTTAAGCTTCTTCTTGAACACCCACTTACATCCAATTGGTTTACAACCAAAAGGTAGCTCAGATAACTCCCAAGTTCTATTAGAAAGAATTGAGTCCATATCACTATGAACAACTTCTTTCCAATCATCTGCATCTGGATATGTGTATGCCTCTGTAATAGAAGTAGGAATATCATCCACAAGATACACAATGAAATCATCACCAAAGGATTTTGCAATCCTTCGTCTCTTGTTCCTCGCAGGAACTTCATTGTCATTCTCCTCAAGGACTTCTTCAGGTGGTTGCTCAAATGACTCAATAGAAGACTCAATAGGTACCGTAAAATCAGGAGCTATCTCAGAGAAAAATCTAGCATTGCCACACATATCTTTCATAGGGAATATATTTTTAAAAAATGTAGCATCACGAGATTCAAAAATTATATCCACATGCATATCAAGAACTTTAGATTTTACTACTAAAAATCTATAGGCAATGCTATGGTGAGCATATCCTAGAAAGACACTATCCACAGTCTTCGGTCCAAGCTTACGCTTCTTAGAAATTGGAACATTGACTTTCGCCAAACATCCCCACGTGCGCAAGTATGAAAGTGATGGTTTCCTTCCAATCCAATTCTCATATGGAGTTATCTCTTTATTTCTGTTTGGAATTCTATTTAGGACATGACTCGCAGTCAATAGAGCTTCCCCCACCATGCCTTAGATAGACTAGCAGTGTCTAACATGGTGTTCACCAAGTTAGTCAGCGTGCAGTTTTTCCTCTCGGCAATCCCGTTTGATTCGGGCGAATAGGGAGTTGTCCTCTCATGAATAATACCATGTTCCACACAGAACTCATCAAATAATATAGGAAAATATTCACCACCACGATCTGACCTTAGATGTTTAATTTTTCTCTCTAGTTGATTTTCAACTTCAGCCTTATAGATTTAAAAGTAGTCTAGCGATTCATCTTTAGTTTTAAGCAAGTAAACATAGCAAAATCTAGTTGTGTCATCAATTAAAGTCATGAAATATTTCTTTTCACCTTTTTGTCAACACACCATTCATCTCGCAAAGATCAGAATGTATGAGTTCTAGAGGTGCCAAGTTTCTCTCCTCCGCTACCCTATGAGGCTTTCGAGGTTGCTTAGATTGCACACAACTATGGCACTTAGAACCTTTGGCAATAGTGAGATCTGGAATTAAATTCAGGCTAGAAAAATGTGACATCAATCCAAAGTTAACATGACATAAGCGAGAATGCTAAACACTCGAATTATCATTAATCGTGCCACAAATATGATTCACTGACTTATTACAAAAATCTGCCAAAGATAGGTGGAACAAGCCTCTGTAATCATAGCCTTTACCAATAAATTGTTCATGCTTAGACATGACTACTTTATTAGACTCTAACACTACCTTAAACCCATCTCTCAATAGAAAGGAGACACTAACAAGGTTCTTGCGAATAGTAGGGACATGTTGTACGTTCTTCAGCTGCACGATCTTTCCCGAAGTAAACTTCAGATCTAACGTGCCAACACCACGAACAGAAGCATGTGACCCATTCCCCATCAGGACGGAGGAACCTTGCAGCCCTTGATAAGAAGAAAACAAAGAGATATCAGCACACACGTGAATATTAGCACCTGTATCAATCCACCAACTTGGAGATTGAAACACTGATAGTACAGTAAAATTACCATACCCTTCATCAGTAGTGCTTGCAGTCACGAGGCTGACCTTCTTTTTCTCTTTCTTGTCCACTCGCTCTGGACAATCTTTAGCAAAATGACCAAGCTCTCCACATGCGAAGCAAGGTAGCTCTACTTTGTCTTTCTTCTTCTTCTTGAAGGCAGTATTTTGTTTGGCATTGAAAACAGGTTGCTTAGGCTTTCCCTTGTTCTTGCCATGGTTTCTCTGGACAAAATGGGCGCTAGAATTTTCCTCGTTCCCCTTCTCAATGTTATCTTTAACCCGAGTTTTTTTTCCTCGACATCAAGAGATGCTATCAGGTTTTCAACTGATATTTTCAGTCTCTTGTGTTTGAGACTTGTGGCGAAATTCCTCCATGAAGAAGGCAATTTAGCAATAATGCTCCCAGCCACAAACTCATCGGGTAAGACACATTTAAGGAGTTCAAGTTCCTTAGCCAGGCACTGAATCTAATGAGCTTGCTCGACTACTGATTCGTTAGCAACCATCTTGTAGTCATTAAAGCTCTCCATGGTATACAGTTCTTTGCCTGCATCTGAAGCACCATAAGTACCATTCAGATGATCCCATAGAGCCTTTACGTCTCTTAAGTGCATCATAGAATCAAATAGATAATCTGAAAGCACATTACGCACAGCTCCCACAAAGATATCATTAGCTTCCTGGAATTTTCTCTAATCTTTATCAGAGATGTTTCCCTCAGGCATGCCATCTTTGACCCAGAAAACTTTCATGGCAGTAAGCCAATCTGTGACCTTAACAGACCACCTCTTAATATGCGTACCAGAAAATTTTTTCCGGCCTCAGCGCATCAACAAAACTAGCCATAGATAATTCTAGAAACGACCTTAAATAAGGTTTTTGGATTGTTAAATAATTAGGCAATTTCCAGATTAATTCCCAGATTAAAACCAGAATATAAGTCATGATTAAAACTAGAATATTAGTCATGACATATTGATGAATTAGATTAAGCATATATAGCATGACAGATCAACATGATGCATAGTATAAGCATAAACATGATTATGATTGTAAGCATAGCATAGATGAAACATTATGAAAGACAAGATTAGATCACGAGAATAGAACCTGATGACTGTAGATGTAGTAAATGGTGATGAAGATGTAGATAGCGCGTCGATGCAGCCTTCAGAAGACGAACCGTCGTGGAGAATTTAGGAGCAGTCGCGCGAAGAGCGCTTCCCAAAAACCTTATTCGCCTTCTCCCGGTGCAGGATCGCAAAGACGATGGTTCCGGAGACCTGCTCTCCCAAACGCCGGTGCACGCAGACGATCGGGATGGAGAAACTACGGCGGCAGCGCGGTAGCAAGAAGAGGAAAATACTAATTTACTACCTTAGGGATATTCTAACTGAAACTCCCAATTGTAGTTTTTGGTGTGTCTTTTCCCAGGAGGATAGGTACATATATATATGGAGGAAAACCCCCTACCTCTACATCAACTAGCAATATGGTACTAATTGATGTTGTACCTCCCACCTCTATTCTTGGACTTAAACATTAAAGCCCATTAGAGAACACATGTATTGGGTCTTTGAGATTTATTAGAATTTCTTCATATGAATTTAGGGGAATATCCATATAAATTCTAACAGCAATCTCAGAGTGTGTGTAGACAGTGGTGGTTTTAAAATGAAATGCTCTTTATTTGTCAAATTGTGGTTTTAAATAGTTGAACAGTGGTGGTTTACGGCAGAAGTTTGCTGTAGACAGTCTCCTCGGGGAACTGATTTTTTTTACTCATATTTCCTTCTGTTTTTACTGTATCCTGCATCCTTTCAAAAGCTAACTAAATAACTTACTCGTTTGGTCAACATTTTTGAAGTGCTGTAGTGCCTCTTACTCGTTTGGTCAACATTTTTTAAGTGAAGTAGTGCCTAAACATATTTTAGATCATATATCGGCATGTTTATTCACTATTGCTGTTGGGTCTGAAGTACTGTTAAGGTCGAAGTTACACTTTTAAGAGCTTGGTTCTGAGTTGCAGATGGCACCATCTTTCTGAGATTGCATCGCCCACACTCAACAGCTTAGCTATTGCTGGTGGCTCGAATAATCCTGATTGTGTGCTGTCTATCAGTGCCTCGCGATTGCTCATCTGTGCCTCGATGTTCCTCTTTGCTTTGCCAAACGTGTTGCAGTAAACTAGAGGTTTCAGGCTTCGGGATGGTGGTAAATCTGCATATTTATTATCTCAGCTTTTGTTATAGTAACCTATGCAAACTCAAAATAAAAACAGCATATATTCAGAGTGTGTGTTTATATTTATACATATTCTATATACTCTGAAGTTTGAATTAATGTGTCATGCTATCAGAATATGATATGGAGCACAGTACTCCATATATGTACTGAAAGGCATGCACGTATATGTATACATATTTGGATGTCTATACGTAAAGCTTACAAAATTCAGAGGGAGATACGTATATCGATCAGCATATATAGTATAGTATACAAGATGTGCTTGCAGGAGGGCCATCGGACGTGGGAGGCCTGTCCGGTAAAACATCATTGGCAGATCATGTGTCTAGGGCTCTTGCCCGCTGGAATCTCCTTGCCCGCTGCTCCGGTGAGTCTGTAGCTAGTCCGGCCGATTCCACTTCTCATTCTCGATTAATTAGGCTATCAATCTCATCCTGATCTTCTGCCTGCTCGAGAATGGGATCCAAGCAGCTTGGGTGGTCACCGGTATAATGCAATGCAGCAGCAGCCTGTGCTGCCAAGCCCCTTGTCCCAGGCTTACACTCTGGCTCAGGAACATGCCATGACCGTGCAGCGGCCCTGGAATCACCTTGCTGAAGCTCTATCTGTGCAGCCTGGCTGGCTATCGGTTGATTTAGTGGTTGCTTCTGTGTGTCCGTCTCAACTCTCAAGGAGACATCTTGGTCTTGGTTGAGTTGTGGCTTGCTGCTTGAGGAATTTGATGGAATTCAAATAGGAATGATAAGTTCGTTTATGCTTTGTTATTATTCTGGGCAGCTTGGACTCACGGGACACTACGGTTTCGTGGAGCTAGATAGTGTATCTTCTAGTATTATTTTGTTTTTTTTTCTGGTGCGGCTCACATTACATATATGTAGTTGTAGGATGGATGACCGTCAGTGGATGTACTCGGGCCGCAGAAGCAAGAGTGATTTCAGTGATGAATGGTTGCACAAGACAGATGCTTTCTTGAACCATGCATTTGGCCCGGCTCGGCGAGGAGAGATGAAAGTATTGTGCCCGTGCAGCAGATGTGGGAACCGGCGAAGGCAAGACAAGGAGAACATGAGTAAACATCTTCTGAACCATGGATTCACGCCGGACTACACCCGGTGGATCTACCATGGTGAAGTACATCATTTGAGAGAGGAGGCGGTGCGACCACGTCTGCAGGACTTTGATGCTGATGCTGGGGTAGCAGACCTGTTAGATGACTTCCAACAAGCACAGTACGCTGCAGGACGTACGGAGGAGGAGATGGAGAAGACCGCAAAGGCGTTCTACGACATGATGTCTTCAGCACAGAAACCCCTTCATGATCGGACAACAGTTTCTCAACTGGATGCCATTGGCCGTGTGATGGGGTTCAAGTCCCAGTTCAACCTGAGTCGAGAAGCGTTTGATGCTATGTTGGCCCTATTTGGTAGCATGCTTCCGGACGGCCACATATTGCCAAAGAGCCTGTACGAGTCACAGAAACTGCTTCGTGCACTGAAGATGCCGTATGAGCAAATACATGCATGTCCAAATGGGTGCGTCCTCTTCAGAAAAGATCTCAAGGATGCAGGTTACTGTCCGAAGTGTAAAGCGTCGAGATACATGGAGGTAGACGATGGTGAAGGCCTGAAGAGACAACTTTCTATCCCCATGAAAGTTCTGCGGTACCTGCCATTCACACCGAGGATCCAACGTCTCTACATGACCGAGGAATCCGCGAAACAGATGAGATGGCACAAACAGGGTACACGATACAATCCTGAGAAGATGGTACATCCCGCCGATGGTGAAGCATGGGTCCACTTTGATCGCATTCATCATGAAAAAAGTAGAGAGGCTCGTAATGTTCGTGTTGCGTTTGCTACAGACGGTTTCAACCCCTATGGACTCATGGCTGCCCCCTACACCTGCTGGCCCGTCTTCGTTATCCCTCTCAATCTTCCCCCCGGCGTCCTATTTCAACGTCATACTGTCTTCTTGTCGTTGATAATTCCTGGACACCCGGGAAATAACATGGGTGTGTACCTGGAGCCTCTGATTGATGAATTGGAAACTGCTTGGAACGAAGGGGTATTGACATACGACCGAGCTTCAAGGTCAAACTTCACAATGCATATCTGGTACCAGTACTCACTGCATGACTACCTGGCATATGGGATATTCTGTGCCTGGTGTGTCCACGGCAAGTTCTCATGCCCGGTTTGCAAGACAGCTATGAGATTTATCTGGTTGAAGAAGGGTGGCAAGTATTCGGCGTTCGACCAACATCGACAATTCCTGCCTCTTGACCATCCTTTCAGACAAGACACCAAGAACTTCACTAAAGGGCTCGTGGTGACAGATCCTCCACCCCGGATGCTGACCGGTGCCGAGGTTCATGCTCAAATAGATGCTCTCAAGTTCAATGAAAGAGACGGTCGTTTTGCGGGGTATGGTAAGGAACATATGTGGACGCATAAGTCAGGCTTGGAAAGGCTCCCCTATTACGATGACCTTCTTCTGCCACATAATATTGATGTAATGCACACTGAAAAGAACATCGCCGAGGCACTTTGGGGAACACTCATGGACACTGAAAAGTCCAAGGACAACCCTAAGGCTAGATTAGACCTGGCACTCTTGTGCGATAGACCAAAGCAAGAGATGCGGTCTCCTCAACCCGGCAGGAGATGGACACGGCCCAAGGCCGATTTCGTCTTGAGCAGGCCACAAAGGAAAGAAATACTTCAATGGATCCAGACATTGACGTTCCCTGATGGATATGCAGCGAATCTGAGGAGAGGAGTCAACTTATCTAGTCTGCGAGTCCTAGGAATGAAGAGTCATGACTTCCACGTATGGATCGAGCGCCTTCTTCCGGCGATGGTTCGAGGCTATGTTCCTGAGCCTATGTGGGTTGTCCTGGCAGAGTTGAGCTATTTGTTCCGCCAACTTTGTGCCAAGGAGATATCTCGGTCCATCGTTGCTGACTTGGAGAAAGCTGCACCTGTGTTGATCTGTAAGCTGGAGAAGATCTTTCCACCAGGCTTCTTCACTCCGATGTTGCATTTGATCGTACACCTCCCTAATGAGGTTCGAATGGGAGGGCCTGTGCATTGCCGTTGGTGCTATCCAGTAGAGAGAAATCTGAAGACTCTTCGCAAGAAATGTAGAAACAAAGCCAAAATTGAGGCTTCCATTGCAGAGGCATTCATTCTAGAGGAGGTGTCAAACTTCACTGAACAATACTACTCCGAGAACCTTCCTAGCGTGCATAATGCACCCCCTCGTTACAATGCTGGAGAAAATGAATCGAGTCTTAGCCTTTTCCGAGGCCAGCAAGGCGCGACAAGTGGATCCACAGTTAAGCAGTTGAACTATGAAGAGTGGCGAAAGATCATGCTATACGTGCTTAACAACCTTGATGAGGTGCAGCCGTACATGGGGTAAGTTCTCAACTATGTTCATTCAAGTCACCGACACTATTCTGCATCAAACACCCTTATTTTTCTTTCGTACAGGGAATTTCTTCATCAATTCTGGAATGGGCCAAGGCCCCCTTCTGACCCGATAGCCGAAACCCTAATTGCAAACGGGGCGGGGCAAGGGAGGCCCGATTTTATTTCTTGGTTCCGACAGAAGGTCCTGTCCAACCGAGGTCATACTTAGTCCGATATTCCAACTGGCTCCTACGTTTGGACTTAATAACGTTATACCTTTCTTCACCTTGCAGGCTCAGACCGATGCGTCTATGAGTCAACAGCTGAGACAGGTTGCAAACGGTTTTGACCGTAGGGTCAAGTCATTTAACGGTTACGACGTGAATGGATATCGCTTCCACACAGCGATATACGAGCAGAGTCGGCCCAATCGGAAAACCAAAAACAGCGGAGTTTGTACTCCAGGCAATGACAACCGTGACTACTATGGAAGAATTGAAGAAATATATGAACTTTCATTTCACGGTGACAAGCCTCTGAATCCTGTAATATTCAAATGCCATTGGTTCGACCCTGGAGTAACGAGGCTCACACCAAATCTTGGGCTAGTTGAAATTCGACAGGATTCTGTCTATCCAGGAGCCGATGTGTATATTGTGGCTCAACAGGCCACGCAGGTTTATTACACACCATATGCGTGCAAAAGCAAAGAGCATATCTTGGGTTGGTATATTGTGCACAAGATATCGCCACATGCTAAACTACCTCTCCCCAACGATGAGGATTATAACTTCAACACAAACACGTATGATGGGGAGTTCTTTCAAGAAGCTGGGCTACAAGGGACGTTCACGATAGACTTAACCGAAGCGATGGAAATGGAAGTAGAGAATGATGACGAGGACGCTGGGGATGAGGTGGTAAATGAGAAGGACATACAAATGCTAGAACGATTCCTTTTAGGCGAAGCAAATGAAAACAACCTCCCGTCTTCGGATACTGAGGAGTACTTAGATATGGTTGACAGCGATGATGACACTTATGCTCCGGCTAATCCCGATGATGCAGATTATTTCTAATTCACGTAATATTATGTTATATTCTACTCCTGTTATGTTTTTTCTTAGGATCTAGGGTTTTATTTATTTTGCATATATTTCATTATGTTATTTCTAATACAATATTGTTTGTTCTGTTTAAATGCAGGAGGTCGAGCCAAGATGCCAGGCGGACGTCAGAGGTCGATGACCTCCCTGTACCGGGCCTCGCAGGACGACGGGCCATCTCGGCAAAGGAGGAGTCGCCGTCGGAGGGAGCCGACTCCACCGGAGGACGAGGTGCCGGCCACGCCCGAGGCCGAGGCTCAGGCGGACGAGGGGCAGGAGGACCCCAAGCAGGAGGATGAGCCGTCGGCCGAGGCAAACGAGGGTTCGGCTGCCTCAGGGGGGTCCACACCCTACTTGCGAGGTCCCGCCAGCCTCCCGGCCCGACCGATACCACTTCACCAACGCCCAGTGATCCGCCCCGTTGGACAAAGGTACATGTTTTAACTACTCGTTCATATGATATGTTTAAAATTGAAATAGAAACTAATAATCTTTCTGTATCACTTGTGCAGGCATTGGGAGTTTGTGGAGGGTCGCGGCCGCAAACCCAATGGCATCCTGGGTCTCCTGTGCCGCGAGCACTACCCCGGCATAGTACAGTATGCCGGGAAGAGAGAGCCGGCCTATACATTTGACCACTACACCATCGTCCCAGACCCGAACTACCCAAACAAGGCGGCGAGGGTCAGAGCGGAGCTGTGGGTAAGTCTTCGTCACACAACATCGCATTCATCGTACTTTTCTTGAATTTCTTACAGTTTGTATTGCATCTGTATGCAGGACTTCTATAGGTGTGAGCAGGGGAAGGAGGCCGAGGCGGAGGTGGTGAGTACAAGGTCCTGCAGGAAGCTCGTCACCGACATCATCTACGAGGCGAGAATTCAGGCCATCGTCAGCTACAACGCCACGGTCGAAGGACGGAGGGTCTCGAAGGTCGAGGCGAGAGGCATGACGCTGAGCCGGGCGCAGTACATTCAGGTAAGTGATTCCTTTTGAGATTAAGCTATTCTCATTTCATCTGACGCTTATATGTGAAATACTTTGATGTGCAGATGGTCCCCCAATGGTGCCAGTCGTTTCCCGAGTGCTGGGAGATGATCGTGGACCGGTGGCTCTCTGAAGAGTGGACCGCCCAGCACGCCGAGGCCCGGGAGGCGCGTCTGCAGATGCCAGGCGTACCACACCACCAGGGCAACCGCAACCTAGCCGAGTACGCACAAGCTTGGGTACGTGAAACACTTTATGTATTGTAACACTCAAATGTTGCCTAATTACTAATCATCTTGTTGTCTTCCTCGCAGACGGCGTCACACGGTGGCCAGCCTTGCAGCACGTTCATGGCATACGCCATGTCCCACAAGGGCAAGGACACCGCACCGGAGACCTCCTACAACCCCGACGACCCCCCCGAGGCATACTCCAACTCCAGCGTCCACACCCGCCTCACTGACTACACAGAGGCGGCAAGGGCGGTCCATGGGCCCGACTTTGATCCGGCCAGCGAGGACCTGGACGGAAGCCTCATGATGACGGTCGGAGGAGGGAAGAAGCACGGGCGGTATTGGCTTGGCGACGGCGTCATCGACTCGTCCTCCACTCCCACTCTGTCCCAGCTCCGAGCACAGGCCACGAGCGGGAGCTTCCCCATACGCCCACGCCCGTCGCCTTCGCAGTCGCGGGTCGCCGAGCTCGAGGTTATCTTTGTTTTACTCGTCGTACATTGATGTTTAAATGTTTGCATTGTTCTAACATTCCCTTTGTATTATCGCAGGCCCGCCTGGAAAGAGAAAGGGAGGAGCGCAAGCTCGCCGAGTCCCAGATGCGGTCCCAGATGGAGGCCCGGTTGGAGGCCCAAGCTAAGCAGATGCAAGATCTCATCACGTTCATGGCCTCCCAGGGCATGCAGGTGCCCGCGACGCTCATGGCTCCTCCACCGCCATCTCAGAACGCGGATTCTACTCCTGTGAGTATCGATTCCTCAGTGTTTTGTTTATGCATTTGCTTGTCTGACATAGACATCTAATTTTTGCAGCCTCCGTCGGCGGGTTCGAACAACCCGCAAGCGCCTGGATGGAACACGCTCGGGGGTCAAGGCGGGACTCCTTCTCCGGGGTGGCCAGGGCAAGGTTGGCCATGACTGTGTCTAAAGTGTCATCTCTAGTAGATTGTGAACTTTAGAATGCAAACTTATTATGTTTCGATGATAACTTGTAATGGTTAACTTTCGTTTAGTTCAAATATTGTGATGAATGTGCTATATGCGTGGTGTATGTGAACGTGACATATGTGATGAATGTGATATATGTGTTTATATGTGATGAATGTGATTCATATGTGATAAATGTGATTTATATATGATGAATGCGATTTAGATGTGTAATGAAGTGGAAAATCCAAAAAAAACCAAAATTTCTCTACCTTTGCCGAGTGCAATGGTCATTGCACTCGGCAAAGCTGGGAAACATGACTGTAAAAAATACCCATTACCCAGCTTTGCCGAGGGCAATGGCCGTTGCACTCGGCAAAGGATAGGCTTTGCCGAGAGCCTGGCCAGAGTGGCCCTCGGCAAAGAGTTTTTTTTAAAAAAAAGGAAATTCTTTGCCGAGAGCCGGCTCTCGGCAAACATTTTTCTTTTTTTTTTTTAAAATGTGTGCCGAGAGCCTGGCCAGACTGGCTCTCGGCAAAGATATTTCTTTTTTTTTTGGAAAACTCTTTGCCGAGAGCCAATACAGCCAGGCTCTCGGCACACAATTTTTTTAAAAAAAAAACAAAAATGTTTGCCGAGAGCCCATTTGGCTGGCTCTCGGCAAAGATTTTTTTCAAAAAAAATAAAAACTCTTTGCCGAGAGCCAGCCAAATGGGCTCTCGGCAAAGAATTCGGGCGTTAACGGCGTCTTTTCTTTGCCGAGGGCCGCGTTGGCTCTCGGCAAAGCCTTTGCCGAGAGCCCGATAAATGGCTCTCGGCAAAGAAGGCTTTGCCGATCGGATTTTTGCCGAGTCAGCTTTGCCGAGAGCTGCTCTCGGCAAAGCCTTTGCCGAGGGTCTGAGAGGCTTTGCCGAGAGCCTGGAGCCCTCGGCAAAGCCGCCACCTCCAGTAGTGAGAGGATCTCGTGTCCGTATCACAACAGACCATCATGTCACAAAAGTCAGAGGAAAAGTCACAAGCTCGCTCCTGCCTGGAAGCATGGTGCATTATACGAAAGGCAGCCAGTGGAGATATTATCATCTGCGTCGTCATCGGATCATCTCATGCTGTCGTGCTGGAGACAGTCACAGGCACCCAAAGACTTCTCACGTATGGTTTCATGCTTGCGCCACGGGATGCTGTCATCCGTGGTCATGAGAGAGGCTGAATTGACCAGGGTTGGATGAGTCCAAAATAAGGTCAACCTTAAGGACAAACAGGTCCTAATCCACGGGAGGAAAACAGGAGCACAACTTGCATGTTTACTCATGGCAACACAACGGGATGTATTTCGTCGGCTACCAACTTGTGTAAGGCAGATATTTGGCTCCAGTGACCTTGAACATTAAAGTTGCACATAATAAATCTTATGATGAATTGATGATGATTGTTTTTATACCTGTCCTCGTGTGAGGATCCTAACAGCTTCTCAGGACGGATTGACACCATGCAAACAAGGAACCAAACACCACGCTCTTGCTTGCGAGCTTGGTCTATAGATGTGAGCCAAGCTGGTGCCATCCACGAACCAATGACGCCCTAAGTTGCTTGGTTAATTTTTGTAATTTTTTCCTTCGTTCTAATGTGATCTATTCGCATAGTAATTCTAAAGAGTAACGTAAAATCCTGATTCTAGATAAGAAAAATGTGTTTGGATCCTAAAGTCTTAAACGGTGGGAATCTCCACATACCAAAATTCTAGTAGATAGTTGGATTGTGTAACCTCATTCTAGGATCAAGTATTTGGATATTATTATTATTTTTCTACCTCATTTTTATTGTTCTTAGGAGCTTCAAACAGGAAGAGAAACTATCATAAGCTTAATCAAATTTAATTTTTCTTTAATTCATAGTACTTGGAATGATTTCTCACATATGTTCTTAGGTTGCTCTTCATGGTAATTCAGTTTACATGGACGTAGCGTATAGATATACGTGCCATTGTTTTCTTGGGTAAATCAATAATTACTGGTAACTTTAACTCCTAGGAGTGATGAGAGCACGGAGCGGATGCTTCATGACAGTGGTGAAATCAAACACCTCTGCCATGTCCACCTTCACTCCCAGCACCGGTGGACGCCACTCTAGTTCCATGACTAGCCTCGCCACGAAGTACTGAACCATGCGCATGGCGAGCAAGTACCCAGGGCACATCCTGCGTCCGACACCGAACGGCATCATCTTGATCTCCTTGATCCCCTTGATGTCAACGTCGTGGCCCTCGCCACCCTCCAGAAACCTCTCCGGGCGGAACTCCTGTGGCCTCGTCCAGACCTTCCTGTCACGGCCAATCGCTGCAACCATGAAGTTGACCTCAGCGTCCTTGGGTACCATGTAGCCATCGACCACAGCATCGCTTAGCATGCCGTGCGGGATGACGAAGTGGGTAGGTGGGTGCAGGCGTAGCCCCTCGAGCACAATGGCCTTTAGGTACGGCATGGCCTCGAGGTCGGTGTCGTCGTTAAGTTGAGCGCAGACTTTCACCTCCTCATAGACGTTGGCCTGGATGTCGGGGTGGCTCACTAGTTCGGACGTCTAACAGGGATCACTACTGGAGCTGGCGGCTTTGCCGAGGGCTCCAGGCTCTCGGCAAAGCCTCTAAGACCCTTGGCAAAGGCTTTGCCGAGAGCAGCTCTCGGCAAAGCTGCCTCGGCAAAAACCCGATCGGCAAAGCCTTCTTTGCCGAGAGCCGTTTATCGGGCTCTCCGTGGCCCTCGGCAAAGAAAAGGCGCCGTTAACGGTCCGCTTTCTTTGCCGAGAGCCCATTTGGCTGGCTCTCGGCAAAGAGTTTTATTTTTTTTAAAAAAAATTATTTGCCGAGAGCCAGTGTGGCCAGGCTCTCGACAAACATTTTTCTTTTTTTTTAAATGTTTGCCGAGAGCCTGGCTAGACTGGCTCTCGACAAAGAGTTTTCCAAAAAAAAAAGAAAATTCTTTGCCGAGAGCCAGTCTGGCCAGGCTCTCGGGAAACATTTTTTTAAAAAAAAATAAAAATGTTTGCTGAGAGCCGGCTCTCGGCAAATAATTTTCTTTTTTTTAGAAAACTCTTTGCCGAGGGCCAGTCTGACCAGGCTCTCAGCAAAGCTGGGAAATGGGTATTTTTGCAGTCATGTTTCCCAGCTTTGCCGAGTGCAATGACCATTGCACTCGGCAAAGGTAGCCTTTGCCGAGAGGAACCCTCGGCAAAGTGAGAAATTTTGGTTTTCTCTTTTGATTTTCCACTTCATTACACATATAAATCACATTTTCACGTATAAACATATTCATCACATATAAATCACATTCATCACGTGTAAACACATATATCACATGTACATATCACATTCATCACATATATGTCACGTTCACATACACCACGCATATAGCACATTCATCAAAAGTTAACATCGAAACATAATAAGTTTTCATTCTAAAGTTCACAATCGAAACATAATAAGTTTTCATCGAAACATAATAAGTTTTCATTCTAAAGTTCACAATCTACTAGAGACTACACTTTAAACACAGTCATGGCTAACCTTGCCCTGGCCACCCCGGAGAAGCAGTCCCGCCTTGACCCCCGGGCGTGTTCCATCCAGACGCTTGCGGGTTGTTCGAACCCGTCGACGGAGGCTGCAAAAATTAGATGTCTATGTCAGACAAGCAAATGCAGAAACAAAACACTGAGCAATCGATACTCACAGGAGTAGCATCCGTGTTCTGAGACGGCGGTGGAGGAGCCATGAGCGTCGCGGGCACCTGCATGCCCTGGGAGGCCATGAACGTGATGAGATCTTGCATCTGCTTAGCTTGGGCCTCCAACCGGGCCTCCATCTGGGACCGCATCTGGGCCTCGGCAAGCTGGCGCTCCTTCCTTTCTCTTTCCAGGCGGGCCTGTGATAATACAAAGGGAATGTTAGAACAATGTAAACATTTAAACATCAATGTACGACGAGTAAAACAAAAATAACCTCGAGCTCGGCGACCCACGACTGCGAAGGCGACGGGCGTGGGCGTATGGGGATGCTCCCGCTCGTGGTCTGTGCTCGGAGCTGGGACAGAGTGGGAGTGGAGGACGAGTCGATGACGCCGTCGCCAAGCCAATACCGCCCGTGCTTCTTCCCTCCTCCGACCCTCATCACGAGGCTTCCGTCTAGGTCCTCGCTGGCCGGATCAAAGTCGGCCCCATGGACCGCCCTTGCCGCCTCTGTGTAGTCAGTGAGGCGGGTGTGGACGCTGGAGTTGGAGTATGCCTCGGGGGGGTCATCGGGGTTGTAGGAGGTCTCCGATGCGGTGGCCTTGCCCTTGTGGGACATGGCGTATGCCATGAACGTGCTGCAAGGCTGGCCACCGTGTGACACCGTCTGCGAGGAAGACAACAAGATGATTAGTAATTAGGCAACATTTGAGCGTTACAATACATAAAGTGTTTCACGTACCCAAGCTTGTGCGTACTCGGCTAGGTTGCGGTTGCCCTGGTGGCGTGGTACACCTGGCATCTGCAGACGCGCCTCCCGGGCCTCGGCGTGCTGGGCGGTCCACTCTTCAGAGAGCCACCGGTCCACGATCATCTCCCAGCACTCGGGAAACGACTGGCACCATTGGGGGACCATCTGCACATCATCAAGTATTTCACATATAAGCGTCAGATGAAATGAGCATAGCTTAATCTCAAAAGGAATGACTTACCTGAATGTACTGCGCCCGGCTCAGCGTCATGCCTCTCGCCTCGACCTTCGAGACCCTCCGTCCTTCGACCGTGGCGTTGTAGTTGACGATGGCATGAAGTCTCGCCTCGTAGATGATGTCGGTGACGAGCTTCTTGCAGGACCTTGTACTCACCACCTCCGCCTCGGCCTCCTTCCCCTGCTCACACCTATAGAAGTCCTGCATACAGATGCAATACAAACTCTAAGAAATTCAAGAAAAGTACGATGAATGCGATGTTGTGTGACGAAGACTTACCCGCAGCTCCGCTCTGACCCTCGCCGCCTTGTTTGGGTAGTTCGGGTCTGGGGCGACGGTGCAGTGGTCAAATGTGTAGGCCGGCTCTCTCTTCCCGGCATACTGTACTATGCCGGGGTAGTGCTCGCGGCACAGGAGACCCAGGATGCCATTGGGTTTGCGGCCGCGACCCTCCACAAACTCCCAATGCCTGCACAAGTGATACAGAAAGATTATTAGTTTCTATTTCAATTTTAAGCATATCATATGAACGAGTAGTTAAAACATATACCTTTGTCCAACGGGGCGGATCACTGGGCGTTGGTGAAGTGGTATCGATCGGGCCGGGAGGCTGGCGGGACCTCGCAAGTAGGGTGCGGACGCCCCTGAGGCAGCCGAACCCTCGTTTGCCTCGGCCGACGGCTCATCCTCCTGCTTGGGGTCCTCCTGCCCCTCGTCCGCCTGAGCCTCGGCCTCAGGCGTGGCCGGCACCTCGTCCTCCGGTGGAGTCGGCTCCCTCCGGCGGCGACCCCTCCTTTGCCGAGATGGCCCGTCGTCCTGCGAGGCCCGGTACAGGGAGCTCATCGACCTCTGACGTCCGCCTGGCATCTTGGCTCGACCTCCTGCATTTAAACAGAACAAACAATATTGTATTAGAAATAACATAATGAAATATATGCAAAATAAATAAAACCCTAGATCCTAAGAAAAAACATAACAGGAGTAGAATATAACATAATATTACGTGAATTAGAAATAATCTGCATCATCTGGATTAGCCGGAGCATAAGTGTCATCATCGCTGTCAACCATGTCTAAGTACTCCTCAGTATCCGAAGACGGGAGGTTGTCTTCATTTGCTTCGCCTAAAAGGAATCGTTCTAGCATTTGTATGTCCTTCTCATTTACCACCTCATCCCCAGCGTCCTCGTCATCATTCTCTACTTCCATTTCCATCGCTTCGGTTAAGTCTATCGTGAACGTCTCTTGTAGCCCAGCTTCTTGAAAGAACTCCCCATCATACGTGTTTGTGTTGAAGTTATAATCCTCATCGTTAGGGAGAGGTAGTTTAGCATGTGGCAATATCTTGTGCACAATATACCAACCCAAGATATGTTCTTTGCTTTTGCACGCATATGGTGTGTAATAAACATGCGTGGCCTGTTGAGCCACAATATACACATCGGCTCCTGGATAGAAAGAATCATGTCGAATTTCAACTAGCCCAAGATTTGGTGTGAGCCTCGTTACTCCAGGGTCGAACCAATGGCATTTGAATATTACAGGATTTAGAGGCTTGTCACCGTGAAATGAAAGTTCATATATTTCTTCAATTCTTCCATAGTAGTCACGATTGTCATTGCCTAGAGTACAAACTCTGCTGTTTGTGGTTTTCCGATTGGGCCGACTCTGCTCGTATATCGCTGTGTGGAAGCGATATCCATTCACGTCGTAACCGTTAAATGACTTGACCCTACGGTCAAAGCTGTTTGCAACCTGTCTCAGCTCTTGACTCATAGACGCATCGGTCTGAGTATGACCTCGGTTGGACAGGACCTTCTGTCGGAACCAAGAAATAAAATCGGGCCTCCCTTGCCCTGCCCCGTTTGCAATTAGGGTTTCGGCTATCGGGTCAGAAGGAGGCCTTGGCCCATTCCAGAATTGATGAAGAAATTCCCTGTACGGAAGAAAAACAAGGGTGTTTGATGCAGAATAGTGTCAGCGAATTGAATGAACATAGTTGAGAACTTACCCCATGTACGGCTGCACCTCATCAAGGTTGGTAAGCACGTATAGCATGATCTTTCGCCACTCTTCATAGTTCAACTGCTTAACTGTGGATCCACTTGTCGCGCCTTGCTGGCCTCGGAAAAGGCTAAGACTCGATTCATTTTCTCCAGCATTGTAACGAGGGGGTGCATTATGCACGCTAGGAAGGTTCTCGGAGTAGTATTGTTCAGTGAAGTTTGACACCTCCTCTAGAATGAATGCCTCTGCAATGGAAGCCTCAATTTTGGCTTTGTTTCTACATTTCTTGCGAAGAGTCTTCAGATTTCTCTCGACTGGATAGCACCAACGGCAATGCACAGGCCCTCCCATTCAAACCTCATTAGGGAGGTGTACGATCAAATGCAACATCGGAGTGAAGAAGCCTGGTGGAAAGATCTTCTCCAGCTTACAGATCAACACAGGTGCAGCTTTCTCCAAGTCAGCAATGATGGACCGAGATATCTCCTTGGCACAAAGTTGGCGGAACAAATAGCTCAACTCTGCCAGGACAACCCACATAGGCTCAGGAACATAGCCTCGAACCATCGCCGGAAGAAGGCGCTCGATCCATACATGTAAGTCATGACTCTTCATTCCTAGAACTCACACACTAGATAAGTTGACTCCTCTCCTCAGATTCGATGCATATCCATCAGGGAACGTCAATGTCTGGATCCATTGAAGTATTTCTTTCCTTTGTGGCCTGCTCAAGACAAAATCAGCCTTGGGCCGTATCCATCTCCTGCCGGGTTGAGGAGACCGCATCTCTTGCTTTGGTCTATCGCACAAGAGTGTCAGGTCTAATCTAGCCTTAGGGTTGTCCTGGGACTTTTCAGTGCCCATGAGTGTTCCCCAAAGTGCCTCGGCGATGTTCTTTTCAGTGTGCATTACATCAATATTATGTGGCAGAAGAAGGTCATCGTAATAGGGGAGCCTTTCCAAGCCTGGCTTATGCGTCCACATATGTTCCTTACCATACCCCGCAAAACGACCGTCTCTTTCATTGAACTTGAGAGCATCTATTTGAGCATGAACCTCGGCACCGGTCAGCATCCGGGGTGGAGGATCTGTCACCACGACCCCTTTAGTGAAGTTCTTAGTGTCTTGTCTGAAAGGATGGTCAAGAGGCAAGAATTGTCGATGTTGGTCGAATGCCGAATACTTGCCACCCTTCTTCAACCAGATAAATCTCATAGCTGTCTTGCAAACCGGACATGAGAACTTGCCGTGGACACACCAGGCACAGAATATCCCATATGTCAGGTAGTCATGCAGTGAGTACTGGTACCAGATATGCATTGTGAAGTTTGACCTTGAAGCTCGGTCGTATGTCAATACCCCTTCGTTCCAAGCAGTTTCCAATTCATCAATCAGAGGCTCCATGTACACACCCATGTTATTCCCCGGGTGTCCAGGAATTATCAACGACAAGAAGACAGTATGACGTTGAAATAGGACGCCGGGGGAAAGATTGAGGGGGATAACGAAGACGGGCCAACAGGTGTAGGGGGCAGCCATGAGTCCATAGGGGTTGAAACCGTCTGTAGCAAACGCAACACGAACATTACGAGCCTCTCTACTTTTGTCATGATGAATGCGATCAAAGTGGACCCATGCTTCACCATCGGCTGGATGTACCATCTTCTTAGGATTGTATCGTGTACCCTGTTTGTGCAATCTCATCTGTTTCGCGGATTGCTCGGTCATGTAGAGACGTTGGATCCTCGGTGTGAACGGCAGGTAACGCAGGACTTTCATGGGGATAGAAAGTTGTCTCTTCAGGCCTTCACCATCGTCTACCTCCATGTATCTCGACGCTTTACACTTTGGACAGTAACCTGCATCCTTGAGATCTTTTCTGAAGAGGACGCACCCATTTGGACATGCATGTATCTGCTCATACGACATCTTCAGTGCACGAAGCAGTTTCTGTGACTTGTACAGGCTCTTTGGCAATATGTGGCCGTCCGGGAGCATGCTACCAAATAGGGCCAACATACCATCGAACGCTTCTCGACTCAGGTCGAACTAGGACTTGAACCCCATCACACGGCCAATGGCATCCAGTTGAGAAACCGTTGTCCGATCATGAAGGGATTTCTGTGCTGAAGACATCATGTCGTAGAACGCCTTTGCGGTCTTCTCCATCTCCTCCTCCGTACGTCCTGCAGCGTACTGTGCTTGTTGGAAGTCATCTAACAGGTCTGCTACCCCAGCATCAGCATCAAAGTCCTGCAGACGTGGTCGCACCGCCTCCTCTCTCAAATGATGTACCTCACCATGGTAGATCCACCGGGTGTAGTCCGGCGTGAATCCATGGTTCAGAAGATGTTTACCCATGTTCTCCTTGTCTTGCCTTCGCCGGTTCCCACATCTGCTGCACGGGCACAATACTTTCATCTCTCCTCGCCGAGCCGGGTCAAATGCATGGTTCAAGAAAGCATCTGTCTTGTGCAACCATTCATCACTGAAATCACTCTTGCTTCTGCGGCCCGAGTACATCCACTGACGGTCATCCATCCTACTGTCATCCATCCGAGTACTTACATCTACATCCAAGTACTTACATCCTATTGTCATCTAATAGGTGAGGATAGGTCCTAATCCCACCCGCGGATGCGTAGACGAGGCTAGTTCCCATTGTCTACCCCAACCTAAGACAGAATTTCGGCAACACCTCCCCGTTGTTCTCCCGATACACGTCCCTGTAGGGAGAGTGTGTATCCGAAGAACAACAGGGAGGTGATGCCGAAACTCCGTCTCGAATCAGGGTAGACCATGGGAGCTAGCCTCATCTACGCATCTGCGGGCTGTCCAAGTAACATGGACAATCCGAAACAGATACAGTTATCGACATGCAGAGATCTGCATACCTCCAACCGTATCTCTTTCGGACGGGAGACGCCTAACTGGGTTCATGACCTACAACCCTTATCCGGGAGGAGAGGTTATTTATACCTAGGGTGGTGGCGGAGTCAGGCTAGCGGCGCAGTGACGAGTCGGTGCAGTGGCGAGGTGAAGCGGTGCAGGCAGACCCGCAGTGGACGATCCTGCAACTACATATAATGTAGCAAAACAAGTGAGATGGTGGCGTTGTAAGGTGCAGGCAGACCCGCAGTGGACGATCCTGCAACTACATATAATGTAGCAAAACAAGTGAGATGGTGGCGTTGTAAGGATTTGGTGGGTTGTAAGGATTATTCATTCAATTTTAGTACCATATGACGAAGTTATGTATTAAACTGTGGCTACCCATGAGTCCACCCTGCCCCAGAATGAAGCCTAGACGAAATTAGTAACTTACCATTCCCATTTAAATCATAGTGTGTTACAGAATATGGAAAATCTGATTTCTTTTAACTCGATCTTCATTTCCACAAATGCTGGCAATAAATAATACTGTTTGCAGTACTGTCGTGTTAGTCAATGTTTCTTTACTTTAGTTGAACTGTACTATTATAACTTAAGTTGACTTTGCTGCCACAAGATTACTTGTGTGCTTGGAGCCTACATGGGTTCATTGTATACTGCTGTTGTAAACTGTTTGGTGGAACTAAAGATGGCAACGGGGAATTCCCCATCGGGTTTGCTTCCCCGTCCCCGTCCCCGTGGGGCTAAACTTTCCCTGTCCCCGTCCCCGCGAAGGCTCACGGGGGACGTTTTGTTCCCATCCCCGTCCCCTGCGGGGAATTCATCCCAGTTGGGGACCCCGTCCCCGCTACAAGATTCAAAAACTTCTTCTCAAGTCAACAATCGAAAAGCACGAAAATACTACACAAAATGTATCTTCCAACAACATCAAATAGGATGGTAGAACAGTTTACAAATCTCAGCTCACAACCACAACTCCTTGGAGGGTGCAACCTACTCTACTTATAGATGCATATATATAGCCATGCACTAGCACTAGCAGCTACCTTAAAGTTGTGGGTGGGTGTTTGTAGGTGTATGAATTGGAAAAGAAAAGGTAGACGATGATCAGTTAGAAGAACAAGAAGTTGAGAGGAGGGACCTAGCTGCATGAAGAGACAGAGAGAACTTATTGGTGGCTTCCCTTTTATAATGACTTGTGGCAATCATATGCAGGCATGCCTCATGAGAGGGCAGCTGATGCTGATCCTAAGTGTTTGGGGATAAGGTTTATGTAAGAGTAAGACCATCGCTCAAGTAAAGCTAGTACCCGTTTCAAAAAAAAAAAGTAAGGCTAGTACTGCTGCAATCAGCAACAATGTCAATATGTTGCAGTCCGGTGATTAAAGAAGTAGCATAAAAACACAATCATTGGTTTCAATGCGATAGCTAATAGCTGGTTACATGAGAATACAAGCAGCAGTAGCAAGATGTGACAGTAAGATGACAACTGAATAACAGACACCGTAGCAATCAGCAGAAACCACTAGGAAACTAAGGTATGGCAACAAAACCAGGATGATGACTATTGACTGCAACAAAACCAGCGTGAAAGAAATTGAACATATATACAGAAACAAAGCAGCTTATAGCGGGGGATTAGCCGATTAGGTGTTTGTAAGACCATGGCTCAAGTAAGGCTAGTATTGTTCCAGTCAGCAGCAACGTCAATTATATTACAATCCGGTGATTAACCAACTAAACTAGTACTAGCTGGTTAAGTGACATGAGAATGTAATCACCAACAATAGCAAGGCGTGACAGTAAGATGATAATTGAATTACATATACCGTAGCAATCAGCAGAAACCACTAGGAAAATAAGGTATAGCAATAAAACCAGGATGATGACTATTGACTCCTACATCTACGGCATCGCAGTGCTCCAACTCAGGGTTGCTGGATCGGATCTCCTGGCACACAATCACACACACAGACGCAGACAGGCAGACACAACACAGATCTTGGCTTGCTTGCTTCCCTAGTTCTCTGCCGTGACATCATCCTCCTCATTGTCAGTGACCTCACGTTCGTCCTCCGCATAGCCCTGGGCATTGTACTGGTCGATCAGGGCCTGCTCGTAATCACGCATCTTGCCATCGACGAACTTCGACAAGGCATGGAACTGGCGGTATGCAGGGAAGGGTATACCTTTGCATCTTGCCATTGGATATAGGAACATACGTTATGCAGGGAAGGGTATACCTTTGCCGGTGAGCGGACGGTGACGGCTGTGGGGACGACGCGAGGTCCGCGGCGAGCTCCTCCTCCCTCCTCCACCGGTTCTTGGACGGCCGGGGCGAGCTCCTCCTCCCCCTCTTCATCCACCTCCTATTCTCCTTCTCCTCCACCTACTCCCCCTCTCAGCCTCCTCTCCAACCGGTCGGACGGGCGGTGAAGCGGCGACGCGGGGCCGGCTGCACAGCCGCGGCGTGGCCGGGCGGGGGACGGCCAGGGGCCGGCGCGCGCTCGGGCGGGGGCGGGGGAGTGGATGTGCGGGGGGCGCGGTCGGGCCGGGGCGAGGACGCGGCCGGGCGGCGGCGGGTCGGGTGAGGGGCGTCCGGTCGGGTGAGGGGTGAGAGGGGCGGGTGAGGCGCGTCTGTGAGGGGTGAGAGGGGCGGGTTTTTTTTTTAAATGTACGAACCCCTTTGCCGAGAGCTAGATCAGACGGCTCTCGGCAAAGAGTTTTTCTTTTTTTTTATTTTCTTTGCCGAGAGCCCCAGCCCTGGCTCTCGGCAAAGAGGCTCTTTTTTTATTTTATTTGCCGGAGTTCTTTGCCGAGAGCTAGGTCAGGCGGCTCTCGGCAAAAAGTTTTTTATTTTTTTGATTTTCTTTGCCGAGAGCCCCTAGGCCCAGGCTCTCGGCAAAGATCCTCTTTGCCGAGAGTTTTAGGAGGCTCTCGGTAAAATATATATATTTTTTTTATTTTTGCTACTAATTTTTTCCTGCAGCCTTGATATAGTACTAGGTGACCATATTTGAAATTTGGTGTATTTTCCATGCATCTTGCTATATTTCGCGCATTTTCTTTATTTTCTTTATTTTTCCCGCAAGACGCACATTTGAACTGCAGGTGTATGAAATAATGAATCTTAGCGATTCAAAAAATGATATTCATGCTTCCGAGGGTATTTCGACGCCGTATCTAGGGACAGACACGGAAACTCGACCATCTCGTGCACGCGACATGGCGACCAAGTTGCGTGAGATTTGATTTAAAAATATATAAAATGTGAACGGAGTCGGAAAATCATGAAAATAGACGGGAGGCCTTGACATCGCATGTAGAAGCTATAAAAAATTTGAAAATGTTTGAAGCAAGTTGTGACACAAGATGGTTGAAACCCTGAGATCTCCGTATGCGATATCTTGTTATCACATGTGGAGATGTAAGGGTTTCAACCATCTTGCGGCACAACTTGCTTCAAACATTTTCAAAAATTTTTTTATAGCTTCTACATGCGGTGTCAAGGTCTGCCGTCCATTTTCATGATTTTCCGACTCCGTTCACATTTTATATATTTTTAAATCAAATCTCACGTAACTTGGTCGCCATGTCGCGTGCACGAGATGGTCGAGTTTCCGTGTCTGTCCCTAGATACGGCGTCGAAATACCCTCGGAAGCATGAATTTTGAATCGCTGAGATTCATTATTTCATGCACCTGCAGTACAAATGTGCGTCTTGCAGAAAAAATCAAGAAAATGAACAAAATACATGAAATATAGCAAGAGGGATAGAAAATACACCAAATTTCAAATTTTGGCTTATAGTACTGTAGCAAGGCTGCACAAAAAAATTGGGACCAAAAATCCAAAAAAAATTTGCCGAGAGCCTTGGCTGAGGCTCTCGGCAAAGAAAATATTTTGCTGAGAGCCTAACAGCAGGCTCTCGGCAAAGATGTCGGCGTAAGGGTGCCGTTTGTGGGGTTGAGGCTTTGCCGAGATTTTTTGTTTGCCGAGAGTCGAGCTCTCGGCAAAGTTTAGCTTTGCCTAGAGCCAATATTTGCCGAGCGACGAGCTCTCGGCAAAGCTTGGATTGGCCGAGAGCCAATCTTTGCCAAGCGCAGGCTCTCGGCAAAGGATTCTTTGCCGAGCGCCCGATATTTGGCCATCGGCAAAGAATATGACACTCGGCAAAGATACTGTTTCCGGTAGCGTCTCGCCGTTGCTGCCGAGCGTAGCATGGATCATTGGGACGAAGAGCTCCTCCTGCCTCCGGCGCACCGCAACACACGCCGCCCACTGGTTGCGGAAGAGCTTCTTGGTGAGCGCGGGGAAGAAGCCGAGGATAGGGAATGTTGCCAAGGAGTGGAGCATCTGGCGCTGGAGGTCATGGATTTCATCTAGTTCCTCCCGTCCGAGGTGGACGCCGAAGCACTTGTGCACGAGTAGCTTGAGCAAGGCGCGCCGCAGCAGGGGCCTCAGTTCAACCACGGCCTCCACCGAGTTCACCGCCCCGTCTACGCTGCAAGCGGCGCGGAGATCGTGGATGAGGTCATCGCACACCGCCTGCCTCACCGGTGCAAGGAGCCTGACTCGAGCAGGGTTTAGTAGCTCCCCTGTGGCGAGGTTCCGGCGGACAAGACGCCAGTAGTGGCCGTACGGAGAGAAGGTGGTTTCGTCGGACGTGAACAGGTGCCTGGGTTCGAACGTCGGCGGCCTGCTGGCGAAGGTGGCACCGCTCTGAACCAGCATGTGGTGCGCGATGCCGCGGTCGGCGACGAAGATGAACGTGCGGAATATGAGCCGGATGGAGATGATGGGTCCGTATTGCATGTGCAGGTTGAGAAGGAGAGGGCTGAGGTCGTTCAAGGACCTTAGTAATGGCAACGCCTTTGCAAGGAAGACCACAGTCGGTGGGCCGGGAGGGAGCTGACGATTCACGCGGCCATTGCGGACAAGGCGAAACAGGAAGGACGATGCCGCTGTGACGATTGCAAGTGTGAGAGGGAGGAGGAGCCAGCTGCTGCTGCAGGAGGTGGCCTCCATTGCTGGGGAACTAAGGGAAGAAGCAGCTTGGGATCGGACTTGGACAACAATGAGCTTGAGTTGCTTGTGCATGCATTTGCAATGAAGTGTTTTTAATGAAAGAAACACGCAGTTTAGCTTCTATAAGTAGCTAGTTCTGTTGGATTGATCTCCCACCAAGATGGCCCAACGGCCACTTGGGGCCTTAACTCGTGCCCTAATCGGGGGCGCTCAACCCATTAGCGGTTGATGGGCCCCCATCGCACTACGCAATATAAAAGGAGGTGGGCTCGTGGCTTACAGGACAAGGTGAACGAGCTGCAGCCACTCTCCACTGTCCTAACCCTAAGCCGATCTTGAGAGAGGGGCGCAGCCAGCGGCGGGAAGCTCCACCAACACTGCTCTGTCTTTCTGCACCGATCGTCGCTGCCCGTGCGCAGCCCTTCCCCGACGAACGCGATGGCGACCGCCGGCCTCAGCTCCTCCTCTTCGGCCCCTACTGGTTTGTGTGCCTCACACATCCCTCTCCTTTCTTCCTCCCCTCGATCTATCCTCGATCCATGGCGTTTTGTCACGAACAGTAAGGAATTACCTACTCGATCTACACCAAGAAGGTCCAAAGAGACTCAACAATGGTACCGGAGCTGGGTCCCTTGCATGTAGATTAGTAGGGGAAGAGAAGAAAACCGATTTGATTCGGAAAAGAAAACAAAAGAAAGAAGAGGATCCGATTTTGAATCGGGTAAATTGTAACCCTAACCCTAGAAGGGGACCTACCGGGTTCACCTCACCACCGCTCATCCCTAACCCTAGCACCAAGTAAGAAAAGATAGAAAAGGATCGGCGGTCTTACCTGAGACTGTGTCGCCGATCACCACCGCCTCCGTCCTCGGACGCCGCGCGGGAAGTCAACCCGGGCCGTCAGTCCAAGAGCGATGTACCGCCTTCGTGTGGTCTTCGGCTCGGGCCAAAGGGCACCATCACGGTGCCCCTCGACGGCGTCGTGCGCGGCTCCGGCCGCACGCGAGCTCCAGCGAGAGGTGCCGTGGCGGCACCACCACCTCCGATCTGCCTCTCGTTCGGCTGCGTAGCTGAGAGAGGAGAAGAGAGGGAATAGAAAGGAAAGAGGAGGAGCTGACTGGTTCTAGTCCGGCGAGCGCGAGCTCCGGCGCAGGGAACCACAACAGCGCCGCCATCTCCGGGCACGTGCTCTCCACCGCGATGTGCTAAGTCCGGCGGCTGGCTTGACCGAGAGATGTGGAGGAGAGAAAGAGAAAATGAACTAGGGTTTCGGGAGAAAGGGGGCGGCTCCGATTTTTGTTCTGGCGAGAACGACGGGGAGCCGTCCGATCGGAATGAATGGTCAGGGATCGCTAGTACCGCGTCGGGCCAGATCAGGACCAGGCGGGAAGAAGCTTTGCCGGCCCAGGCCCAGGTTGCGGCCTGGGCGCGGCGTTTGCCGCTCGCGAGGCTGGCCATGGGCCGTCGTGGCTTTTGGGCCGCGGTATTGAGCAACGCGCGATGCGATTTCTAGCTGGGCCGCGCCCGAGCGCGTGGACGAAGCTGGGCCGCGAAAGCGCCTGAGGGCACACGAGCAGGCCTTCGGGCCGAGCAGGGAGTTGGTCCAAATGAACAGTAACAGATGTTTTTTTTAAGTATTATATTATTTTCAGAAGCGAATTTGATGTAACAGATGTTTTTTAAGTATTTTCAGAAGCGAATTTGATGAAAAATGTTATATTATGAGTTTAAATCTCTGGAAATTCATTGCACCAACGTGTTTGAATTTTTCAGAGAGTAAATGTTTACAGAGAAATGCTTCTAAAAATATTAATTTATAGAATTATTCATGTTTCCACTGTAAAGAAAAAGAATATTGTCTTCTCATTAAATTCGAACCAACGGGAGGATTTAATTTAAAGAGCAGTTATAGTTATTCAGTAAATGATAATGAAAAGTTGATCTTCCAGTTAAAGTTGGAACAAACAGGAATTTTAAATTAGAGGAATAGTCAGTTTATAGTTAAGATAAATTATAATATTGTTATTTTCTGACTAACGTTGATGATAGCAATATTATAAATTTATTTAAGAGTTTATGTTTAAAGAAAATTATGATATTATTATTTTCTAACCAACGTTGACGATAACAATATTATAATTCTGTGAGTTTTATGTTTAAAGTTGAAATCTCTGATGAATTTTGCATCAAAGTGACCAATTTTCAGAGAATAGATAAGAAACAAAAGATGCTCCAGAGCGAGCAGAATGTAATATATTTTCATGTTTCCGCTGCAATGATGATGATGATCTTCATAATTAAATTCGAACCAACAGGAGAATTTAATTTTGAAGAGAGTTATAAGATAATTGAGTTTTCATATGTTAATTCCATTTCTGCCTAACGGTGATGTGGAATTAATGTAGAAGAAGGTTATTTTATTCTATTTCTGCCCAACGATGATATAGAATAGAACATAAAGTTTTTAAAAGTTTAATGAGCATTATTGATGATTATTGATTAATGTTGTCAGATAAAGAACTTAATGCTTTCATTCTTGAAGGCAGGAAATAAAATGTGCTGGGTACTGTGACTCAGAAGATAATAAAGAAAGAAGACCATTGTATGAAGGACTGTGTTCTCTTTAAAGAATGGCTTCAAAAGGAAAATGATTCTAGGATATTGATCCAAGAAAAGAAATAGAATTATAAGAATTTAGTTTAGTTTTTATCATCATGATAAGAGTTGCAATAACTAATATAATTTTAGACTTAATCACCATGATATGAAAATGTAATAAGTGACATACATGTTTAATTTGACCAACGTCGGATTAAGCATGTGTGTTAAAGAGTATTTGGATTTATTTCTAAATTTGACGATTGTATATGAGCCAATATTGACATTTATGTTCCTTCAAGAAAATTATCTCGCATGGCGGAAAAAAGTTTGTGATAGTACCCGCATGACGGGAAAAGTTTAAGAAAATACCCGCATGGCGGAGTATAGTTGGCATAGTACTTATGTTAATCAATCCTGCATGGCGGGAGAAATTTGACATAGTATTTATCCTGCATGGCGGGAGAAAGTTGTGATGACTCATGTGTTTTGAGTGTATCCCGCACAGGGAGAAAAGTTTAGGGTAGCTCTTATGCTATCCTAGTATAAGTTTAAGGAGAACAGAAAGTTACAGACAAACTTCAAGATAAGAATGACATGCAAGCATAACTTGCGAAAGTATTAATAATAAAAGGCTCTGTTGAGTTCTTGAAGTGAAATGAGGAAAAAGTACTCCCAATGAATTAAGAAATAATTTCATTTGCATGATGTAATCATGTGGATGAAAAAAGTAATCAAAGTCTCCTCATTCACAAGAGTTCTAAATAGTTTTCAAAATTATGGTAGAAAAGTTCATACCACATTTCGAGGGGGAGAAATATAATATCAATTAAGAAAGATATTTCCACATACTTCAGACAATGCGATGCATACTAAAGTGATCTATAAAAGATGAATGTGATCGTCGGGGGAGTAAGACAGTCATAATATCGATAACCCTAAAGTAAAGAAATAGTTAAAATCATGGACCTTTTACAGTTCCAACAGAAAGATAGCATAGTCAGCCAGTATTCATACTGGACGTGTCCAGAGTTATTAAGACGGTGCTAAACGCGCCATATGAGTTTTATCAGATTAAACCCAAAATAAGAAAGTCTGAAGATAGGACAATCTGGGGGAGCATGGTACAAAGAGACCTAACACCGCAAGGAGGATGAATAGTATAAACAAGGATTTTGTTACACAGGACCTTGTAGAATCAATTGCCTTTTGGCAATAAAGTTCAAGAAATGCTAGTAGCTAAGGCCCCAGAAAGTCTCAAAGAATAAGAAAATCAGATATTTCTGACGATTATAAAGTCTATATTAGTGAAATTCAAATGGAGGGTAATCCCACCTAATTTGAAGAAGTCATGAGAGGCGTTCACTCGTCTAAGTGGCAAGAAGTAAAGGAAGATGAAATGAAATCGATAATACCAATAATTTTTTGGAATCTAGAATAAATTCCTAAGGAGCCAAAACAGTAGGCCGTAATGGGTCTACAAGACAAAATGTGACTCCAAAGGAAATATGTAAAGATGTGGAGCGCGATTTGAATCAAAAGTTTTGCGTGAAGCGAATGAATAGATTACAATGAGTGCTAGTGGCACATCATGATCTGAGTTACATCAGATGAAAGTAAAGATAACATTTCCCAATGGGATTTGTATGAAAATAATTACGTGGCACAACCCAGAGATTTTGTCATGAAAAGAAAAGAACGTAAGGGATGCCACCTGTAGAAATCTCTTATGGACTAGAGCAAATCTATAGACAGTGACAGTTAAAGTTGAAGAGTCAATTAGAAATTTTGGGTTAAAGAGAATGAGAGGACAATTGCGTTTGTACAAAGTTATAGAATGAGAAATTCATTTCCTAATCCTGTGTGGATGACACCCTAACTGTTAGTAGTGATGTCAATCTACTGCATAAGAAGAAGTTCTTGTCCTCAAGGTTGAATAAGAAAATTCTTGGTGAAATGTATCTCGTTAAAAGAATTGAAATTCACTGAGATAGAAGAAAAGGGGTATTATGACTATCGCATAGGCATGCTAAGAAAGGTTTCTAAAGAAATAAAGTACATATGCGGGTAAACCAACGCCTGTTCTCATGGTTAGGGTAATAGTTTTGAGAACTTTAATGTTCCAAAAGCAATGTAAGATTGTTATAGATGGACGTCCTATATGCTTCAGCTGTTGGAAGCTTAATGAGTACAAAGATAAGACTTTGCCCTGACACAGTTTACGTATCTGGGTTGTTTTGGCAAAAGTCCACTCCAGATATAGATCACTGGAATGGAGTTAAAAATGTCGGCCTCATGCTAAAAAGGAAAGAACAAGTACTCTCAAGTAGTTGTGGGTACAAATGTTATATTTTGGCGAGATGTTTAGTGAAATCCACATAGTAGCTAACACTCGCAGTTGGAGTTTTATTGTGGAAAAGCTCCAAAGAAACAGTTCTAGTATCATCAGTGATGCAAAGTTACAATATAGCATGATATAAGGCTGCGGAACAGGCAAAATGATTAAGGAACTTGTACCCGGAATTGATAATGGTTGTTAACAGCAATAACCATTTAATAGTTTGCTCCTAAGATGACGGGTCAAGTGTGCTGCCAAACATATTGACATTAAAGTTATACGTTGTAAAGGAGAAAGTCCGGAATCATACTAAAAGGTATTGAACATATAAGTAACAAGAAAGTGCTTGCGGATCCGCTTATCAAAGGCTTACCACCCAGTGTGTTCAGAGAACACACAGTCGACATGGGTTTATGGTATAGCCTATGATTTCTGGACAATAAAGGGCCCAAAGTTAAAGAATCTATTTCAGATCAGATATGTGTATTGTAGCTGTTAAATCTATCGGCGACTGACCGTGACGATGAAGCATGCTCTATACACTAATTTGTGATGGAACAAATAAAAGTGAAAGCAATTAAAGTCAAAGTTTAAAGTTTAAAGTATAAGGTGAGATCAAGGGGGAGAATGTTAGATTGATCTCTCACCAAGATGGCCCAACGGCCACTTGGGGCCTTGACTCGTGCCCTGATCGAGGGCGCTCAACCCATTAGCGGTTGATGGGCCCCCGTCGTACTGCGCAATATAAAAGGAGGTGGGGTCGTGGCTCATAGGACAAGGTGAACAAGCTGCAGCCACTCCCCAATGTCCTAACCCTAAGCCGATCTTGAGAGAGGGGCGCAGCCAGCGGCGGGAAGCTCCACCAACACTGCTCTGTCTTTCTGCACCGATCGTCGCTGCCTATGCGCAGCCCTTCCCCGACGAACGCGATGGCGACCGCCGGCCTCAGCTCCTCCTCTTCGGCCCCTACTGGTTTGTGTGCCTCACACATCCCTCTCCTTTCTTCCTCCCCTCGATCTATCCTCAATCCATGTGTTTTGTCACGAACAGTAAGGAATTACCTACTCGATCTACACCAAGAAGGTCCAAAGAGACTCAACAAGTTCAACCCACGCTAATTCCATGCGTGCACCATCCGGCGTTCAAGGTCCGTCCAAGCCTCCAAGGTACAGTAGAAAACTGCACATACTGTTTGGCTGGCATTTAATTACCACGCCACTGAACGACGTATTTTTGGTCAAACTGGGACAAAGAAAGCCTGTAAGTGGAACATTCAGCGCATGCAAATTCTGCGGCTGATCGTGATGACTCACGTTGCATTCGTCTAGAAAGAAAACAAAAAGAAGGTGAGGGAAATAACAATGAAGTTTTAGACTAGCTAGCATTTAATCGGTATTGTGGACGGCAAGGAGATAACAACGAAGTTAAACAAAACAAAAAAATGTCAGTAGCTCAAGCTTCTTATACATGCGTCTCCCGTCTTCCATCTTCCATCCACATAAATAGTTAGGAAAAGGTGTGGACAAAAAAGCATCGGTGAAGAGAAAGTATCTTTTTAATCAACAGGTTATGCTTTCCATGAACTGCAACAGTGCTCTGGGGCCGGATGGGTTTGGCCCCGGTTTCTACAGGGCTACCTGGCAAACGGTCAAAGATCAAGTGATGCAATTTATGACATCTTTCTACAATGGACAGATTGACCTTGAGAGAGTTAATAGGTCCTTCCTTGTTCTCCTGCAGAAAAAGCCTGGAAACTTCTCTGTTGATGGTTTCAGACCTATCTGTCTACAGAATTGCTCAATCAAAATCCTTGCAAAGGTTTTGACAAAGAGGCTACAGCGAGAAATTGATGCGCTTATCGATCTTAATCAGACCGGCTTCATCAGAGGTCGCTCCATCTCGAAGGGCTTTGTTTATGCGGCCGAACTGGTGCAGGTTTGTCACAAGAGGAAAATTCCGACACTAGTGTTGAAACTGGACTTTGCCAAGGCTTTCGATACAGTCAATTGGGATGGGCTGCAAGAGATCCTGCTGGCCAGAGGTTTCAGCAACACCTGGGTGAACTAGATATCAAAGATCTTCTCCACATCCAAGACTGCAGTCGTAGTGAACGGCTGCCCTGGCTCCTGGATCACATGCAAAAGAGGGTTGCGTCAAGGAGACCCACTATCACCCTACTTATTCCTGATTGTTGCAGAGACTCTACAGAGGTTAGTCAAGTGTGCAGCTCCAGAAATTGCTCACCCGGTGGACTCCCAGGCCCCTGGGGCAGTGCTCCAATATGCGGATGATACATTGATTCTACTGAAAGGTGATTTACATGGTGTGCAAGTGCTGAAAGGAATTTTGGACGACTTCGCGGCTGCAACCGGCCTACGCATTAATTTCAGCAAAAGCTCGGCTGTCCCCATATGCATGGAAGATTAGCTAATTGCCCAATGCATCTCAGCTCTTGGGTGCAAACAAGAAACCTTCCCTCAGACATACCTTGGCCTTCCTCTATCGGTTAATAAGCTTTCAGTGGCAGTGTTTGATCCCTACATTGCCAAAGCCGATCGTTACTTGGCTTCTTGGCAAGCATCCTTGCTGAACACCATGGGCAGGGTGGTGTTGGTAAACTCGGTCTTGGACAGCCAGCTCACCTACTTGATGTGTGTACTCCCTCTTCCGCCAGGAGTTGTCAAGCAGGTAGACAAACAGAGAAGGAACTTTATGTGGTCCGGCTCTCAGAATGCATCAGCCTCTAGATGCTTGGTGGCATGGCAACAAGTCTGCACAACCACGGACCTCGGAGGATTAGGAACTAAAGATCTGGCAACGCAAAATATTTGCCTACTTCTCCAACTCATTCATCGCCTGCATTCAGCTGAAGCTTCTGCTTGGGCCAAGTGGGTCAAACAACGGGCTTCTCTTGCTACTCTGAAAGGCGACCTTCATGGTCCTCACTGGGAGGTGCTTCGCTCGCTGCTACCTCTTTATCAGGCGATCACATCGGTCACCATTGACAACGGTGACAGCACATCGTTCTGGTTTGATGTGTGGCATGGAGATGAAGCTTTAGCTGACCGTTTCCCCATTCTTTTCAGTCACTGCAGAAATCGTGAGGCTACTGTCAAACAAGCAGTATCTTCCTTGCTCCAGAATGCTTTTGTCAACCGCCTTTCTCCCCAAGCGATATCTGAGCTGCAGTATGTCAGACAAATTATAGAAGCCACCAATCTTGGCGATGGGGACGCCAAGCGCTTGTCCCCTTTCTGCCTAGGAAATGGAAAGTTCGACACTGCTGGAATATATAAACTTCTCAAATCACGGACAGGTGATCGGGACCCAAGCTCGAATTTCATCTGGAAGAGTGCTGCACGGCCAAAGGCAAAATTCTTTCTCTGGCTGTTGGTGCATGGTCGGATTCAGTGCCGGACAAATCTTCTCCGCAAGCACATTGTTGACTCAGCAACCTGTGAAATCTGTGAGGACGCTGATGAATCCTCAGAGCACATTATCCAGGGGTGCCCTTTTGCGGTCTCTTTTTGGGAAGCAATTAGGATAAGCATACCATCCCAAAGGCCTATCAGGGAGCTTTATACAACACAAAGACCTAATCATATCCCGCAAGAGCAATTTGGGATGTTTATTAATCTGTGTTGTTGGCAACTGTGGAAGCGGCGCAATGGTATAATCTTCCAACAAGAAACTTTAACCTAACGACAAGTATTGCTGGCTTGCAAGCAAGAAGCAGAAGTTTGGAGATTCAGACTGCCGTCAGGCAAACGTCAGCTAATAGATTAGTGGTGCCATATTTTTTATTCGGCAATGTAAGCCTTGTGCAAAATAATTCAAAATTATCTCCTTTAATGACGATCAATCTGTGATCGTCTCATCAATGTAACCTATACTGGCTTAAGCCTGTTTTAAAGGCCAAATTGAATGCAATTCAGGTGGGGGAGTAATTCCCTGGTGAACAGTCAAAAAAAGTATCTTTTTAATATTGAGCTTTTTTACCATGCTTGGGAGGAACTACCGGTTCCTCCCTTAAAAATTATCTGTAGCTGAAAAAGTAAATGAGGCTAGTTTGGTATTTTTATTGTACACTCCTGAGTCCTGAGGCAGCCCAGCAACACCCCCTTCCCCACGTCCTGCCTTGCCCTCGCCCCACCATGAACCCGACGCTAGCGGCGAGCTTTGAACGTGAGAAATCCGACGTCGTCGACGCCGACATCCGCCCTCGGCCTCTGCCCTCGCGCTCTTGGCTTCCGCCGCGCGGTGCCCTTCTTCTCCACGCGGTCTGCGCCTAGCTCCTCCGACCTCCGTGGCCACCATCTTCCCACGGCCCAGGAGATCGGCTGTCCTGCACGGCTTTGGGGACTCTCGGTGCTGCTCCAAATCGGCGGCGGCTGCGGAGGGGGCGGGGGAGGAATGGCGGCAGGAGCCCCTCTGGGCCTTGTCGCGACGCTTGGAGGCGGGAGCGGTCAGCGGTGCGCTTGCAAGTTCTTGTCGTCCGACGCTGAGAAGCTCAACGCTTCTTCCGAGTACATGTGTATTTATGTTGTATTTGGATATATATTTTTCTAAAGGAAAATGGACGTATATTGCGTAGGCATGATGACACGGTGACATCACCATGCTAGCAACGGACAGAGCAAAACAGAGCATGCTTCAGGAGGACGCGATTGGCTGGATTGCTGGGAGAGGCTCTGTTTGGAAGCCATGGAACGTGCATGATTCAGGAGATGGCGAGGTCGCACGGCAAGGACAGCTAGGCGCAGCCCGCCGGCTCCGAGGAAGAAAGAGTGGAGCTGAGGACGGTGGCCGGGTGCGAAGGGGCCGAGGACTCTTATTGCTGCCTCTACTTGGGAGAGAACATACGAATAAGAAGATGAGAAGACCAGCTTCAGACGAGAAGTGGCTCCCTAGATAGTAAAAATACTGTCAGAAGATGCCCTTCAAATTTAATTAGAAATCAGTTCTGGATCACGTATTTTTTTTTTTGTTCCGGCCCACAATTTAAGTTCCTTTCACTTGGTTCCTTTTATTTTTAAACCATCAGATCTAACGAAACCGAGGGCTCTCATTATTTCCAAGCGCTGTAAAATTTCACTTTAATATTAGATATAGATTATTTACTTAAAACATTCTACCAATAGTTTATTTTTTAGGAATTATTCGGCCCTGAGTAGCTCTTTTCAATAGTTCGTACTACAAGGTGACATGCATGAATAATGGGCAAGTATGTCGTGAATACATGCAATTGTTTATTGCCCGGACTACACTAACATTTTTTACAGCATTCCTCTTCATGAGCTCCTCTTGCATGTGTGTATATATAGTGCTTTGATATGGTGATACACATTAAAGATAGTCTACTTAGCTAATGAGTAAACAGTTACTTCTCATCTATTTTGGGAATTAGGATGTTGGAGTGAAACAAAATATTTGTTTATTAATTTACAGGTAGTGCATTTGGTAGGCCATGCGTGACCATTGTTGGACGGCCGGTCACCTAGTTGGGCATTACAGCATCCATAGCCATGCGTTCACTATGAGGAGGAAATGGTCTAAGACCTGTTGTATGCATTTGTCTTCACATGCCATGTTTAGCCTAAGGGCCTCCACACACTAGTGATTCTTTTTATCTTGATGGACTGAAAACATCGCAGCCCGTGTGTCTTTGGTGGCAGTCAACTGCATGTGTGGGGCATGCTATAGGTGGATATGTAGGGACAAATCTATGTGATGGTCGGATCGAAGTATCTTCTTTTGCGAAGCCAATGTTAATATTGGTCAGTTTTCTGGGTGTTCACCGTTAATTGTGTGTTCTAATGGTGTTTCTTAGCCAATGGGCACATATGTATTCAAAAATCGTTGTGTAAATAGACCATCACTACTACAGAATTGAACATCACTGCCGGCACTATCAGTGCCGGATTTTGGCTAACCAGTAGTGATAATCCTTCACTATCGGTTCTGTGCTTCAAAATTAGAAAATGATTGATAGACACCGAAAACTAGCAGTGAAAGTCCATATCACTGCCGGCTTGGGGCTGGAACTAGTGGTGAGTGGACGGTGACATATCACTATCAGTTCTAACCAAGAACCGATAGTGATATGGTGCTGTCACTATCGGTTCTAGCCAAGAACCGACGGTGATAAACTGCCCAGTACAAAAGGCTGCCACCGTCCTCTCCTCCGTCCACTCTCCATCCCAAGCACAGAGGCGCGTGTTTCCCCCCTCCCTCCATTGTTGCGGCCGCTCTTCACCATGAAGCTCTTGGATTTTGAAGAATGGGCTTGATCTTCTTGCTTAAAGGTTAGTAACAAGCATCCACTCATTCGATTTTGTTACTTTACCGCTGTTTTGATGGCTACATTGCTTGATTTTCATTCTGTTGTTTCTTCATTTTAGAGAGCACTTTCCAATTGGATTTAAGGTCATAGTCAACTAGATGTGTCGGCCATGCTATAGGAGGATACATTTAGTGACAAATGTATGTGATGGTCGGATCCGAGTATCTTCTTTGCGAAGCCAATATCAATATTTGTCAGTTTTCTTTACACTGATAATTGTGAGTTTCATTGGTGTTTCTTAGCCAATGGGCACATATGTATTCAAAAATTCGTTGTGTAAACATACCATGTTATGGAATGAGGAGGGGATTAATTAGACCAGTAGCAATGGCGACGAAGAGCCAGGATGCAGCCCCGACTGCGGCGAGCTTGGTAGAACCAGAGGTAAAGGAAGTACATTGAAATTGTTTGCTTTCCAAATTACATCATGCATGACCTCTGTACGATTGTCCCACACACTAGTTACCAAGTCTCTAACTAATCCAGACTACTAACAAATCAAATTTTCTAAACTAAATCTTAGGAAAATATCTGCTAACAAATATAATTTCTAAACTAAATCGGAGGCAAAAATAATTGTTAGACAACAAAGTCTTATGTGTAAAATTTATGTTATTCGTAAAATTTGTTATACAAAAATTATACCAAAAATTTGTATTGAGAATTCTCAAATAGTGGAAGTTACGGGAGTACCTCATAGTTCGCTGGATTCTAATCTAGGCAACGTTCCGCCGCACAACACATTGTACCATCACCACCAATTTGTGTGGTTTAAATAATTATTATAATTAGGTACGTTTACATTTATATTATATAAATAAACATGAGGATACCACGTCAACAATATAACATTAGGAAGTACAAGGAATCTTCATTACGACCTTTTATTGTCTGTTCAAATACTGGATAGGATGTTTCCTTCACCATTCGCTTGCAGAACCATCCGTGAAGTGAATCAATCATTTTATTTTTTTTCAATCATTTTAGTTTTTTTTTTCTGAAGGAAGAATTAATCATGCAGGAGACCTGTGAGGGAAGCAAGACATTTAGATTCTTCAGTGCCACACTCAGCTTTCCATCCTGGACCAGCACCTAGCTTGAATTCTTCGGAAAATCAAAGATACTGACAGCGGATATTTATATACTTTCTATATATTCTACTATATATTATTTGCATTGTGCAGATCATGCTCTTCATTCCTCTATTTCCTGAACAAAAAGCTCAATGTGTGGCAGGTGCAGCACACATGCACCTTCCCTTTCGTTTCAGAGATTTTGAGATCGACGCTGACAAGTACACAAGCAAGTCCAATACTCCTAGAAGCAGAGACCGAATGTTTTGTCCAAAATTCCACAGCTATTCTCTTGCAGCCAAAGCAGATCGACCATTATTAATTTTAAGAAATTTTAATACTTACTGTAGCAGACGGTAGTTATCCAGGTCGTAGCCAATTATAGACCAACTTTGCATTGGTACGTACCGTAACAAGGACGATTATTCACATTCATTCAGCGAATGATTGAACTGATGGGACACATCTAGGAGAGATTCAAAGAGTATCATCACTAATTCACTTTATCAGACACGGGTCTTGCCATCACACGGTGAAAATTAAGTTAGTAACTCGAGTTGAGGTAGAAAAGAGAATTTACCCGACCAATGCAAATTATCAGCCAAGTTTGGTCACTTGTACACTTGGCTTCGTCGTGTACAGTGGAAAAGTGCAAGCTCGTGCTTTACTACTAGCTGGAAAACTGTAACCATCACCATCGTGTAATCTGTTCTCGTCAACCTTAAGCGATACAAAAGCCAAACTTAGATATATGTGTTGGAGCCAGCCATGCAGTCACCAAGAGTTCTCATGGTTACTGGAATTAAAGGAGCTAGGCTACTGTATCAAAGCTCCTGAATTGATCAGCTAGCAAGCCTCAGGTAATAAATAACGGCCGGAATTGCGGCCGCAATAGCGGTAGCGGCACATTGCCGCTACCGCTACAAGACAGCACTCCGAACTTTGCAGCCAAAAACTCTGCGACCGCAATTCTGAATAGTGGGCGATATTGCGAGCCGCAATTGCACGTAACAGGCCGCAATAGCGTGGAAGCTAATAACCCTAACCAGCCCAGCGCTACAACTCACACCCCCCAACCACAAACTCGAGCATTGGCTGTAGTCACTAAAAAACATCAAATTTTCATCTTACTTTCATACTGAATACTGACTTTTGCAAGATTTTGTGATTATTGATACAGAACTTGCAATTTTCAACCATGAGACCAATGATGTTGTTGCTTCTGACAATGACAATGAGTGATAGCCTTGTGAACTATTTTATGGCTGATAAGTCATAATATGTTTCTTTGCCAACTCTTATACGTGGAACACAATGTTTGATTTCTTAATTTAAGTATGTGAGACATCAATCCTTTTAGTGCAATTAAATGTCTATTTATACTCATTATTCATGATATATGTACTTAGAATTACGTGAGATTATCAGGTGTTGTTATTGGAACTTATCGTCCGCAATATCACCCGCTATCCGCAATCCGCTACCTCAACGCCAATCCGCTACCGACCCGCGCTATACGCTATTTAATACCCTTGGCAGGGTGACATAAATACATACATACATGCATGATACATGAGCCAAAAATGTGGTCGTGCTTAAGGACAAACAGGTCCGAATTCTTTTGGAGTGAAAACGTAGCTTCTGTGTGAATTCATGCATCTTGGACATGGGACCTAGAGCAAGGAAGAAAACAAGTTTCTAATGTACTGAGCATACTGTTCTACCCCTGATAGCAAAGGGCAAGAATGAAAAATGAACGAAATGTTCTGCAAGGTGATCTGCATGAGCAGTGTGCGCATCCATATTGTGACTTAGGGACTTCCGGACTTGTGATCCCCCAGAGCAATCTTAAGTTGTACATTGTCGTTCGGACTGAACTGAAAGATGCACAAACACTATGTATGCTGAGCTTGACAACAGCAGCCTGCGTACCTCAAATTAAAGTTTCGTGCAATGGGCATGGAACTCGTCCTTGTGCATGTATATATAGCATATTGCTAGCTGGAACTGGAATTAAATCTAGAGAATGTCCGATCATGTGGCGAGGACATATGTACGTTTTAATGAGCAAATAACAATACCTATTGCTGAATTTGAGAAGTTGGAGAGAAACAAGACATACTTTTTAGGTTCCACATGGCCGTGATTGATTGAGCCCGCATATGATAGTATACAAATTTGCTACACGACTTCGGAGTGTAGAACCACTTTTTGGTTGTTTGAATAGAGAATCAAATCTTTGTTCTATTGTAGTGGCTTCATGGATCTGTTTAGTAATTATACAAAAGTTCACTTGTAAAATTCTACTATGTTTGAGGGCTCAATGTTTGAGTTTTGAATAGTATTTGATTAACAAAAAAACCCTCCATGTTGCCATTATTATAGGTAAAAATTACGAAACACTATCATTAAAATGAACAACCGTATACCGGTGTTATTAAACTTTAGTAACTTTAGGTACTAAACTACCAAACAAACCGACTAAAAAGGGACTAAAGTAGTTTAGTCACATTAGTCACCCAAGAGTAGCTAAAAGTGGACTAAAGTACCCAGTGGACAAGTGCTGCCCCTTATTATTGCTGGTCCCCCACCCTGATTTGGGCATTCAATAGAGGTAGTTTAGTCTTTGTTGAACTACTTTAATGGCCTTTAGTTACTTTTAGTCACTAGAACCAAACAGGGATAACCAAAGTTTAGTCATTAGTTTTAGTAGCTAAACTTTAGCAAGGAGAACCAAACAGGCCCTAAATCCAATAAAATCCCCTATCCATGCTTGTTTGATATGGTGCCAGTGTTGTCACCAAAAAGAAAAGAAAATAACTTAGTCACATTGATAAATGTGACCGACCAAAAACATTATGGATATCAGTATTTCTAGGTGTAGGGCGTCCGTGTGCGCCGGATGCTCCTGATGATGGGCCGCCCGCGCTAGCCCAAGAACTACCCCCATGGTAATTCTTATCTACTCATCCACTCACACTCGCCCCCGACCTTTTAAAAAAAACTCAACTCACGCCTGCGCCGCCTCGGCGACCACACTCTCCACCATGCCTCCCTCTCCACAGCCCCTCTGCTCCGCCAGCCGTCTTCCTCCACCGCGCCTTCTCGCCCGCTGCGGCCTTCTATAGCATGTGGACCGGCCGTGGCCTTCTCCACTGGACTTGCTGCGTCCTTATCCACCAGAGTGGAGAGCTTCACGCCACCAATGAGCTCTACACCGGTGAACTCCACGCACCGACGAGCCTCCATTCCCAAATAGCAAGGAGATATTAGGCTGAAAGTGCGTGTTGCAAACGTATGTTTCAAGTGTTTCAGATGTTTCAGATGTATGTTGCAACTATTTTATATTGGTGTTGCAAAAATAGATCGAGATGTTGCATATGTTGCAATGCCTATACACATACGTTTCAAGTGTATGTTTCGACTGTTTCATCTGTTTCAGACGTATGTTGCAAGCGTTTCATCTGGACGTTGCAAAAATAGATCTAGATGTTGCATACATATCCATGGTTGCAAGCGTATGTTTTTAAGTGTTTGCATTTGCTTCAAACGTGTTTCAAGTGTTTCATCTGAATGTTGCATATATTTTGCAATGGCTACACACGTGTTTTTCTAGTGTTTCTGACATATGTTGCAAGTGTTTCAGTTATTTCGAATGTATGTTGCAAGTATTTCATCTAGATGTTGTAAAAGTAGATCTGGTGTTACACATGTTACAATGAGACCGACTTGCCATCGTGCAAGCGTGTGAGAAGCGAAGGGATGGAACGCAGTGCAGCGGTGACACAGGAAGCGGAGGGGGATGGTAGCAGGGGCATGCGCGGTCCCTGCCTATGCGTGCAGTAGGGCGCGGGCAATTTCCTCTCTTATGAGTGGAACCAGATAACTTTACACGCTGGGTGGGAGTTACGGGGGCACTAACTTTACACGCTGGGTGGGAGTTACGGGGGCACTAACTTTACACGCTGGGTGGGAGTTACGGGGGCACTAGCGTCTCCCTGTACCTTTCAGCCTGTCACACCAGCAGCAGCCAAAACCGAGAATAGTATAGCTAGATCAAGTTTCGGTATGAGTCAGACAGAAAATATAATAGTATAACTGAACCAAAATATCATGAGAGAATTTGCTCATTGCCATCAAAACTTATACCAATTTCCTGGCTGCCATCAAAAATTATGAAATTTGCTCACTGCCATCAATTTATGATTTTTGATTCCTTAATTGCCATCACGGTAAACAGCAGCCAAATACTGTTAGACTGGATGGGAAAAGACAGTTTTACCCCTTCCTTCAATTTTCTTTGAGCCATAGCGCCTGTTCATCTCGTCGGACGCGCTACTGGTGTCGCCGCTCGGGCCGCCGAAGCCACAGCCCTTGGCCCGCATGTGCCGCGGTGGCGTTGGAGAACCCACTCGCCTCAGGTGCGTCGTGCCGCAGGAGCAGCAGCCTGCGCCGCAGCTCGCCTCGGAGACGTTGCGCTGTCGGAGCCGCCGCTCACCTTGGATGGGCCTAGCTCGAAGTCGCTCGTCTTGGATGCGTCTTGCTACCGGAGCCATAGCAGCTTTTCGCCGCCGGGGCTGCAACGCTTGCCTCGCATACGCTGCCTCACTCAGACACACTGACTCGCCTGGCACAACACCGATTGCGTCGTGGACTTGTGGGCAGCGACTCGAGCTTTCTTGAAGGCTTGGATAGGTTGGCTTGGTCGGTGGATTAGATGTTCTTCTTTGCAATTTTTAAATGCATGGGTCCCACTTAACCCAAGACCAAACCAAAGTACAGCCAAACAAAGGATTGGGTCTTAAATCTCACTTCCCAAACCGTAACACACACCTCCTCTGTTTTCAATACGGACAGCTGGGTATTCATACGGGGCAGGGGCAACATTGGAACCAAATTTCCAAGTGAACACGGACATGTAACGGTGATGGCAATTGAGAAAACAAATTATCCCAATGAATGACAGTTAAGAAAATAAAACCCATATATGTGACGGTAATGGCAATTAAGAAATCAAAATTCATAAATTGATGGTAGTGAGCAAATTCCATAATTTTTGATGGCAACCCGGAAATTGGTATAAGTTTTGATGGCAATGACCAAATTCTCTCAAATATCATATATCACAACGAAATGCATGCATGGGGTTGGTTACATGGCCAAAAGCGAGAATAGTATAACCGAACCGAAATCGATCGAAGACTGCACACTTGACCACTTGACTCATCCAGTCATCTAAACCGTCCAATTAACCTCCCCAACCTGTGATGTGATGTCGCGTACGTTTGAGAGGAAAACGGCCGGCAAGCTCGTGCCACGACGACGGCATGCAGATGCAGTTTAGTTTTATCTGAACAGACGACCAGATCGGAGCTCGTTGTCGGCACCGGCCACCATCGTTGCCTGCTTTAATCATGCCGTTCCATCTCTCTTCGGCTCAAATCGGTTGTTTCAGCTGGTGAGCTAGCTAGCTTGAACGATGGAAAGGCAGCGGCAGAAACCTGAAACCTAGGGCCGGTTTAGTTGCCAAAAATTTGGCAAAACGGCACGGTAGCCACTTTCGTTATTATTTGATAATTAGTGTATAATTATGGTTTAATTAGGTTTAAAAGATTCGTCTCGTCCATTTCGTCCAAACTGTGTAATTAGTTTTATTTTTTTATCTATATTTAATGCTTCATTCACGTGTTCAAAGGTTCGATGTGACGGGAAATCTGAAAAATTTTGCAAAATTTCCTAGGAACTAAACAGGCCGCTAATAGTAGTACACCAGTTTCCCGAAGTATAGGGCGTGATTGGTAGGGTGCAGCACCCCAAACCAGGCTCAGCATATGCAGCATCTTTGCCTTTTTCACCTGTTTGGTTACCTGCAGCAGCTGTCCAGCCAGGCTCCGTAGATGCAAAAGAGAGATCGGAACCAGGCGCTGCGGGAACGTGGAAATCCTACGTAGCTGCCGAGCCAGGCCCAAACCAGCGTTCACATGCTCATGCATGTGGGCCAGCTAAAGCCGGCAGGGACACTGACAAAATGAATGGTGCTAGTTCAACCAGGCAGCCAAACACACATCTAGCCCAGCCTGCATGAGTCTAGACAGGCAAACAAACAAAGCCTTGCTGCACTTGCATGGTCCGATCAAGCCTGGCTGAGTATGGTCTGGCTAAAATGGTGCGAGCCAGGTTGGGCTCGGAAGTGAACATCACGCCCATAGTGACGTACGTGTTGCGTACAGGCACTGACGCGGCTTGTCAGGAGGCTGTCATCATCCACTTGCGGCGGTCGTCTCCCGGCGGCGTGCGGCGTGTTGTAGCTAATGCCCGAAGACAATGGAGCACGCGCTTTTGAATCGCTTGACCGGAGGAAGACGAAGAAGACAAAGTTAGGTCGTCCCGTCGCGGTCAAGGATGGAGACAAAGCACGTTCCATTCGCCCCTAAGGAAAACACCGAAGGGCCGCCTGCTAGAGGAGTACCCCTCCATCCCAAAATAAATCATATTTTGGGTTTGTTCTAAGTCATATTTTTTTAAGTTTCACAAAATTTATACAAAAAAGTACTAACTTTTATGATACCAAATAAGTATTGTTAGTGAAAGCATCTAGGCCCCAAGGTTTGGTTTCGGCAATTGATGACAACGCTTTATTACCATGACTAACGTGTGTTTTGCAGAAACGTCGGTAAGTTAGGTCATGGAGGTTATAACTGCTTTGGGCACCATGGTATTCGTGTCCCTTGATGGAAATCGTTTCGGTTTTCAAAAGAGTGACGTCAAGATTAAGGACGGTTAGTTCCGGATGTCGAGGTGTTGAGACACATTCGGAATAGTCATTAGGATCTTCGTTTTTCTCTTTTGGCCGTACTATAAAGGGGGGCATGAACGGGTAGCTTGACCTAGGCGAGTCCTATGTTTAGGTGTGGTGCACACTTGTTAAACTTGGCGCTAGGCAACCCTAGAATAGCTCAAAGTTCAGTTGGAAGCAACTTGGTTGAAGTTGCGACGCGTTTCGGAAAGTTTCGGGCTGTTTCCCACTGACCGGACGCGGTCTTCGGCAGCACCGGACGCGTCCGGTCAGTACGTCACCGCGGCTAGGGTTTCGGCCCTGACCACCGGACGCGGTCCTCGCGAGGACCGGACGCGGTGGTCAGTGGCTGACACGTGTCACTTGAGGGAAACACCCGTCGGACGCGACCTGGCTGTGATCGGCGCGTCCGGTCACTGTCCAGTAAGGTCCAGAGAGGACCGGACGCGTCCGGTCATCACCGGTCGAACGCGGCCTCGCGTCCGGTGCTCTTACAGTAAGGTCCCTTGCACGATCGGACGCGTCCGGTCACCCCTGACCGGCGCGTCCGGTCGTTCAGTTAAAATTCGCGTTTTGACCGTTACGGGCGACCGGCGCGTCCGGTCAGTTCGACCGACGCGTCCGGTCAGCCCGTGTCAGAACATAACGGTTCGTTTTCTTTGAGGGGTGTATAAATACAACCCCTCCACCTCTTTTAGAGGTCTCTTGCTCATTCAAACATCTGAGAAAACCCTTTAGAGTGCAAGGGAGTGCAAGAGCTCTAGTGAGGATAGAGATTTGAGAATCAAAGTTTGAGTTTTCCTCACTAGTGATTAGAGAGTAGCAAGTGTGCATCCATCTCCTCATTTGGGCTCGTTGTGGTCAAGTGAGAGTTCTAGCTTGTTACTCTTGGTGATCGCCATCACCTAGACGGCTTGGTGGTGATTGGGAGTTTGGTGATCATCCGGCGGAGCTTGTGGATGACCCAACTCAAGTTGTGAGCGGTTGTGGGTGATTCACCGCGACGGAGTGTCGAAGAATCAACCCGTAGAGAGCACTTGATCCTTGCGCGGATCAAGGGGGAGCGACACCCTTGCGCGGGTGCTCCAACGAGGACTAGTGGGGAGTGGCGACTCTCCGATACCTCGGAAAAACATCGCCGTGTTCCTTGCCCTTTACATTCAAGCATTTACATTCTCGTATTTACTTTCATTGCTTGATTTACTTTCCTAGAATTGCCATGCTAGACTAGGATTGGAAACTAGGGTGCAAAACTTTTGTCGGTAGACTCACTAGGAACACAAGTAGGCACTAGGGGTGAATCCCGGCTTGTAGGATTTAATTCTTGCAATTAATTTTTAGAAAAGCCCAATTCACCCCCCCTCTTGGGCATCTTGATCCTTTCAATTGGTATCGGAGCCGTGTTGCTCCTAATTTAGGCTTTACCGCCTAGAGCAAGATGTCTAACGGGGAAGGACCACCTCCCACCTTAGAGGGGGATGATTTTCCATATTGGAAAATCCGCATGGAGGCGTATCTCGAAGCCATAGATGTCGGGTGCCTTAGAGCCGCAACCCAAGGGCTTCCCGCTATCAAGGATCCCGCAAACCCCATTGGTGACGAGGAGAAGTACGACCGGTGGAATACAAAGGCAAAAAATGCACTCTACCGGGGCTTAGGCAAAGATATCTTCAATCGTGTGCGTAATGCAAAGAACGCTCATGATTTGTGGGAAAATCTTTGTGCTCTCCATGAGGGAACTAAGAGTGAGCGTGAGGAACGCTATCATATTGCTTTAAAGAAAATTAATTCTTTTGAGATGCTTTCCAAAAAAAGTGCTAATGACATGTACACTCGCTTGAATGTTCTTGTAGAGGACCTCAATGCTCTTGGGCTCACTCAAATGAGCCAATCGGATGTTGCAAGGAGGATCTTGAGTGTTCTTCCCGTTGAGAAGTATGGTCACATCGTCACCGTGCTTCATCAAAGTGATCTCTCCACCGCAACACCGACACAAGTATTGGGGAAGATCAATGCTCATGAGATGTACATGCATATCACTCCGGAAGAGGGCTCATCATCTTCCAAGAAGAAAGACTTGGCCTTCAAAGCTAGCCATGACAAGAAGAAGAAGAAGGGCCAAGCCATGATAGTGCAAGAAAGCTCAAGTGAAAGTGATGTCGATGATGAATCACTTGCACTCATGGTGAGAAAGACCACCAAGATGCTAAAGAAGCTCAACAAGAGTGGCATCAAGTTCGATGGCAAGAAAAAGAAATTCTTCACAAGTAGCAAGAGAAAGGCCATCTCGGAGATGGATTGCTACAATTGTGGTGAACTTAGCCACCTAGCTCATCAATGCCCTAGACCACCAAAAGACAAGTTCAAGTACAAGAACAAGGGCAAGAAAAATGATTCAAGTGATGAAGAAGATGAGAAGAAGAAGAACAAGCCATACAAGAAGAAGGATGGCAAGAAGAAGGAGTTCTACAAGAAGAAGAAGGGAGGAAAGGCATATATTGTTGGTGATTGGCTCACCGACATTGAATCATCTTGTGATTCCTCTGAAGATGAGAGCAATGATGAGAAAGAGAAGGTTGCCGCTTTTGTGATGGGGCCATCATCTTCACTGACATCTTCACCACCACCTTCACCGCCTTCTTCACCATCATCGTCCACTACTCACCTATGCCTTATGGCCAAGGGTGAACGAAAGGTACAAAACCATGATAGTGATGATGATGATGATAGTGATAGTGATGATGAATATGATGCACCTTCTTATGATGAACTTGTAAAATTGCTAAAAAAATACACTAAAATCATAAGAAGGACAAGAAATGAAAATGATGAGCTTCAAAATGAAAATGAATCACTCTCATCAAAGCTTGAAAATGCTCAAAAGACTAGTGGTGAGCTTAGTGATCAAAATGAAGTTATGTCTTCTACTCTCAAGGAGCTCAAAACCTCAAACAAAGAGCTTAAAGATCAACATGATAAACTTGAGAAGAAGCATGATGAGCTCATCACTAGACATAACTCCTTGAAAGACAAATACACCACATTAAAAATTGGCTATGATAGTCTTGTGGTTGCTAATGAACTTGCTCTTGAGACACATGATGCTACTAACAATGTTGTTAAGTGTGATATAGCTACATCATGTGATGATTTGATCATTGAAAGCATTGAGCAAGGTTCTAGTAGCAAAGGCAAGAGTGTGGTTGAGTCAAACAACTATGATGATTATGCCAAGATCAAGTGTGAGAATGAGAAGCTTGCAAATGAGAACAAGAAGCTTAAAGGTTTGATGGCTCTTGAGAAGCAAACAACAAATGAGTCACTCATTGAAGAGAACAAGAAGCTTAAGCAAGAAAAAGAGCATCTCAAGACCGGTCTAAGCAAGTTCACAAGAGGCCAATATTTGCAAAGTGAGCTCCTCATGAACACCGTAATGAAGATGGATAGAAGTGGTATTGGGTACTTGGCAAATCAAGAGAAGAAGGCAAAAGCTCAACAACAAAGCAAGTCAAAGCCCAAGCCAAAGAGATGTGTTGAGTGTGGTCAAGAAGGTCACTTTGCTCATGAATGCAAAACTCCACCACCACAACCCTTGCCCAAGCATGCTAGACCCTTTGCCTTCAATGCTCATTACATGCTAAGAAAAGATTCTAATGGAAAGATGAAAGTCGTGTTCTTGGGTCCCCCAAACAAGAATAGGCCAAAGAAAATATGGGTTGCCAAGTCACTAGTTGAGAAAGTCAAGGGCCCCTCTCAAGTTTGGGTCCCTAAACAAAAAGCTTGATCTCTTGTGTGTAGGTGAACTACAAGACCGGTGGATCTCATTGGGTTATTGATAGTGGTTGCACTCAACATATGACCGGTGATCCTCGTATGTTCACCTCCATTGAAGAGAATGGGATATGTCAAGAGAAGATCACATTTGGGGATAATTCAAAGAGCAAAGTCAAGGGTATAGGCAAGATTGCAATATCAAATGATCACTCACTCTTAAATGTGCTCTATGTTGCTTCATTGAGTTTCAACTTATTATCCGTCGGGCAACTTTGTGACCTTGGCTTCCAATGCTTGTTCACACCAAATGAAGTGGAAGTTTCAAAGATAGATGACAAGCAAGTGATATTCAAAGGCTTTAGATATAACAATCTTTATCTTGTTGACTTCACCTCCGAAGATGCAAATTTGATGACATGTTTGTTCACCAAGACCTCACTTAGTTGGCTTTGGCATAGGAGGCTTGCACATGTTGGAATGAGCACTCTCAACAAGCTATTGAAGAAAGAACTAGTAAGAGGATTGAAGGATGTGAAGTTTGAAAAGGACAAACCTTGTAGTGCATGTCAAGCGGGCAAACAAGTTGCAAACACTCATCCAACCAAGGCTTTCATGTCAACCTCAAGAGTGCTAGAACTTCTACACATGGATTTGTTTGGGCCTACAACATACAAGAGCTTGGGTGGTAATCTCTATTGTCTTGTGATAGTGGATGACTACTCAAGGTATACATGGACTTTCTTCCTTCATGACAAATCCGAAGTGGCAAGTTGCTTCAAGAAGCTTGCAAAGAGAGCTCAAAATGAATTTGAAGTCAAGATAAAGAAAATTAGAAGTGACAATGGCAAAGAGTTTGACAACACCAACATTGAGGCTTATTGTGATGAAATTGGAATCAAGCATGAGGTCTCTTCAACCTACACTCCTCAACAAAATGGTGTAGTTGAGAGAAAGAACCGGACTTTGATCACCCTTGCAAGAACAATGCTAGATGAGTACAACACTCCAGAAAAGTTTTGGGCCGAGGCAATCAACACCACATGTTATGCTTCAAATCGCCTCTTCCTCCAAAAGTTTCTTAGCAAGACCCCCTATGAGTTGCTTAATGGGAAGAAGCCGGACGTCTCATTCTTCCGGGTGTTTGGTTGCAAATGCTACATCTACAAGAAGCGTCAACACCTAGGGAAGTTTCAAAGACGTTGTGATATTGGTTTTCTTGTTGGTTACTCATCAAAGTCCAAAGCATATAGAGTATTTAACCATACCACCGGTTTGGTTGAAGAAACATATGATGTGGAATTTGATGAATCTAACGGCTCCCAAGGAGCAATTGAGAATTGTGATGATGTAGGTGATGAACCCTTGAGGGAGGCCATGAAGAACATGCCCGTGGGAGACATCAAGCCAAAAGATGATGAAGACGATGTGCAAATCATTGATCCACCAACTTCATCACGTGTGCCTCAAGATGATGACAAGAATGAGAGAGTTGAAAATGAAGACACCTATATCTCTCATGAACAAGCCGAGGCACAAGCTCAAGATGTTGATGCTCCCCCTCCACCTCCTCAAGTGGTTGATAGAAGAAATTCACCTCTACTTCAAGCACATCCACAAGAACTCATCATAGGGAGTCCTACTAAGGGAGTGATGACTCGATCTCAAAAGCTTGCTTCTTTTGTTGAACATCACTCTTTTGTCTCTTGTGTTGAACCTAAGAATGTAGAAGAAGCTCTTCAAGATCCGGATTGGGTGAATGCCATGCATGAAGAATTGAACAACTTCACCCGCAATCAAGTATGGACACTTGAAGAGCATCCTAAAGGTGCAAGAGTCATTGGAACCAAGTGGGTGTTCCGAAACAAGCAAGATGACCAAGGCATAGTAGTGAGGAACAAGGCAAGACTAGTTGCAAAGGGGTTCTCTCAAGTTGAAGGCCTTGATTTTGGAGAGACCTTTGCACCCGTTGCAAGACTAGAAGCCATTCGTATCCTCCTTGCATATGCATCACATCATGATATGAAACTATATCAAATGGATGTGAAAAGTGCATTCTTGAATGGCTTTATAAATGAACTAGTCTATGTCAATCAACCTCCCGGGTTTGAAGACCCTAGATATCCTAATCATGTTTATAGGTTGTCCAAGGCGCTATATGGGCTCAAGCAAGCCCCTAGAGCGTGGTATGAGCGCCTCCGAGACTTCCTCATTGAGAAGGGCTTCACCATTGGGAAGGTCGACACCACACTATTCACCAAGAAGCTTAATGGGGAGATCTTCATTTGTCAAGTATATGTTGATGATATCATCTTCGGGTCAACAAATGAAGATTATTGTAAGGAATTTGGTGAATTGATGTCGAAGGAGTTCGAGATGTCAATGATTGGTGAGCTCACATTCTTCCTTGGTTTTCAAGTCAAGCAAATGAGAGAAGGGATTTTCATCTCTCAAGAAAAGTATACCAAGGATCTTCTCAAAAGATTCAAGATGGAAGAATGCAAACCAATCAAGACCCCAATGCCATCAAATGGATATCTCGACCTAGATGAGGGAGGTAAACCGGTTGATCAAACTCTCTACCGTTCTATGATTGGTAGCTTGTTGTACCTTACCGCATCTAGGCCTGATATCATGTTTAGTGTATGCATGTGTGCTCGCTTTCAAGCGTGCCCTAAAGAACCTCACTTAAGTGCCGTAAAAAGAATTCTAAGGTATCTTAAGCACACCCCAAGCATTGGTCTTTGGTATCCCAAAGGAGCTAGATTCCAACTAGTTGGCTATTCCGATTCGGATTATGCCAGTTGCAAAATTGATAGAAAGAGCACATCCGGAGGGTGCCATTTGCTTGGGAGATCCTTAGTATCTTGGTCATCTAAAAAGCAAAATAGTGTGGCTTTGTCCACCGCCGAGGCGGAATACATTGCCGCGGGGGCTTGTTGTGCACAAATTCTATATATGAAACAAACCCTCCTAGACTATGGAATTGTTCTTGAAAAGGTGCCACTTTTATGTGACAATGAAAGTGCCGTTAAAATTGCTAACAATCCGGTACAACACTCTCGCACCAAGCACATTGATATTCGCCATCACTTTCTAAGAGATCACGTTGCTAAAAATGACATATCACTAGAAGGTGTACGAAGTGAAAATCAATTAGCGGATATCTTCACTAAACCTTTGGATGAGGCTACCTTTTGTAGGCTAAGAAGTGAACTTAATGTGCTTGATTCAAGTAACTTTAAAAGATAAGCGTGTGTTGTCCCTTGAATTGCATTGTATTATATGTCACGTTTATTTTATCGCAATGCATTTAGGGCTTGGCTAACACGGTTACGATAACCCTCCTTTGGAGGAGTGAAGAAGCCTAACCGTGGATCAAACTTGACAAGCAACCTAGCTTTACTTACTTGTATTGCATTGCATATGCATGGTTGTTTGTTTGTCGTTTCTTTTCGGTTTAGCTTTGAGCAACCTCTGTGTTTGTCCATGGATAGAGAGAGCTTTTTGACGCTCCTAAAGGTCCAAAAACTCTATTGCATGGCCATACGTTGCTCCTCGGGTGTTTATTGCCTATTTTCCTAAAAATAATACTAGCCTAAGGCAAAATATTTTGAAAAATTTGAGGGTTTGAGTGAGGTCACTCATATCAGGTTCCAATTGGTGTTCATTTGTGTCCCTTTGAATTGGAACTTGATTGGGAGAAGTCGCGTCGGAGTTTGGAACGAAGAACGGCGAAGAACAGCGACCGGACGCTGGACCGGACGCTGCACCGGACGCAGTGATGCTTCACCACCGCGTCCGGTCCCGGCGTCCACCAGCGCGTCCGGTCATCCAGAAGACCAACTCCAGACCTAGTGACCGGACGCTGCACCGGACACGCCTGTGTTGACCACCGCGTCCGGTCCCGGCTACCACCACCGCGTCCGGTCATCCGCGATGAATTCCCGAGCTCTCAGCGACCGGACTCTGACCGCGTCCGATCAGTCCACACCGGACGCGTCCGGTCACTCCAGGAGCTTACTGGAGTGTGACCGGACGCTGCACCACCGCGTCCGGTCATAATGACCACCGGTCCGGTCATCACGCATCGAGCGGATCTGAGCCCCTCATAAAACCCTTCGTTTTCAATCTGTTTTTCATCGCACGCCAATCCGCCGCCGCCGCTCGTTTTCTCGCCGATTCGCCGCGTCCGCGCCGACCCGCTCACCGCCGGCGAGCCCTCACCGCAGCTGCGCCGCGCCGTGCCATCCCTGCCCCCTCACCAGCTGCCCGCGCGCGCCTGCTTCCTCGCGCCCGAGCCGCGCCCCCGTGCTGCCCGCCAACCGCGCGCCACCGCCGCCGCGCCCGCGCACTCCACCTCGCCGCCGGCGTGTCCTCCACCGCCGTAGGCTTCTTCAGCCGCAGCTGCAGCCCTTCCATCGGTGCCTGCCACCCGCGCTCTCGATTTCCAATTTCACTCGAGCCATCTAGGGTTTTCCCTAACCCTAACCTAGGGTTTGCTCGTAACCCTAGTTTTTTAGGTGACGACTCGCTCGTTTCTTCGTTCAAGTCTCGTAAATTCCATTGTTAGGGCTAACCTTGACCGTTATGATCCATTGACTATCTCGCTCGATCCTTTCAGTGCTCGATCGTCGATCTCGGGGACTCTCACGACCTAGGTCACCGCTCCTACTCACCGTCGTCTCGTCGATCCGAGGTAGCTTCGCGTCACGTTTTCTCGTCGTATCTCACATGCTTGCTATCTCTAGGGTTTCGTATCTTTAGATATATACGTGCTTATAGTATATCTTTCTATTCCATACGTGCAGCGAGTCAGTCGGTGTGTCAGGGTCAGATCGGTTCGCTAAATCCGAGGCCAAGCCTGCGGATACGGATTGAGGCCAAGCCTCTCGAGTGTCAGTTCATCATCTCACAGAGGTTCTCAGTCAGTTGATCAGTATGGTGCGTTGCAAGAACGCCGGTGGTGCTCCTGGTGACGGGGACAACAGTCCTCCCCGTCGTGATGAGATTGCGCGTGGTAAGCGCATCAAGATGATGGCCAGGAAGAAGAAGAGGACTCCTTCAAAGGCAAAGGTTGCTCAGGCCGTGGCAGACGCTGCAGAGCAGGCAGAGAGAGGTGGCAGACGCAGTGGCATACACATAGGCGAGCGTCGCTTTCACCTTGAAGGTCGACAGCTCGGCACTGAGGCCACTGAGGGTACCGAGGCTACTGGACCTTCCGAGCAGATGTCAGTAGATCCACCCATAGAGCAGACAGAGGCTACACAGGCTACTGAGGCTCCACAGGCCACTGAGGATACAGAGGAGCAGCCAGCTCAGTCTCCACCACGTCGCCGTTCCACAAGTGCTCGCACTCAGGTGACACCTAGGCCAGAGGGCCAGCGTCGTGGAGCACGTCCTCCTCCCAGAGCTAGAGGGTCACCCCCGGTCAAGCACTTTGACCTGAGGGGTGCTTCAGCACGTCAGGTGCAGGGGTTGAGGTTCGTGGAGGTTAGCCGATGGTTTCCACCTGTCAGAGATCCCAGAGCTTCAGAGGGTTTCTATACCCCACTTCAGGAGGATTTCTACAGGGCCTTAGTTGACAGTGGCATTGCTTTCAGACCTCAGAGGGTATGTCGACTTGAGGCATTGATTGATGTTGTGGGAGAGCAGCTCCGTCCGCACCTGTCCTATATGCCTGGTTTGTCAGATCTTCTTGGACGGACAGGTGCATACTGCGGCACATGGGTCAGAGAGTTCTATGCTTCACTGTGGATTGATCCTGCCCATGAGTTCATTCACTTTGCATTCAGAGGCCGCGATCACAGACTTTACAGCTCCAGAGCTCGAGAGATCCTCAGACTACCTGCTTCTGACACGAGGATCCATCAGTTATGTTATGGTCAGACTCCTCCTCCCAGACGCCCTCACGGCGGTGCAGTGCCACCTACCGACCTGGTTCGACCCTGCTTTCGCGAGCCTTTTGGCGAAGGGTCACGTCGTACACCTGCTAGCCTAACGCCACTTGCCAGGGTCTTGGATGCTATTCTCAGACGCACACTACTTCCCAGACTTGGCTATAGAGAGGGACTGACACGTATGCAGCTTTGGGTTGTTCACCACCTCCTCTCACAGAGACAGTTTGACATCTGGGATCTTATCCTTAGTGAGATGGAGGACACCATTGCTGAGGGCTTCAAGGGTAATCGTCAGCTGCCCTATGCACACTGGATTTGCTTTATCATCAGATCTTCTATCCAGATGCCACCAGAGATCAGGGCCGAGATAGCAAACACTACTACAACTTTTCCTAATTATGATATTCGTCAGCTTTGGGCCTCTGTTACTAGAGATCAGGCCCCAGCGCCAGGACAGCGTGAGCGCCCAGATGTTCCTGAGACAGCAGCTGAGCAGGACGCCAGAGTTGACGAGCTTGCTGAGGCAGAGCTCGCGGACCTTGAGGCTCAGACTGCTGACATACCTGAGGATGTCACTTTAGACAGCACAGATGAGGACTACCAGCCCATCCCCAGGTACCGGTCTCCTCGGTCTCACGACCACGAGGCCGGTGGCTCTGGCTCAGCCTCCCGCTCAGACCCAGCCATGGTGGCTATTCTTGAGAGGTTGACCCAGGCTCAGGAGCAGCAGCAGCAGCAGATACAGCGACAGGCACAGGATACAGCTGCAGCACTTGCACAGATTCAGGCTCGTCAGGACGAGTTTCAGAGACAGCAGCTTGAGATCCAGAGGCAACAGGTTGACATGCAGCGACAGAGTCAGCAGCAGTACATGGATCTCCTGCGCCACCTTATCACAGTTGGGGTTCCTCCACCTGCATCTGTCATGACTCAGGCTTTGCATTCCAGTGGTCCGTCGAGTCAGGGACAGCCGAGCTTCCAGTTCACATCTCCACAGCAGCAGGTTCCCCAGTCCTTTCAGTCCCCGAGCTTCACTCCTATACATACGGGGTTTACACCGTCAGACCAGCCTCGCCCGCACCTCCTGACAGGCACACCTATTGGTGATTTCAGTGCCACCTATAGCGAGTTGACTGGTCAGCCGACACCCTCGCATACTACTACGTTTCACACTTCGTCAGGGTTGTCAGCTCCCGAGGCAGCCGTTCCTCCAGTGACAGGGACCGGGACTACAGAGACCATCCCTTCTTCAGTTGCCTCGACAGATCCCCCAGCTACTGGCGCACTTCAGGCTCAGGTTACTCAGACAGATCCACTTGTTGCTACTCAGTCAGTGCCTGTTCCTGCTCAGACCCAGACCGCTTCGCAGCCACGTGCTTCTTCAGAGGGTCAGCCAGATAGCTCAGACTCCAAGGGCGATTCGCTTCACTTCGTGATTACTCCGCGCACCTCGGCACCCGACACGACTCCGTCTGTCCCCCCGTCAGATTAGATTAGTTTTTTGGCGCTTGATGCCAAAGGGGGGGAGAGAGTAGTTTCAGGGGGAGTTTTGTTAGAGGGTTTTCGTTCTTTGTGTGCTACATTCATGCATATCATGTTTACTTTTCAGCATTGCATTCGTGTGACATTGTCGTCGAGTCGTAATCTTTGAGTCTTAATGTGTCATCTCGTCACAGTTTTAATAATATGTCACCGTTTTAGTTATAGCTCTAAGGTTGTGCTTCCGTGCCTTACTCCATTTTCTTATGAGCTATATCTTTATGTGTACTAACGCCTTTTGTCTTATCTTATGAAGTACACTCTTTTGGCTTGGGGCACATAAGCAATTCCTAACCCTCTGTGCTTATTGCTTTTTGCTTATGTGAACCAAGCATGCTCGAAAATCTCAACTCTAATCTTTTGAACCTTAGTGTTGTCATCAATCACCAAAAGGGGGAGATTGAAAGCATCTAGGCCCCAAGGTTTGGTTTCGGCAATTGATGACAACGCTTTATTACCATGACTAACGTGTGTTTTGCAGAAACGTCGGTAAGTTAGGTCATGGAGGTTATAACTGCTTTGGGCACCATGGTATTCGTGTCCCTTGATGGAAATCGTTTCGGTTTTCAAAAGAGTGACGTCAAGATTAAGGACGGTTAGTTCCGGATGTCGAGGTGTTGAGACACATTCGGAATAGTCGTTAGGATCTTCGTTTTTCTCTTTTGGCCGTACTATAAAGGGGGGCATGAACGGGTAGCTTGACCTAGGCGAGTCCTATGTTTAGGTGTGGTGCACACTTGTTAAACTTGGCGCTAGGCAACCCTAGAATAGCTCAAAGTTCAGTTGGAAGCAACTTGGTTGAAGTTGCGACGCGTTTCGGAAAGTTTCGGGCTGTTTCCCACTGACCGGACGCGGTCTTCGGCAGCACCGGACGCGTCCGGTCAGTACGTCACCGCGGCTAGGGTTTCGGCCCTGACCACCGGACGCGGTCCTCGCGAGGACCGGACGCGGTGGTCAGTGGCTGACACGTGTCACTTGAGGGAAACACCCGTCGGACGCGACCTGGCTGTGATCGGCGCGTCCGGTCACTGTCCAATAAGGTCCAGAGAGGACCGGAGGCGTCCGGTCATCACCGGTCGGACGCGGCCTCGCGTCCGGTGCTCTTACAGTAAGGTCCCTTGCACGATCGGACGCGTCCGGTCACCCCTGACCGGCGCGTCCGGTCGTTCAGTTAAAATTCGCGTTTTGACCGTTACGGGCGACCGGCGCGTCCGGTCAGTTCGACCGGCGCGTCCGGTCAGCCCGTGTCAGAACATAACGGTTCGTTTTCTTTGAGGGGTGTATAAATACAACCCCTCCACCTCTTTTAGAGGTCTCTTGCTCATTCAAACATCTGAGAAAACCCTTTAGAGTGCAAGGGAGTGCAAGAGCTCTAGTGAGGATAGAGATTTGAGAATCAAAGTTTGAGTTTTCCTCACTAGTGATTAGAGAGTAGCAAGTGTGCATCCATCTCCTCATTTGGGCTCGTTGTGGTCAAGTGAGAGTTCTAGCTTGTTACTCTTGGTGATCGCCATCACCTAGACGGCTTGGTGGTGATTGGGAGTTTGGTGATCATCCGGCGGAGCTTGTGGATGACCCAACTCAAGTTGTGAGCGGTTGTGGGTGATTCACCGCGACGGAGTGTCGAAGAATCAACCCGTAGAGAGCACTTGATCCTTGCGCGGATCAAGGGGGAGCGACACCCTTGCGCGGGTGCTCCAACGAGGACTAGTGGGGAGTGGCGACTCTCCGATACCTCGGAAAAACATCGCCGTGTTCCTTGTCCTTTACATTCAAGCATTTACATTCTCGTATTTACTTTCATTGCTTGATTTACTTTCCTAGAATTGCCATGCTAGACTAGGATTGGAAACTAGGGTGCAAAACTTTTGTCGGTAGACTCACTAGGACCACAAGTAGGCACTAGGGGTGAATCCTGGCTTGTAGGATTTAATTCTTGCAATTAATTTTTAGAAAAGCCTAATTCACCCCCCCTCTTGGGCATCTTGATCCTTTCAGTTAGATTTATTATGAAATATATTTTCATATTCTACCTATTTGGTGTCATAAATATTAGTAAGTTTTACTATCATTTTGGTTAAACTTGAAATGTTTTAGTTAGGACAAATCTAAAACACACTTATTTTGGGACCGAGGGAGTACTACATGCTGCTTCACCTGTCTGAAAACATAGCACAAGACCAGAAGCGCCTGTACCCTTAATTATCTGCTATTCGAAAAATCCGCAACTGATTGAACTAGTGTTAAAGAAAGGCCATTATTGCCCATTAGCGTTGCTTGGTGCTTGACACTCAAGTTTGACCATATTTATATAATAAAAATAATAACATTTATGGTACCAAATAAATATAATTAGATTATTCATTAATTATATTTTAATATCATAGTTATTTAATGTCATAAATCTTTGTAATTCTTTTTATATATTTGGTCAAACTTGGGGGTGGAAGGAGTATATGACACCGAAATGCATGCATGGGGTTGGTTATACCTGGTTCGCTTGCACGCACCTTACGCTGAGAGAGACACAGGCAAACACGCGCGCGCATCCTCGTATGCATCAAAGGTGATTGTGCATAAGGCATATATGTACCCTTTTTATTAGGCTCGATAAAAAAGACGGTCTAGCTTCATCAGACAGACAGGGCGTTTAGGGCCTGCAGATATAATGTTATTAAGGGATGCAAGCGGGCCGGGGCGGGCTGCCTGCCAGTATTTTTTATGCGGGCCGTACTGTGCAGAGGCCCGCTACACAAATGCTCGCAAGCAGCATCCTCATATAGCACATCCTGAGTGCAGTAAACTGAATGAGCTGCACACAATGGTCACATCCATCTCCTGCAGTTACAGTTACAAATACAATCTGCACGCAATGGATGGGTCAAAACAAGACGACAGACTGTGTGTAAATTACAATGGATGGAAAATTATCTGGCATGGTATTATCCATATATTGCAATTCCACAAAAATCATTGGATTTTCAGGACACAAATTGGGTGCATCTGTGCATGTCTTACATCCGTCATGAAAAAGATTTTATTTATTTTATGAACCTTAAACCATAGTTACATGCTCCACAGTAGCAAATTGGTACTATAACTACGTAAGAAAATGGCAGTGATTCTCTTGAGGTACTTCCTCCGTCCATAAATATGAATGCAATTCTCATATTTCGAGAAACTAAATACTTTTATGTTTGACTAAATTTATATATAAAAAAATAACTGTAATTATGATACAAAATAAATATCATTGGATTCATTATGAAGTATACTTTCATTATACCAATTTTGAGCCATAAATGTTAAAACCATTTACTAGAAATTTAGTCAAACATCAACTAATTTACCTGGCATGCATCCATAGTTGCATTCTTTTGTTGACAGAGAGAGTACAAAAGAAGGGCTATGTTGCTTGAGCAATAAAACCAACATGAAACTCTTGAGGGCATCAGTTCTCAACATAAGATGATGAACCAACGTAACTGAAAAGGACAGGAACAAGATGAGACTAGGGACATTCTCTCTCAGAATCACCTTATTATGATTATGGGGCTTCTTGGGCCCATCTTTCTCGGGTCATGAACCTCAACTCCACCGCCGGGACGCGCCCACTCCGATGGTCAAATAGGGTCTTCGCGGATTCCCGGAGCCTCTAAGCGTGTGTCGGGGAGCTGTGTCCAAGAGGACCTCCTGCTGCCTTCGGTATCTTCCGAAGGCTCCCTTCGTCTTTGTTGCTTGCTCCCGAAGGCTCCCTCGGCCTTTGGCCGCTAGCTCTTCTCCTCGGCTTGCATGAAAGCACGACACATTGGTGAACCTTAAGTGGTGGGGCTCCGCTCCAACAGTTCCTCCTAGAGGGCAAGAGTCAACTCAGATGGATTTGCTCATAGTAAAGTCATTGTACAAATACCTTATTAGTAATGGTTAAAAGTTTCACAGCTAAAGATATCTTTGAAGATTAAAATCTTTCTTTGGTTCTTTAAAAACCGGGTTATTCTCACCAAGGATAATTTAGCAGAGAGGAACTGAAATGGTGATAAATCATGTTGCTTTTGCAGCAAATCTGAAATCATTCAATAAGCTTTATGTCACTGCTCACATGCCATGTTTTTGTGCAGATCAGTCCACATGGTGCTAGGAATTAAGCCACACTGCAATATCCAAAACTTATTTAATGATTGGTTTTCTTGGAAAATAAATGTTTTTATCCCTTTTATTGACCGGTGCAGTGTCCATTTTATGGTCAACTTGGATGACATGGAACGAGGATGTTTTCCACAAATGCCGACCCAAAAATCTTTTGAAGGTTCTATTCAGGGAACACACTAGCTTCATTTCTGGGCCTAATGGGAATGGTGTGAAGATCGACAAGCACTCATATTGGGTGCTTGTCGTCATACTTTGGAGACTGCAATATTGAGCCCATTTTGTCCCTCAAACGACCTTCAATATTTAGAACTAGATCTTGATTTTGTTTTGTCATAAAATTCTTTATGTGTCTTGAATTGGTGGGTTATAATAAATTATTATGATTCCTCTTTAATGGGGATGTAAGCGGCTACTTCTTTCCATTATCTAAAAGATGTGCAGACTGTCCAATCAACCCACCACACATGTAATTTGGCTGAGGAAACAGCAAGATGCATCTGAACGAGGACCAGGGTTTAATTGTCGCCATCATTGGCTTTTTTCTTTGTTTTCATGCAAATGTTTCTGCTAGTCTTGAATGAAAGGAATAGGAAACATAGAATTACATCAATCATGTGTTGTAGGGGCTAAGGATGGCCACAAGAATGAGACTTGGGATGCCATTAAATTACATCAATCACCGATTTAGGCTCTTGGCATTCCTATATATAACAATGGAGCTTGGGATGCCATTAAATTACCACCGAAGGCGAACACATCTTAGGCCTCATTTGGTTGCTTCTGTTTTTTTAACACACATCACATCGAATGTTGCGGCACATGCATGAAGTACTAGATATAGACTAATTACATGCATGTCGGCACAGATTAAGAGTAATTTACGAGATAAATCTATTAAACCTAATTAGTCCATGATTGGACACTAATTGTCAAATAATTAAGACGAAAGTGCTACAGTACCTGATAGATTTTACAAGGGCAAACCAAACACCCCCTTAGGTCGAGTGCACTTGAGGATGGCAAAAAGCATGTCCCATCCCTTGGGTCTAAGTTACTGATGATGAGATCTATCCTTGTCAGCCAAAAATCATAGCAAATTGTTTGTGCGTAAAGGGTGATATTCATGAACAATGAACATGAATGTTGTGAATTATTACTAGGGATCATTTTGATCCAAAAAATTATTAAGTTGTAATGAAGTCACAATCCATGAAGTGAAAGATGTATGATGACAACACTTCTAATACATGCCTCAAACTACCAGTTCATGCAAATGCCATGGAACTTGGCCTTGTGTAGTTATATAACCTGCATCTCAGATTGAAATCCATATAGATGATCAGATCTATGTGGTGAGATAGACATTAATGTTCTACTAAACTAATGAGCATAATGTTATATTGCTGAATTTGAGAAGGTGGAGGGAAACAAGATATATGTTTGATTATGTGCTATTTGCGATGACTAGTTACACTTGAATTCAGTATGCAAATATGTTATATAAGTTCCAAGTGGATATGGTACCTACAGCGACTGTGATAGCATGATGGAAGACCAGGATGTTTCATGAATAATTGAATTGTGCTACTGTTGACAGCTCGTTTGAAGTAAATTCATTCATTTTGTTTGGCGTTTCTTCAACTGAATTTTTTGCAACATTTTCAGCGGAATGGAGGTGATGCCCACATTTCCCCAATCCACTTGATTCAACTAAAAAATTACTCAGCTATTGTCGAGACACTTTAAGCAGCTACAATTTGTGTCTGACGCACATGTACACATCGCAAAATAGAAGCTACGAGTGACGAGGGCAGTTTACAGTTCCATTATGAATAGCAAGACGAATCCATGTACATGTTGCCCAGCTGTCAAAGTGAATTGTAATAAATAGAGCTTGTTTGGTGCCATCAGCTAGAGAAGTGATTTATCTACCCGACTTGACCACACATCGTGCCATTTCAGATCATTACTAAAACCTGAATTTGCTTTTAAAGTAAATCATAGGTAGACACCTAGGATTATTATATTGAAATAATTTCATCATGTGTCAAGTATTAACAAGTATGCTGAGACATTTTAAGCACGACACGCTGGCACTGACAAGTATGTACATTTGGCTGTTTCCCAGACCCAAGGGAGCCGCATTGTTTTGCGCACATCATAGAGAGTTCCGACAGAAATCTCAACTGTAGCATGAACCGCAGAACATGAATTGTTTATGCAAGACTTTGAACCAAAGAGAAAATTCCATGTAAGACTTTTTTTCAAAAGGCGGTATAAGATTTTGCAGGATTTTTGTTAGACGAATTCCAGTAGCAGCTTCAAGATCTGTCCCTGACAGACACACAGTTGTCTCAACAGAAGCCAGTTGTAGTGCAGACTGCAGTGCGCTTTATCAACAAGCTTAGCATCTTGAAGACGGATGGGTGTACCAGTTACTCTGTTACCCAACCCAACAGCGGTAGTCGTCAAAAGTGAATGATAACTGGAGTTGCGTATTACACTATTACTAATTAATTAGACAGATAATTTATCGACCAGACGCGACCACACACCTGGCTCCAGTCGTCTAAACCTTCCAAATAACCATCCCAACCTGTGACTATGTGAGCGAGAAATGTAGCCGCCAATTGTGGAGGATGAGGACTGACATGTTGCGACTCGCGACCTGTGCCTGTGAGACGTTTCAGAGGAAAATGGCAAGCTCGTGCCACGACAGCAGTTTCATCTGAACAGAGGCCTAGATCCGAGCTTATCATCGTGGCCACCATCATCTCCTGCTTTTTATCTCCTACACTGAAGTTCAATGCAACTCCCATTCTTTCTTTTCGGTTCGATCAATCGGTTCTCTTGTTTCTGCTGGCCAGTTTCAAAGAAACGTGGCAGAAATCTGATATCCGTGACGTGTTGTAGGCACTGACGGTCCCAGGATAGGAACCGCGCGGCTTGTGACTTTGTGAGTGAGAGGATCGGAGGCTGTAAGTGTCATCCCTTTTGGTCCGGGCGTGCCCGTGACAACGAAGCTAGCTAGGAAGCCGTTGAATAGGAAGACCAAGACAAAGTTAGGGTCGCACTCCAGGATGGCGACAAGCAGCAGGTCCCGTTCGCCTCGCCCAGGACCTGTACCAAGACGCCGGCCGGCTGCCGACGTGAACAACCTGCATTGCTGCTGCTTCGTCTGTCTACGGTGGCCCCGGCAGCCGGACAGTGATTAGATGCTGACGCGGTGACGCCGCGGCTAAACCCAGAAGACAAGGCCAAGTCCAGGAAGTCAGGAACTCGCCTCATCACGGATTGACAAAAAGTGGGAGGTCCCATTCCTCCGAAGAAATTGCGTCACCGCGCGGAGCTTCCGGTCAGGTCGGTTGTTGCTTGCTGCTGCCGGGGATTACTGTCATGAAGAGCCAGCAAAGCGCCACCCTGGCAGACATATTTCAGTTGTCTAGACAACAGATGCCAGTAGTAGTGCAGACTGCAGTGCGCGACAACCGGAGTCAAAAGCGCCACCCTTAGCAGCTTGAACACGGATGCGTGTACATACCTGTCACCCAGCCGCAGTCAAAAGTGGATGATAACAGACTAACAGGAGTTCGGTATTAGTTGGAAAGATAATTCATCAACCAGCCTCGACCACACACCTCTGGCTTCAGTTGTCTAAACCTTCCAAAAAAACCTTCCCAACCTGTGACGATGTGAGCCAGAAATGGAGCCCACAATCGTGGAGGATGAAGACCGACATGTCGCGATCGCGACCGGTGACGGTGAGTCGTTTCAGAGGAAAATGGCAAGCTCATGCCGCGACAGCAGTCTCATCTGAACAGAAAAGCGGATCGGAGCTTATCTTCGGAGCCGCCACCATCATCTCCAACACTGTTGTTCGATGCAAGTCCCTTTCTTTCACCATTGTGATTGCTGAACCAAAATTGAAAAGGATACGAGTTCCTTCACCATTTTGCTTGCTGAACCGTTGTTCATGAAGCAATGGTTTTAGTTTATGTTTATAAAGGAAGCATGAGGCCTGCAATGGAAGCAACAGATTTTGTCTCTTCTTTCAGTGTCACACTCAGCTTATGACCATGCAGGAGCTTGAATTCTTCAGAAAATCAAAGATGGTGACTGATCAGGATATTTATATATTTGGTATTTATATTCACATCGTGCAGATCATGTTCTTCATTTTCCCTCCATTTCCTGAAAATCTCAATGTGCGGCAAGTGCAGCACACCTTACCTTCCTTCCATTTCAGATATTTTGAACTTATTAACTCTGACAAGTACACAAATGCATGCCCAACAGAAGCAAAGAACGCACGTTTTGCGCAGACCATGTATGGTTCCGACAAAATCCGCAGCTATTCTCTTGCAGCCAAAGCAGACCATTATTTACTGTAGCAGAGGGTAGTTACCGAAGTAGCCAATTATAGACCAACTTTTCATAGCATTGCTACACTGTAACAGGGGGGGTATGAACGCCTTGGGCCCAATTTCCTATAGTAGTAGTACACCAGCAACTGTCTCGTTTTTATAGAGGAAAAGTGCAAGCTCGTGCCAACGACTACCAAGAAAAGTGCAAGCATCACCATCGGGTACGTTATCTGTTCTCCTCAACCTTCAGCGATACAAAAACCAAACGCAGGCAGACATGTTGGAGCCAGCCACAAGCTGACAAGCACCAAGACTTCTCATGGTTACAGCACAGGATCGGAGGCTGCTGTCATCCATAGGCCACAGTCATCAAAGCTCCTGAATTGACCAGGGTAGCAGCATGCATATGTACTGCATGAACCAAAAAACAGGTCGTTCTTAAGGACAAACAGGTCGTTCCTTGGAGCAAATACAGAGCTTCGTTCTGTGTAGATTCGTGCATCTTGGACAGGGACAGGAGACTGCGAACAAAGAAGAAAACACGTTTCCGATGTGATCATACTGTTCTACCCCACATGGCAAAGGATCACAAGGAGCGAAATGATCAACAAGGTGATCTACGTGAAAACTACGCGAGTGCATCAATATTGTGACTTAGGGCTTGCGATCCCTCAGAGCAACCATAAGATGTACATCGCCATTGCCCATTGGAACTGGGCTGAAAGATGCACAAACTTTATATCGCTACTAGGCAATGCATTGTTAGGGACCAGGTATTTTTTATTTACAGGAGCCAACAGGCAACCGTCTCCGTCAAATCATCTTTGTTTCTAAGCTATTTTGCAGATTTGGTCAGCTTGATCGCCTCTGTTAATAACAATTATAGAGGGAAACGTGAAATGTGGATAACACCCTTCTCTTTTTTTTCTTCCAAGACCTGTATCGGCTTCTCTTCATATGTCAACTTTGATTTAAGCTTGATGTTGGTTGGTTCAATTACTTCATCTGGCATGCGCAAGCATTTTAGCTGGAAGGCATGGAAGACATTAAAAATTGCACTCATCTCTAGAGGAAGCTGTAGCTTATACGCTTTGAAGAATTGACCGGAGGAAGACGAACAGACCAAAGTTAGAAATTTGAATGATGTGTCGCTGGCACAACGGTCGTGCTATCCATAAAGTTATCATGAATCATCATATCAGCGAGAAGAGCCTGCATGAGCCTTTTATCTAATAAATGTGCCCCTCATAGAAGTCAGGGTTTGTTGCACGTATTAGTTGTAGAATTACTACCGATATCCAAGAAGCACGTACAATCAAAGAACCTATAACTGAATTAATGATCCATTTGCGGTTTCATAGTTAAAATTTGTTCATACTTGCACATAGCTTAATCTTTGAGACAAGCATATGACTACTGATGAACCACACCCTTTGGGTGGACTTGACAAAGGCAACATGTAACGAATGCAACTTCTCATGCGACAAGTAGTTGCACTCAAGCACTTGTCGCTACAACGAGCAAAGGTGTCTGCACGAATGAAGGGACAAAGGCACCGGGAGTCGCCGCACATTGGCGGGGGACCTCCAAGCAATCACTGGTCCAACATAACTAATGTTCCAGCATGGCCATGATGGTTAAGCCAAATAAAGCATCCATCCACGCTAGGCATGATAAGTATTCATGTGCAGACGGCAATCAAAGGTCCATAGAGCGTGGGAGCAACCGGAATGTATCCCATAATGGGCCAGAAGCATGCAGCCACTTGTCCAAGGCATAGACAGCCCTCATCGCCTAATGCCTCCTGGCTCCTGCCAACAATGGCTTCCCTAAAGGGAGCCATGGCAGGTGCATCGACCGGCCGGGAAAACCGCGGGGCTCACCAAGGGCCAGTGGAGCAGTCCTAGTGAAAAATGGCCAAAATACTAGTGGTTTCGCAGCAGCTTACCCGACTCTCAGCCACCCAAGCCCTAACCCCCTACTATACTTGAGGGGCATCCCCTTCCTAGAAGTTCTGGGAGTTTTCCCTTCCTTACAACACACAGTTTTGGAAGATAGCATGAAACCCATGTGATACAAAGTTTTGCCATGTCTTTTGCTAAAAAACTGGTGTTTTCAAGAATGGGGGAACCCGTGAGCCGTTGTGGCCATAGATGAACCGAACCTTCGACTTTTCATGTGCTAGCACCAAGGCCAGGTTTCCTAGGGCCCGCACACCGCCCTAGTGGGCCTGTGTTCGCCCGTTTTCACCTCCCTTGACCCGTTTTCGAACCGAGCTGCTGTTTTTGCAGCACGGCTTAAAAATAAATATTATGCAACTCAAAAATAATAGTATACATTTCAATGGTTCCGACAAAGAACGCACATTTTGCGCAGACCATGTAGGGTTCCGACAAAATCCGCAGCTATTCTCTTGCAGCCAAAGCAGACCATTATTTACTGTAGCAAATGGTAGTTGCCGTTATAGACCAACTTTGCCTTCAGACCGTCTCTGTTACAGTACCAGTGAATGTGAATGCTTTGGACGGAAATTCGTACTTACAACACTACTCTTTCATATTCACATTCATTCAGCGACTGATGAAATGATGAGACACTTTTAGCAGAAACTCAACAAAGAGTATCATCACTTATTCACTTTTAGTGCGCAACTGCAACACGGGTCTTTCCACGCGGTCAAAAGTTAATAACTTGACTTGTGGTAGGGATAGAATTTACGCGACCAAAATCCAAATTTGGTTGCATGTACACTTGACCAAAATCCAAATTACGAGACCAATCAACCTTTTAACAGCAACTGATAGGACGGCAAGCTCGCATTTACAGACGAAAAGTGCAAGCTCGTGCCTACAAGGCTACAATTACCATGAAAAGTGCAGGCACCACCTGTTATCTGTTCTCGTCAACCTGCTTGAGCGATACAAAAACCAAAAGCAGACGTGTTGCAGCCAGCCACAAGCACCAAGACTTCTCATTGGTGACACACAGAAAAGAACGGCTGCTGTCATCCATAATCATGAAAGCTACTGAATTTAACAGGGTAACATGCATATGTACTATGAGACAAAAACCTGGTCGTTCTTAAGGACAAACGGGTCCCAATTCCTAGGAGCAAATACAGAGCGTCCTAGGTTCTATGTAGATTCATGCAACTTGGACATGGGACTGGGAGCAAGGAAGAAAACACGTTTCCGATGTCCTCATACTGCTCTACCCCTCATGGCAAAGGATCACGAGGAACGAAGTGCTCAACAAGTTGATCTGCATGAACAGTACGTGTGTGCATCCATATTGTGAGTTTCGACTTGCGATACCTCGGAGAAAAGATATTTACATCGCCATTAGTACCAAACTACTAGGCAAAGCATTTTTAAAGGGGGCTATTTTTCATTTACAGGAGTAAACAGGCAACCACCTTCGTCAAATGGTCTCTGTTCCCAAGCTATTTACATAGTCGGTCAGCTCGCTCGATTCTGTTAATAGTATTTACAGAGGTGAACATATTAAGTTTGTCCACCTCTGTTAATAATTTGTAGAAAACCAAAAGGAAAGACTGCTTTCTACAATTCGAATCTAAGATCCAAAGTATCATGTGACATCTCTACCACTGCACTACATGCTCACTGTGTAGGCCGTACACTCAGAGGCACAAGTCGTGCGACCATGATGGCCCCCCAGAAGTTAGGGGGGCCTATCAGCAATTAATCTCTCGCCGCGATAACGGTGGTAGTGGTCGACACAGGCGCGGGGAACAGTGGAGACTGCGCGGTCTGCCTCGCGGAGCTCGAGCCTAGGGAGAAGGTCCGCTCGCTGTCGTGGTGCAGCCACCGCTTGCACGTCGAGTGCCAGGCACTACTAGAAACGCATGCTTTGCCGAGTGCTAGGGCTATTTTACCCTCGGCAAAGGTTTTGCCGAATGCCGCACTCGTCAAAGGGTACACGGCAAAAATTTCGTCGGCAAAGACCTCTTTGCCAAGTGCTTTTTGTCGGGCACTTGGCAAAGAAAAGTTGTCATGACGGCGCACGAAACGTTAACGGATGCTTTACCGAGTGCCCCTCTGCATAGCACTCGGCAAAGAAAAAAATTTTGAAAAATTCTTTGCCGAGTGCTCTCCCCCTGGCACTCGGCAAAGAAAATATTTTTTTTGAAAATTTCTTTGCCGAGTCTCGCTTTGCATGGCACTCGGCAAACAAAAAAATTGAAAAATTCTTTGCCGAGGGCCCACCATCCTAACACTCAGCAAAGAATTTTTTTTAATTTCTTTGCCGAGTGCCCCTCTGCATGGCATTCGGCAAAGAAAAAAATTAAAAATTTCTTTGCCGAGTGCCCCTCTGCGTAGCACTCGGCAAAGAAAAAAGATTTTTTTAAAAAAAAATTCTTTGCCGAGTGCCCCACTACCGGCACTCGGTAAAGAAAAAAATTATTTTTTTAAAATTCTTTGCCGAGTGCCTTCTTCCCTGGCACTCGGCAAAGCTGGAAAACTGGCCAAAATTGGCTTCATTTTCCCAGCCTTGCCGAGTCTTTTTGGCATTGCACTCGGCAAACGCTGCCTTTGCCGAGTGTTGCAAAGTGACCATAACCGACCCATTTTTTTTAAAACTTTTACATTCCATCACGACAAAAATAATATATCACATATATATCATATCCATCACATATATCTCACATACATCACATGCATCACAATATATATCATATATATAACCATAAGTGCATCATTAGTCCAAATAGCTAACTCAAGTCCACAAGTCCATCACAATTCCAAATAACTAACAAAAGTGCATCACAAGTCCATCACCAAGTCAAAATAGCTAACACAAGTCCAAATCCACAAGTGAACAACCAAAGCAAAGACAACTACCGAGATCCCCAAGTTCCCCATTGAGACTGTGGTGTACCATGCATGAGCTGGATCATTCGAGGGCCCGGGAGGTGGATTATTTGAACCTGCCGATTAAGGCTGCACAAAGGAGAAGACACTGCATGTGTCAGACAAGTAATGTTGTGGTTTGACCCTAAGCATGAACATACAAACTTAAACAATCATACTAATACTAACAGGAGTAGCGTGTCCGGGAGGTAGAGGTGACGGTGTAACGACTAGCGAAGCTGGCGGAGCTACACCCGTCTTTTGCCCAAGAGCTTGCATGTCCTGGAGAACATCCGTCATCTATTGCTGCTACCTCTGCTCCATCGCCATGTGTTGGGCCTCCAAAGCCTCCACCCTCTGGCGATCGGCCTCTCGCATGCCCTCCAATTGCTCGATTTGGGCCTGCAACATTTTACCACAATGTTTAAATAATACAAAGCTAAGGTATGTAAATATCAATATACGACGAATAAAACAGGAATCACCTGGAGTGACATAATCCGCTGCTGTGAAGCATCCGGCCATGAGCGTATGGGAATGCTTGCGCCCGTGCTCTATGCTCGGATCTGGGAGAGAGAGAGGGAGTAGAGGTCGCATCGATGACGCCGTCGCCGAGATAGTACCACCCATGCTTCTTGCCTCCTCCAATCCTCATGATGACATCTGAATCAAAGTCCTGTGAGCTCGGGTCGTAGTCGTCTCCATGGAGAGTCCTTGCTGCCGACGTGTACTCATTGATGTGGGTGTAGACGGTCAGGTTGGTGTAGGCCTCGAGCGGGTCGTCCGGGTTGTAGGAGACGTCGGACGTCATCTTGCTCTTGTGGGCCATAGCATATGCCATGAAACTAGTGCACTCCTGGCCCCCATGTGACACCGACTACGAGAAAGACAGCTAGATGATTAGCACTTAGGTAGAATTAAGCATTAGAATAGATAAGTCGATTCGAGTACCTATGCTTTTCCGTATGAGGCGAGGCTGCGGCTGCCTTGATGGTGTGGTACACCTGGCATCAGCAATCGCCGCTCCTGGGTAGCATTGTGCGCTTCGGCCCACTCGGGGCCTAACCACTTGTCCGCCATCATCTCCCAGCATTTGCGATACGCGGCGCACCACCACGGACACATCTGCACGTCATCAAGTATTTGACATATAAGAGAAACAAATTAAGACTATTTAATCTCAAAAGCAATCAATATTCATGATCTTTATCTACCTGCATGAACTGGTCCTTGGTCAACGTCATGTTTCTTGCTTGTTGTTTCTTGACATCCTCTTCAAGGACCGATCTATGGTAAGTGACGATGGCCTAGGGGCGCGCCTCGTAATGGATGTCCACGACAAGCTTTTTGCAGGCTTTGGTAAGCACCCTCTCCGCCCTGACCTCAAATCCCTCCTCGTATTTGTAATAAAGCTACATATAGACACGATGTATCCACTCATTATTTCAAGCAAATTCCAATGAATGCGATGTACTGAGCAATGTGGTGCGATGAAGACTTACCCAAAAATCCCGCTTCACCCACACTGCCTTGTTCTCCTCCTCCGCGTCGGGGCCGTTGAAATAGTGGTCAAAGGTGTAGGCCAGCTCCCTCTTGTGGGCAAAGTCAACGATGCCAGGGTAGTGGGTCTTCAACAGAAGACCCAGGATGCCATTGACATGGCAAGCGAGACCACCACGCGACACAACCCTCCAGTTCCTGCATAAGTGGTTAAGAAAAAAATATTAGTTTCTACTTCAATTTTCAACATATCATACGAAGAAGTATTTATAACATATAAAGTTACTTACTTTTGCCCTTCAGGGCGAATCATCGGGCGTTGATTACGATGCGGCAGAGGAGGGAGGGTCGTGGGACCTCGCAAGTAGACATGCGACAAACTAGAGGAAGCGGCACCCGTACCTACCGCCTCCTTCTCGTCCCCATCCCCATCCCCGTCCTCGGCCACCTCCTGCTCCTCCTCATCCTCTACCTCGTCCTCCGGCGGTGTGGGAGGATGAGGCTGCCACTTCCTCCTGCTCTTCCTCCTCCTCCTGTCCGACGGCTCCTCTTCTGGAGCCGCCGTAGACTGTGTCCTCTGGTAAAGAGAGAACACGTTCCTCTGACGGCCGCCCACCATCTTTGTTCAATTACCTGCAATTGGAAAGAATAAACAAGAGTTAATTAGAAATTAAAAAGAATAAACAAGAAGTAATTAGAAATAGATGCAAAATAAACAAAACATAATTATAAAGTAACATAGTATTACATGTATTAGAAATAATCTGCATGATCAGGATTAGCTGGATCATAAGTCTCATCATCACTATCAACCATGTCGAAATAATCAACAATATCCGAAGGAGGAATGTTGTCTTCATTGTCATTGCCTAAACGTAATCGCTCAAGCATTTATAAGTCCTTCACATTTTGCACCTCATCCCCACCGTCTTCGTCATCAACCCAATCATTATCTACATCCATTCCTATCGCTTCGGTTATGTCTATCTCGAATCTCCCTTGTAGCCCCTCTTCTTCATAGAACTCTCCGTCATATGTGGTTGTGTTGAAGTTGTAATCTTCATCGTTTGGGATAGGCAGTCTATTGTGTGGCGATACCTTGTGCACCATATCCCAACCCTTAAGATGCTCTTTGGTGTGGCATGCGTAAGAGGTATAATAAACCTGCGTGGCCTGTTGAGCCACAATATAGACATCATCTCCTGGATAGATGGAATCCTGTCGAATTTTGACTAGCCCAATGGCATTTGAATATGATAGGACTAAGAGGTTTGCAACCGATGGCATTTGCGAATGAAAGTTCGTATATTCCTTCAATTCTTCCATAATAGTCAAGGCCATCAGTGCCGGGGGTAAACACTCCGTCGATTGGGCCGACTCTGCTCGTGGCTTGCTATGTAAAAGCGATAGCCATTGACGTCATAACCGTTAAATGACTTGACCCTATAGGCACAGCCGCTTGCAACCTGTCTCAACTCGCCACTGATAGACGCATCGGTTTGGGCCTGCAAGTTTGTACAGGATACATCGTTATATTATTCGAACGTAGAAGCAACTTAGAAGGTCGAACTTAGTATGAGCTAAAATGAAAAGTACCTTGTTTTTGAACCAAGAAATGAAATCAGGTCTACCCGGTCCCACACCCTTTGAAAGGAGGTTATCAGTTTCTTGTGGGGTAGAATCCCTCGATTGATTCTAGAAGTGACGAAGAAATTCCCTGTACCAACATGAAACAAGGGGTTGGATGAGGAATAGTGACGGCGTATTGCACCAAGCTCATTGAGAACTTACCCTATGTACGGCGCCACCTCCTCAAGGTTGTGCAACACATATAGCGATCATGTGGAGATCATGTGAAGATGTCTGAGTTTCGAGCATCGTGCATCACCACTTGCTCGAAACATTCTCAAATTTTTACCATAGACTCCACATGCGATGTCACGGCATCTCGACAAGTTTCGTGATTTTTGGACTTTGTTTGCATTTTATATAATTTAAAATCAAATCGCACGCAAGTTGGTGGCTATGTTTTGTGCACAAGATGTTTGAATTTTCGCGTCTGTCCCTGCATACGGCCTCACAATACGCTCAAAAGCATGAATATTATTTTTTGAATCGCTAAGTTCCATTATTTCATGCACCTGCAGTTCAAATTTATTTTTTACGAAAAAATTCAAGTAAATGAAACAAATTAACTAAATATAGCAAAAAGAAACAAAAATGTACCAAAATTTGAAAATTAAGCTCCTACTATTGTAGCAAGGCTGCAAAAAATTTTGGGTGCAAAAAAAATTAAAATTCTTTGCTGAATGCCAGGGAGAGGGCACTCGGCAAAGAAATTACCAAAAAAAGAAAAAAAACTCGTTGTCAAGTGCCTAACCGCTATCACTCGGCAAAGAGTAACGGCAGGGTGCAAACCGTCAGTGGACGGTGTCTTTGCCGAGAGCCTGACTGTGCCGAGGGCCTGGGCTTCTTTGCCGAGTGCCAGGCTTTGGCAAAGCATTCTATGCCAAGTGTCTCCTTTGCTGAGAGCGACCCTCGGCAAAGTATTTGACCCTCGACAACATTGGCGTTTCCTGTAGTGGGGGTGGGGGAACGGGCCGCCAGGGTGGTGGAGGAGGACACCGGGGGTGGGGGAAGGAGCCGCCGCCAGCTAGGGAAGCAGCAATGGCTGCGTCGTCGGGTGTGGGGCAGGATGCGAAGGGATAAGAATGGGGAGGGATGTGAGCACTGCGGGAGTGAGCGAGGCATCTGTCCGTCCGAGAATCTTAATCATATCATTATCATAGACGAGAAGGAATGAACCACTTATCATGTCCTGTATATACTCCTACCACGGTATGCTTGGCAGAGAGGCCACGTTCTCTAGGTATGCATATCAACAGTACTCCCACCCTCCATTCACCAACCCGCCGCCGCTCCTACCGAACCCTCGGGCCGAGGCACTGACGGCCTCTCCCCCGCCGCCACCGGCGGCGCCGGTGCCCCCCGCCCCCCACTTCCCCACCTCCCCTCCCCACCACAAACGAGGCCCCTGCGAGATCTAGAGCTGCCTCAGCCCCCTCCCCGTCGCGGACCACACCGACGCCAGTGCCGGAGCAGGCTGCCACGCCCGGCCCCACCCGCCTTCCACCTACCCCTCCCCCACCACGCGACACCCCTTCCACTTCTCTCCCTCACGCGGGCCGCGATACTTAGCTGACACTGCCCACGTCTCCACGATCCGTGCCCCACTAGGGGCAGACGTCACCACCTTCGAGCTCCCTGGAGGCTGCCTCCGCCACTGGCGACCCCCAGCCCCCTGCACCGTTAGACCACAACGTCACTGCCATGGGCTTCCTGCAGCCCGGCATGGAGTGCCCCCGCCCCATCCACCACCGGGGCTGGATGGAGCCACCGCCGCATCCTCCCAACGCGGGTCCGGGGCACCCCGCCAACCATCGACGCGGCCGGACAGAGCAGGGAGCCCGGTGTGCGATAGCCCTGCTACAAGTTCGCCGTCCAAGCTCTGTCCTTTCGCCCAGCCCTTCAACCCATGGGAATGCCTAGCGGGAGGCTCCAAGGCCTGTCGGTTGGGCTGAGGATGCCACCACGGACGCACTGCTGACGGCCGAGAGGGCCAGCTCTCACGCTTCCCCACCCCCTCCACAACTGGGGTTGGATGCCAACATCGTTGTGGCCACATCCGGGCCTTGGGGCCCCAATGCAGCGTCGCCGAGCGCCCCCAACTCCTCCTTCTCACCAGCCGCGGCACCGTTCTTCCTAGGATGCTCCTCGGGAGGGCGTACGAAGAGCCGGCAGCGGGCGGACGACGACGGCAAGGAGACCGATGATGACCACACCGCGACCTACCTGTAGGTCACTCATCCCCAGGCGAAGCTGGCCACTACATCCTCCGTGCGCACCCTGACTCGTTCAGTCATGGTTCCGGGCGCGACGAAGCGAACGCTGGACAGGGACCTATGCGAAGGTGAAGGAAGCGCAGCCGGCCGCGCCCCTACTTGGTGCATGGCTTGCCTGCTCGTCCAGTCGACGGTCGGATCCCTGCCCGCCAATGACTCGGTGCCCGCAGAGGGGTCTCTGCCCCCAATGCCGAAGGGTGGCGAGAGATCCTACCTTGATAGGAGGTGGCACCTGCGGCTGCCTCAGTTGAGCCCGTCATAGCCTAGGTCCGCGCACACAAGCTCGGAAGATCCCCGCACAACCCCACGACAAATGTTTCAGCTACCTCTCCTACTGGCACCGAGTAGCGACTTGCCGGTTGCCACACCGTTGCTTGCGCTGCCGTGGATTCGGCCACCTGGTAAGGGACTGCAAGCGGTCCAAGTTAGCGCTGAAGGGTGGTGGTCTGCCTCGCCACTTAGCTCGTGCTGACAACCCACTAGCCTCCCAGCACGCACCCCTCGGCAGCCCACCAACCTCGGATGGGACCGCACAAGGAGGCGTGGGGGTTGCCGACGGCAACCATCGACGCTGGAGACGACGTCGGCGACGCAGGGTGAGCCAGCGACAGACATCAGCATGGGCGCGCCTGTCGACACCAACGACACCTCTCCTTCGACCGTTGCACGCTGCTTCCTCGAGCCAGATCTGCTGGCGGAGGCGCTGTGCGTGGGCGCAGACCCTCCTACTTGGCTCGTCTCGGTCGACCCGATGCTGGACGAGCTTGCCGCCTTACTCATCGCAAGCCGACCAGCGATCACTCTGGCGCCTAGGTGCCTGCATGTTGCGGCATCCGCCCCTCAGGAGGTTCAAGCTTCTTTGGTGGACACCAGTTCTCCAGTGACGGCTACTCAGTGCATGGTGGATCCGCCTCAGTCGTCGCCTGTGCAGGACACGCCATCATTGATGGGACAACCCGTTGTCGTGGGTGGACAACCCGTTGTCGTGGGTGCTGTGGCGCCTGGGGGGATGGTGAGGTCTGGCCACCTGGGTTCGAGCTGGCCAAGCACATGGTAGGTACTTCTACGCTGACGCAGGATGGCCATTCGGTCGACCAAGCCATACCCGACCCTTCTACGCCGACGAAGGATGGCCAGCCGGATAGCCAAGCCACGGCCGACCCCAGTGACGCGACGCCCGTGCCGTGCGAGGCCGCTCGACGTCTGGCACGGTTTACTGAGGAGGTGCAGCTCAAGCGAAGGTCGCCCTTAATCGCCACTCCACCACGGCATAAGGCGGCAACCAAAAGGTCTCTGCCAATCAGGAGCAGACGGATTGCCGCGGAGCCGCTGGCGCACATACCGATCTCCAAGTGGGGCGAGGTACTCCTCATGCAGAGGATAGGCATTGTGCCGCCGGCAGCTCCAGTGTCGTCTGCGTCCAAGGGAACATACGACACCATATTCGTAGGAAACTTGACGTCGAGCCACGTGGCAGCTTTGGACGAGTTGTTCCCAGCAACCAATAGTAGGGCGGGTAGAAGAGTGCTCTTCTCGGATGGCGGAGGAGGGCCGCGCAACCAGCAACGGCGACGCCCAACTCCTTAGGTTGCAGCAGTGCTCTTAGTTCGGTTGTATACCATTTATGTAATATCGAAGTTTGTAACAGTCTGCTAGGTAGGTCTAGTAATAGCTGTGAGACCACCTAGCATGTTCTTTCAGAAGCGTGTCATTTGTACGGTTAAACTCTTCTTCTTAGTTACACTGATACGCAAAATTTTTGCATATTCGAGAGAAAAATCAGCTAGTGACGGGACACTTTTAGTACCTTCCTCTCACTGAAGCATCCAGAGGCGGGGGAGTGCAGAGTGCAGTGCGCTTTATCACCTAGTCTAGCAGCTTGAAGACGGATGAATGTACCTGTTTGTCTGTCACCCATGCCAGCAGAAGTCAAAAGTGTAAACGACGGTTCCAAACTAAGACCACACACTTGGCTCGCTACATACAGTCGTCTAAACCATCCAATTAACCTCCCCAACCTGTGATGTGATGTCCTTTGTTTCAGAGGAAAACGTCCGGCAAGCTCGTGCCACGACGTACGGCAGTTTATTTCATCTGAGCAGACGACCGGATCTCGGAGCTTGTCATCGTCGCCGCCGCCGCCATCATCGCCTGCTTTATTATCTCGTGCAGTAAAGGCACCTTGGTTCAACGCCGTTCCTATCTTTTCGGTTGAATCTCTCGGTTGTTTCTGCTCTTCTGGTCGGCCGGCTAGCTTGAAACGAAATAAAGGTGGCAGAAACCTAATACTCTCGGTCTCCTGGAGGACTATGACAATGGATCGGAGCACACATTGAATTGACCGGCCGGATGAGGAAGACGAGAGGAAGACAAAGTTAGGTCACGCTCGAGGATGGCGACAAGCACGTCCCATTCGCCCGCAACGAAAACGCCGGCCTACTGCTGACCTCAACTCAACTCATGACAACCTGCTGCTTACTAGCAGTCGTAGATGCTAACTGCATCTATATCTTAGGCTAAACCTCTCTTTACCTCACCCTGTTTTTTTTTCTACCAACTTTTGTTACTACTTCTTGGGGGCAGGCAGCTTGCTTGTACGTGGACGCGGCCATGCGTGTTCTCACCACCACTCCACCGTACACGCGTATGTATGTGCCTGTGGCTTGCGTCGCATCCACTACCATCCGTTTCTCCAAAACCGAGTGATTGATGACTTCAACAGATGCAACTGTGCAGCTTTGTTTGGCTGCATGCACTCCTGTCTTCAGACCACCAGCCCCGTGCGGCACGCAACACAAGAATAATCATGGACACGTTCGCATCGCAACACAAACCCAAAGGCAAGTGCACTTTGATCTGAAGATGAATTACGTAAGGGGCCGTTTGGATCCTTTGATTGAATTCATTCTGGTAATTACAATTTAGGTATAGATTAATTAAGTTAACATAGTTATATATGAATATATTTGTATATTTATTTTTAGGCATACAAGGAACATACTTATACTCCCTCCAGGTTGGTAAGGAAAGTCGTTTTGGACAAGGTTTGGGTTAAACGTTGGGAATATAAATCATGAATAACTTTTAAGTTGTTCAGTTTGAAAATGTAAAAACCACATGAATAGATTTGTCTTGAAAAATGCTTTCATAAAAATATACATATATCACTTTTCAATAAATATTTTTATAAAAATAAGAAGTCAAAGTTATGCTTTGGAGACCGTGTCATTGTCCAAAACGACTTCTTTTCCCAACCTAGAAAGAGTATGTTGCATTTCTATCGTAAGAAAGTGAGTTGAAGAGTGTGCTATATTGGCCGTCAATGCAGAAAGGGTGCAGTGGTACAGTAACCGCTGGCGTACATGTAGGTGCAACATGAAGATCGAGTATAAACGTACACGGCAGAGACTATACGCCGCGCGTGCGACCTCTCCGAATTGACCGGAGACGGGCGGGCGGGCGGGAGAGGAAGCACAATCTCTGGAACGAGCCCAAAAATCTCACCACAAGGTCGTCCCTGACTAGCTGCTCGCTGTTGCTTTCTCGCAAGATCTCATCTCCAGCACGGAGTCCCCTTCTCTCCTCTTTTCTCTTCTCTTATATTTTTCAAAACTAGTGACTTTTAACCACCTGCTGCTTTGGCCGTTTGCGAACCTTTCTCGGTGTGCTGATACATGGATCGAGCGCGCCGTGCTGGCACTGGCACGCGAATCACGGAGAAACAGTGTCTGAAAGCCTGAAACACTGCCCGCGGGTGATATGATGCATCATATTACGTGTCCTTTAATTTCTAGAGTCGGTCAAAAGGTGTGCGTTCCCTGCAAAAAATACACATATACTCCCTCTGTCCCTTATTAGATGTCGTTTCCAGTTTTTGTGCCCACAAGTTTGACTCTATTTATATAAAATACGTGCAACATTTGTATCTCTAAATAAATTTATTAAAAAACTAGACTCAAAGACCTTTCCAATGATACTAATTATATACCATAAATATTAATATTTTTTAATATATATTTAATTAAAGTTGTTTCTCGGGAAGCGTAAAGCGACAAGTATTTAGGGACGGAGGGAGTATATACGAAGACGTACCCGGCCTAACGTGCAAATTTTTGGAGACACGTACGCACGTACGGCGCGGTGTATTGCATGCAAGATGTCGTCGTGAGCTCGCGTGGAACATGTTTTCCTCTCCATGCACGTACGTACCTACTCATCGAAGATCCGTAGTGCTGTGTAGAGTGTCAAAAAATGACCACATAGTTGACGGTCCTACGTCTAGTCTGTCTGCTTGGCACTTTCCATGATTTTGGCTGCTGGCCCCTGACGGTGCAGTGCAGGGAGCTTGGCATAGGCAGGCATGCATGCATGCAAATGGATGGAGCGACCATGCCAATGACATGCATGGAACGCGTTTTATGCATGCATGCAAGCCGATGGAGGAACAGGAAGCAGGGCCAAAACATGCAGGTCCCACTATTCAGCGTCCAAACCAGCAGGCCCATCTGTTCGCCTCGGTCGGTCGGCGGTCGTCGTCTTCTCTCCGTGGCGGCACGCGTGACGCATGCCTCGCTTGCGGGTTATGGCGCCGCCGCCGCCCCCCGCCGCCCCCCGCCGCCGTCCACACACGTGGGGGCTGTGTCCCTGTGGAAGTCAAGACGATCGAGGAGGCCAACGTATATGGGCCGGATGGCATACATGCAGCTACTACACTGTACACGTGACAGATGACTTGTCAAATCGCAGGCACAGATTCTCCTCGCTCCAGCTCCCACATTTTGAGCACTGTTTATTGGAGCCAAATTTCTCTCAATATTCCCTCCCTCTCACGGAGCCAAGCAGGTGGAGCCAAATCGTCTTCACCTCTCTCTATTTTCTCCACGACCGTTATTAGTATTTCATTTCAGAGGAAAACGTACGTCTGGCAAGCTCGTGCCACGGCGTCCGGCAGTTTATATATTTCATCTCGATCATCTGAACAGACGACCGCAACGTACGGAAGCTTGTCGTCGTCGCCTCGCCGCCATCATCGCCTGCTGTATCTCGTGCAGAAAAGACACCATCTGTCGTCCAACGGTGGCCGACGTGTTGCGTATGTACAGGCTCTACGCGGCTTGTCAGGAGGCTGTACGTCATCCGGTTTGTGGGTCTCAGACGGGCGGCGATGCAGCGTGTTCCTCCCCAGTGTCCAACGACAATGGAGCAAGCACGCACGCTTTGAATTGCTTGACCGGAGGAAGACGAAGACAAAGTTAGGTCGCGCTCGAGGATGGCGACAAGCACGCCGTCCCATTCGATCGCCCGGCCGGGAGGAAAACGCCTGCTGACCTCAACGTACTCATGACATTTACCTGCTGCTGTCACATCTTATGCTAATAAAATCAAACTCATGCCTCGCTCTATCTTTTGTTACTTATTGGGGGCAAGCAGCTTTCACGTACGTGCACGCGAGGCCATTCGTGCGTGTTTTCACCGCTGCACCGTACACGCGTAGGTGTACGTGTCTGTGCTTACATCGATCAGTGCATGATGCATGCTTGCGCTACTCTGCACGCAACGCATCCACTACCGACCGTCCGTTTCTCGAAATAAAACCGAGTGATTTGACCTTAACCAACTGTGCTGCTGCTTTGGCCGTTTGCATGCGAACCTTTCTGGCTCTGTCCTGCATGCAGCTGCCAAATACTATTCGATCAGCACGCGAATCACGGAGAAACAACGACGATTACTGGTCTAGCTTTGTGATGCATCATGTTACGTACGTACGTGTCCTCTAACACTACAGGAAAACGCCTCTTTACCGACTGTTGGCCCCGGTCGGCAAAGGCATAAACCCAGTCGGCAAAGGCTTTGCCGACCGCAAAGCCACGTGGCAGTCGGCAAAGCCTGGGTCGGCAAAGGCGGATTTGCCGACTGCCACGTGGCACGCAGTCGGCAAAGCCTTTGCCAACTGCCACGCCAGCAGTCGGCACAGCCACGTGGCGCCGTCAGCCCTGACGGCAGGCTTTGCCGACTGCTGGTTTCTCGGCAGTCGGCAAAGAATTTTTTTTTCAAAAATTATTTGCCGACTGGCCGCCAGCTCGGCAGTCGGCAAAGAAAGAAAATATTTTTTTTTGAAATGTTCTTTGCCGACTGCTTTCGGAGTTGCAGTCGGCAAAGGTTTGACCTCTTTGCCGACTGTCTCCCATTGCAGTCGGCAAAGACTCTGTCCTGGGTTTTTTTGCCCAGCAACAGTCGGCAAAGCTGGAATTTTTTTTTTGCTTTTGTTTTCTGTTTTCTCGCATCAAAACCCTGCAGTTGGATTTTTATAATGGTCACAAAACATGCATTTAGATATATTCTGGTGCCTCAGTTACCTATATAAGCTGATTAAGTAGGGGCATGCATAGTTCTGGAGATGACTACATAATGATCACTACCCGGTGTACAGAAAACAAGAAATGCTTCACTATTTTGGTGTAAACTCTGACTAATAAGGACCCACAAAGGTACAGATAGAGTCAAACAAACTGGACTAAGATCTCAATAGATAACCAATGCAGCAGGTAACATGCATGCATTCTTTGCAATCACTTTGGCAGTTTCTAAGTGGTGACACACATGATGGTTCAAACATCCATGGTCTTGTTGATCCCATATAGTGCGAAATCTATATGATGTCAAATTTAGAAGGACTTACTGTTAAATATACAACGATGTCTTGGAAAATAAACTTAAGAGCTGCGAGGAAGTTTCAAATTAATAAGCAATCATTAACCCCTGGTCTTGTATTGCAGGACATGAAACACATACTTTGAAGCAATCATTCTGTAAAAAATAGATATGTTCATTGCAATGTGGCTGCATGCAATACACACAATTTTCTAATAGATATGTTCATGTTCAGATAAAACATAGCCAGTACATTGTTTTGTGCAATATATACTCTCTATCAATCATTTAATTTGAAAATAAATACCTCTTTAGAAAGTCGACCAAAACTTGTGCTGGTGCTGTCACCAATTTTCTATCACTGTCTTTTTGCCGGGTGACAGCCTATGCAGTTCGTATCGCCGATGCAATTTGTACCCAGACTATAAACAGGGAAAAGGGTCGATAGCTTGATTCATGTTGGCGAACTAAGAAAGGATGCAATACCCATAACACTCACCTTTAAGGATAGTTGGCTGCATTTTCTTCCATGGCATTGTCCAGCCCATTCACAATTGAAAGGAAGGCCTCTGAATTGAACTGTCAACCAGGTAGAACAGAATTCTGCAATACCATTTAGTTGCTGTATTGTATTTATGGTCTTCTAAGCCCCTTGTGGTCTGGTTAGGACGATGAAGAATTCCTATGGATGGTGAAACATAGCCATGAAGGAGAAATTTATATTCAGTACTCTAATATATACCTTTTAAGTGCTGTATATATGGTCCTGGCAACCTACTCATGGTTTTCACTCATTGCATCTGATTGTCAAGGGTCAATCTTAGGACACGAAAATTTTTCATGGATGGTGGAACATACACATGCAGGGAAAATCAGATATCAAATTTATGCATACATGTCACTGTGGAAGAAACTAAAAGCACTGGATTGACATAGTTATAAATAGATGAAGGAACCACAAGAGCCTAAACGTAAAAATACAGGAGGCATAACTGAAATCAAAGAAAAACTGAAAAAAACATACATAAGGCCACATCTCGTCTAATTTCTACACATGTATCAAATCAGATCAGAGAAAGTTAGGGTTAGAGAATTTGGTACCTTGGAGTGAAGAAGAGAAGGGAGACGGCTGCGGGACCAAGGAAGGTAAGGGGCGACGCACTGGCGCTGCTGGGGCGGCGGCCGGCCGGGATAGGCGCTGCTGGGGCTGGCTCACGCGCCTGGGCAAGCACGGACGGCCGGTGTTCGCCGGCACAGTGTTGCCGCGCGCTCGCCAAGGCCGGCCTGGGATGCAACGGCTGCTGGAGCTGCCGGCAGCGGCGCGAAAGGAACGCGGAGGAGAGTAGAGCAGAGGCATATGCACGACCGGCGAGGACGCGACAGCTAGGGTTTCCTCGAGCCACCGCGGATGGGCAAGAGGAGGCAGCGCCGAGGGGAAGCCACGCCGGCCGCCACCAGCAGGGACCGGTCGCGTCGCTCGGTGGCCGCGGCCACCATGGGGGCGCACACGCGGCGCGGCGTCGTCGCTGTCGCCCGCGTCGGGGGAGAGAGCGTCGGGGGAGGGAGAGAGAGCGAAGAGGAGAAGGATCGGGAAGCAGAAGAATCTGGAAAGAGAATCTGAAGTATATATTTGGTGGTTTGGCTCCCGATCTTTATTTAATTATTACAGCACTGTTTAGTACTAAAACTAAGCAAATAATTATTAGTCATTTCCACAAAAAATTAATAAATGTTCTCTGGTTAGATTAGAATCAAGGGAAAAATTTTAATCTAAAAATTGCTTATTTCATTTGAGCTCACATCCCAAAAATCGATGGAAAATGCAATAAAATAATTACAATAATAACTAAATTGGTTAGATAATTCTGAAAATGACACAATAATATATTTTGTTCCATAAACACTTCATAAAAATTTAAGGCAATTCTGATCAGGTGGGACTATACATCCTTCGCAAATAGAAACATCTCTCACTTAATCATATAACGATATGTGAGATATATCTATTTGTACCAATGTGCAATACTGCTTTGTTAAAATGAATTGAATTTTTTCTAGGATGATTATACACCAAAAACATGGGGTCATGGAAGTTTGTAGATTTTTCTAACCAAGTTTAGATATTACTACATTTATTCTATGGTAATTCACCGAATAATTATAATAATAACTAAATTTGGTCAGATAATTCTGCAAACCGACACAAAAACATATTTTTGGTCCATAAGCACTCCATAAAAATTTCTGGCAATTATAATAAAGTGGGACTATACATCCTTCATAGCTAGAAATATCTCTCACTAAGTCATATAATTGTGTGAGAGATAAATCTATTTGTGAATAATGTGCTATACTGCTTTACTAAAATCATTTAAAATCATTTGAAATATCTCTCACTAAGTCATATAGGGCGCGCACGGCCGCTGGGGAGGGGGCGCGCGGCCGCTGGGGAGGGCGCGCGCGGCCGGGGGAGGAGGAGGGGATCCGCCGGCGCGGGAGAGAGGGAGGGGAGGGGCGTGGGGGAGGGGGAGGGCGCGGGGGGGATGCGCCGGCGGCCGGCCGGGCGACGGCGTCGACGGCGGGGGCGGCATGGGTGGCGGCGGCGGGCGAGCGGATTATTTGGGGCAGGCGGGCAGGATTTTGGGGAGGGGAGGGCGGGCCGAGCGGATAAGGCGACGTTTTTCTTTTTTTTATTTTTTCCCATTGCCGACTGCCAGCATGTGACGCAGTCGGCAAAAGTCTATTATTTTTTTTCAAAAAATTATTTTTTTTTATTTTTTTTTAAAAATACTTTGCCGACTGCTCTGCTCCCTGGCAGTCGGCAAAGGTTATTTTTGATTTTTTTCTCAGAAATTCTTTGCCGACTGCCATCCTCCCTGGCAGTCGGCAAAGGCTCTTTGCCAACTGCCACTAATGGCAGTCGGCAAAGAATTAATTTTTTTTTCGATTTTCGATCCTAGTTTTTTTTGTGTTGCCTTGCTACAGTAAGTATATGATATATTCCAAGTTTGGGGTCATTTTGATTTATTTTGCTATATTCCATTGATTTTTGCGGTTTCTTTTATTTTTTCCGGCAGCTCTAGATTTGAGCTGCAGGTACATGAAATAATGGAATCCGGTGATTTAGAAAATGATATTCATCATGTTTGGAGCATGTTGAGGCCGTGTGCGGGGCCTCGCGTGAAATTTCGACCGTGTTGGTGTCGGAACATGCCGAGGCACGCGCGTGAAAAGTGTTTTTAAATTTTATAAAATCGAAACGGAGTCCGAAAATGACGAAACTTGACGACGTGTCTTGTCATCGCATGTGGAGGCTATGGTAAAAATTTGAGAAAGTTTCGAGCAAGTAGCGACGTCGGGTGGCTAAAACCTGGACATCTCCACATGTGATAACAAGTTAGCCACCCGACGTTAGTCCAGGTTTTAGCCATCCGACGTCGCCACTTGCTCGAAACTTTCTCAAATTTTTACCACAGCCTCCACATGCGATGGCAAGACACGTCGTCAAGTTTCGTCATTTTCGGACTCTGTTTCGATTTTATAAAATTTAAAAACACTTTTCACGCGCGTGCCTCGGCGTGTTCCGACACCAACACGGTCGAAATTTCACGCGAGGCCCCGCACACGGCCTCAACATGCTCCAAACATCATGAATATCATTTTCTAAATCGCCGGATTCCATTATTTCATGTACCTGCAGTTCAAATCTAGAGCTGCCGGAAAAAATCAAAGAAACAGCAAAAATCAATGGAATATAGCAAAATAAATCAAAATGACCCCAAACTTGGAATATATCATGTACTTACTGTAGCAAGGCAACACAAAAAACTGGGGTCGAAAATTGAAAAAAAAATTAATTCTTTGCCGACTGCCATCAGTGGCAGTTGGCAAAGAGCCTTTGCCGACTGCCAGGGAGGATGGCAGTCGGCAAAGCCTGCACCTTTGCCGACTGCTGACGGAGTGGCAGTCGGCAAAGATGACGGTGTGGATGGCGTCAACCATGGCCTGCCTTTGCCGACTGCAATTCTTTGCCAACTGCCTGGCAGTCGGCAAAGCCAGGCTTTGCCGACTGCAGGAAATTCCAGTTGGCAAAGGGACCTCTTTGCCGAGTGTCGAAAAAAACAGTTGGCAAAGAAAATTGCAGTCGGCAAAGAGCCAGTTTCCTGTAGTGTACAGTGTAATTTCTAGATAGAGAGTTGGTCAAAAAAAAAAAGGTGTGCGCGTTCCCTGCAAAATACGTACGCATACGAAGGCGTACGCGTACCCTAGCTAACGTACAGAATTTTGGGAACACGCACGGCACGGTTTATTGCATGCAGCATGTGTCATTGTGCGATGGTGGAACATGCATCTTTTCCTCTCCATTGCACGGACACGGGCAGGAGTGCAGGACCTGGAGCATGCTGTGTCATCTTATGCTATTATTCAGCGTCCAAACCAGAGCAGGCCCTCTTGCCACGGTCGGTCGGCGGTCTTCTCTCCGTGGCGGCGGCACGAGCGAGCCGGCCAGCCGGGTGACTGGCGAGCTTGCGGGTTATTGGCTTGCGCCGCCACCGTCCACAGAGGCGGCCGGGCGTGGCCACGTGGCGGGACTGTGTCCTCGTAGAAGTCATGACGATCGAGGAGGCCTGGGCCGTACGTACACCTTCCGCCCCAGAACAGATGACGTTATGGGATACGTGTTGGTCAAACTTTTTCAACTTTGATTAGATTGGTAAAAAATACGTGCGACATTTATATCTCCAAATAAATTTATTATGATAGTATATTCAACGATCTATCTAATGATACTAATTATATATTATAAATATTATTATTTTTTTATATATAATTAGTCAAAGTTTAAAAAAACTGACTTCTTAAGAAGCGAGAATGACTTTTATTTTGGGACAGAGGGGGTATGTACGTATAGCGGATGGCATGCATGCAGCCAGTACATGTGTCTACGTACGCGCTAGTACATACTCCCTCCGTCCAATAATAGATACACTTTTAGAGTTTAATTTTTTCCCCAAAATAAATGCACATCTACATATAAGACATCGTAACTCTATTTATCGTTTTCTATTTTCTCTCTTCCCAAAATGCAATATGATTGTATCTTTTCTAGGAGTATATTTGTAATTTTTCACTAGTATTGTTATCTTCACCAGTCCTAGAAGTGCACTTCTTTTTGGACAGATGGAGTACGTACAAGTACGCACGTGACAGACAGATGACTGGTCAAAACCCACCTCATAATCGTAGATACAGATGTAGCAATCGGAGAAAGCAGCAGGTACCAATACGCTACCTGCTGCTTGGCCAAACCTGCCGTGCCGGTGCGTGCGTGCTCGTGATCCATAGACCACTGCATGGGCCCTGACGCTGAAGAAACACGCGGAAGACGGAACGGCCTGCTCGTCAGCTCAGCCGGTGATTTTGTTTCAAGAAGCTGGCATGGCACCTGACAGCGAACTGCACGCACGCAACCAGTTAGTACGCGGTAGATTCATTATTTGGTATAGCATGGGACCTGAGAGCGAAATGCCCGGCAGCTTGACCATGGCCTTGTTTAGTTCCCAAATTCAACACCCAAATTCCACTATGCAAAAAGGAGATTCCCCATCACATCAAAATGCCGGCAAATGCATGGAGTACTGAATGTAGATGAAATCAAAAACTAATTGCACAGTTTTGTTGTACTTTGCGAGACGAACATTTAGAGTCTAATTAATCAATATTTGGATAATTTTTTGCACTAACAAACAAAACGCGCTACAGTGTTCCGACAGGAACACTGTAGCGCGCAGTGCCGATTCCGGGGTGCCGAATCGGCATCTAAACACGGCCCATGTATTTTGACACCGGTTTCTCCTTCCAGAATGTGCGCGCCGCTTCGACGATCGGTCAAAGACGGCCGCGCGTGAACGACGATGATCTTCTCTCCACACCGGGCCAGAACGGACCTGCCACTTTGGCAGCATGCGTACGTGCGGGCCTCCGGGCTTTTTCTTTTCCACCGCGGCACGCAAATCGCGGAGGAACTCTCGGCGTCGCCACGTCCGCAGAATACCTTTCTTCTTCTTCTTCTATCTGCAGATAGATAGACTACAGATGCTACAGCGACGACGACTCACTCAGCTATGAGGCCTGGTTAGTATCCAAAAATTTTTAGATTCACCCATCACATTGAATATTTGAACACATGCATGAAGAAAGAACTAATTGTACAGTTTGGTTGAAAATCGCAAGACAAATCTTTTAAGTAATTAGTCCATGATTAGTCTTAAAGTGCTAACCTATATGTGCTAATGATGAATTAATTAGGCTTAATAAATTCGTCTCGTAGTTTTTAGGCAAGCTATGTAATTAGTTTTTTATTAGTATCTGAAAACCTCTTTCAACTTTCCATAAAACATTCAATGTGACAGTCAAAAAAATTTTCTTTTCGTGAACTAAACACGGGCTTAGTTTCAGTTCAGACTTACTAGAGACAAGAACTGTAGGTCGGCAGGTTTGTACTTTCGGAAACTGAAGATAGTGTAACTGCTACCGTTTGACAATCCTACGCCTATCCAGCCGGCCGACGGTGTCATTAATGTTGCCCAGGCAATATATCTTGCTCGAGTAGCTAGTGATTACACTACTCAACACCGAATAGCTGATGATGAAGACGACGGACGACGACGAAATGGTCGTGGGTTGTGTGCGCTGTGTGTCTAATTACTACGAGTAGTTTTCGTCCACAAAATGTTCGCCACCTGCTAAAGAGCTAGAGTACTAGTAGGCGTGCCCCTTTATTACGAGCGACACGTACTGGTAGTAGCATTAGCAAATGATGAACTTTGAGTCCACACCTTACGCTCGCCGCACACTCCATAAGTGCGACAAGTGTCATCTGTTTTTGTACGTCGTCGTTGCTCATATTAGAGATTTTTTTTGTTATAAGGCCCTTTTTGGAACTAAAAGGTTTGCCCATACACATTTTGCACACCCATGCCCAGAGATGAAAACGGTACGGATATTTTTCGACCATATTCGAGACCGAATCCGTTTAGAGGGGTTTTAATCCATCCGTATCTGAGTCCGGATATTTAACATCCGATACCGTATTCGTATCCGAATATTTAAATCACATACTTATGATGTCAATATCTAATCATATCCTATCCAACATTTTTTATACTATCCATATTCAAATCCGAATCCGGACATAAATATGAAAACAAATACGATATCAGTGATATCCGTCCGTATCCGATCCGTTTTTCTACTACCAGAGCACGTCTCCGTCTCACCTCCACCGGCAGTCGTCCAGCACTGCAAGTTTGCAAGCAGTCACAGAAAAAGCAGAAATGAGTGCACGACTTTGACATGCCATCTAGCTAGCCTACACCCATACACATGCATGCATGACCAACACCGTACCATCTCTAAAGGATGCATGCATGATACATGAATGAGTAGCCAATGCATGCATGCATGCCCAACCCCAGGCCAATCGGCGGAGTTGTCTCCATCTATCCGTCTATATAAGTCGGGCTGGACCTGGACCATGGCATTGGCATCCCTACACGCAGCGACCGGGCAGGCACTCTCCAACATTTGCATTTCATCTCACCAACTTGTTCCTACAAACACACCCCCACAATAACTCATCGCGTAGCTAGGCACCAACCTTCTGCTCCACTACATCTACGTCCTGCCCTTCGTCCGCCATGGCCAAGAAGAGTAGGCTCCTGATCGCGCACAAGCTCTTCTCCGCCATGCTCTCCCTCCTCCTCCACGGCCGCCGGCCGCCTCCCCACTCCAAGTCCTCATCGACCGCCACGCCGGTGGTGCACCGCGGCGCTGCTGGCCCTCCGACGGTGCAGGACGCCGCCGCGCTCGTCGTGGATGTCGACACCGCGCTGCTGCGGTCCGGCGGCGACCTGTTCCCGTACTTCATGCTCGTCGCGCTGGAGGCCGGCGGCTTCCTGCGGGGGCTGGTCCTGCTCCTGCTGTTCCCGCTCATCCGCCTGCTCATGCCGCATGGCGTGGCCGTCAGGGCCATGGCGTTGGTGTCGTTCTGCGGCCTGCGCGCGGGAGGCCGGTTCCGCGCCGGCCGCGCCGTGCTGCCCAAGTGGCTCATGGAGGACGTGGCGGCGGAAGCGTTCGAGGCGGTGCACGCCGCGGGGGCCAGAAGGGCCGTGTGCGTCACGGCCATGCCCAGGGTCATGGTGGACGGGTTCCTCCGGGAGTACCTCGGCGTGGAGACGGTGGTTGCCAGGGAGATGAAGGTCGTGTGGGGGTTCTACACCGGACTAATGGAGGAGCTGCCGGAGGGTGGCGAGATGGTGATGAAGGCGGTGCTGGCGGCCGAGGAGAGTGACAGGGCGGTCGTGGGGTTCTCTGGGTCAATGGAGTTTCTTAATCATCCACTGGCACGTTGCTGCAAGGTATAGAACCGTGGAAGAAGATGATTTTCTTTTCAGTTTGAATTTGAATATTTAATTAGCTAACGTTGAACAAATTAATTGGAAGTAGGTTACTGAACTAACTTTATTTGAATGAATGGGAAAAAAAATAGAGGTTGTTTCATCAAAAAAAATTCAGAGGTTCAAACTATGCATGACTTTGAGTATATACTTTTGATTAATTAAAATTGAACAGATTAAAAGTAGGTCACTGAACTGCTCCTTAGAGTGAGAAAAAACTTTGAGAGGTCCTATATGCATGACAGATATAGTTTCTCAATTAAGCATGCATGCTGCACTTTCCTTCCATCATGCATATATGACCTCCCCTCATGCTGCATGAAAGTAGCAGGCAACATTAAAAAAATACGTAGGACTATTTTGTATGCTGACAGTCTGACACAGACAAAACGTACCACATACACATGTCCTTGAGGTATATACGCATATCTGGCACTGTTACTGTCGTACTCATCATGCAACTCAATCATCCACATCGTTTTCCCCTCAGCTGTTAACCAAAAAAAATTCCACCTTTCCGAAAAAGTAGCAGGCAGATAACACCTGTTCAATCTTCTCCATTATTCCCCTTTCAATCCTGAATTTTGTGAACATCTGCCTTGGATTTATATATAGTTCTTGCTAAATTTTGTGAATTTTCTGAACGTACGTACAACGTGCAGGAGATCTTCATCGTGAGCGCCGACGAGAAGAGCAGGTGGCAGCCGCTGGCGAGGGACAAGTACCCGAAGCCGATGGTGTTCCACGATGGTCGCCTGGCGTTCCGGCCAACCGCCGCCGACACGGCCGCCATGTTCGCGTGGCTGCCGCTGGGCGTCGCCCTGGGCGCGGCGCGTCTCGCCGTGGCGCTGACCGTGCCGTACAGGTACTCGACTCCCATCCTAGCGGCGACGGGCATGTCGTGGCGGCTCAAGGGCTCCCGGCCGGCGCTGCCGGGCGGCGGGCGCGGGCAGCTGTTCGTGTGCAACCACCGGACGCTTATCGACCCGGTGTACGTGTCGGTGGCGCTGGACCGGCAGGTGCGCGCCGTGTCCTACAGCCTGAGCCGGCTGTCGGAGCTCATCTCGCCCATCGGCCGCACCGTGCGCCTCACGCGGGACCGGGACAGCGACGGCGCCGTCATGGCGCGCCTCCTCAACCGCGGCAACCTCGTCGTCGTCTGCCCCGAGGGCACCACCTGCCGGGAGCCGTACCTGCTGCGGTTCAGCCCGCTGTTCGCCGAGCTCAGCGACGACGTCGTCCCCGTCGGGATCGCCGTCGAGACCTCCATGTTCTACGCCACCACCGCCGGCGGGCTCAAGTGCTTCGACCCGCTCTACTACATGGTGAACCCTCGGATGTGCTACACCGTGCAGTTCCTAGAGAAGGTTGACACCAGCGCCGTCAGGAGCCGGGCCGCGCCCAGCACCGACATGGCTAACCTCGTGCAGAGAAAGATGGGGGAAGCGCTTGGGTATGGCTGCACCATGCTCACCAGGAAGGACAAGTACCTCATGCTCGCTGGAAACGACGGCATCGTCCGATCAACCGGCGACAAGTCGGCGCCCTCTGCTGGCGCCGCCGCCGCCGAAATAGGGAGGAAGAACAACTAAGTCAAACTTACTGTCGATTGATTAGCAAAAATGCAATTCTTAAGGGGAAAAAAGAGTAGAGACTTTTGTCCTTGACTTTTTGGTTTTAGAAGAAGACCTTGGAAGTTTGGTACATCTCGTTGTTGGTCTGTTGATCATTTGTTTTCTGCTGTTTGTTTCCTTCTCTTAAGTAGTTTATATTTATTTGTTTATTTTTAAATAGGTTAGGGACTTCTTCTTGAGATTTGTATTTATGTATGTATATATGTAAAGAAGCAACAGGCCGGCTTGTATCTCTCGGGTGATTGTACTTGTACGGTAGAAAAAGACTACAATGTGAATTAAATAGTAAACTTGTCATTTGTACGTGCTCTTGTCATGATGCAACTTTGTAAGTCCACAGAAACACATGTTAACATCATCTTTTAATGCTTATTACCCTTATTTGTCCTGCAAAATCTACATGCAACCAAAAGTGATGAGTCACTCACCAGTTGTTGGGCCAGGACCCTGATTGACCATTACTGAAGGAGACATGCATGGAACAGATATGTGCAATGCAAGTTGGAACGACAGTGGGTTACTAAACAAGAAAGCTATAGAAATGCATGCTGAAAGCTGCATCAGAATTAATGGCTTCTTCTTTTTAGGCATGCGATTTTTATTCGTAAAAACGACCGTTAACAATGGGAAAATGAGAGGGTGACAATAATTAGCCTGTTTGGATATTGGCAACAACTAATTTTCGAGCAACAAATTAAAAGGACTCTGCATTATCATATGAAGCAATAGATATTTGGATGTTTATTGGAGGTGGCTTATATATGTATGTATCTATATATTGCCACGGAATAAATTAAACATCCGTGCTGGAGAATGGATGGAGTTAGCACTATACCCGTGTTGATGTCTTGTTCAGTTGTTTGTGTGCAAGCATGGTGTATTTTGCCATCGTTCCAAAATCAGATGATTCATTTATTTATTGGAAGGGAAAATGGAGAGATTGACCACCAGTTAGTATTTTACGAGAAAAAATTAAATAAAAAAAATAAAAATGCAAGGAGCTTAAGGAGTTGTTTGTATCGAAACATGGTGTATTTTGTGATTGTACCAAAATCAGATGATTCGTTTCTTTTATTGGAAGGAAAGGAAAAAAACAGTGAAATTGACCGGCCGGCAATAATTCATAAGAAAAAAGGTTTCATTTCTTTTATTGGAAGGAAAGGGGAAAAAAAGAGAGGTTGACCGGCAATCATTTATGAGAAAAGAGTTTGAAAAAATTTAAAAAGAGGGAAAACTGGAAAGCATGTGTTGCCGGGAGTCGAACCAGCAGTTATCCTAAGAGTAGAACCGTGTTGTATACCGTAGCACGTAGTTTCCTTGGAGGAGAACCGCCGCCGGTGACAGATCCACGGCCATGTGGGCCTGTTTGGTTTGGCCTGGGCAACTTGGTGTGGCCCTGATCGCTGGTGATCGTACGAACGAAGTACACCACCACAACAGTAACCGCCCGGATCGGATGGGAATTGGGGTGGGAGGAGCAGCTAGCGAGATTCAAAAACAGCCAATCGCCGCCGCGCCGCATGCATGCAGTAAGTAATCACGGTAGCTACCTAGCGATATGTCAGCCATGCATGGATCAATCCATCCATTGCAAGCAGAGGCCCTTGCTTGCATTGCCCCGCTGGTTTGCTTCGCAGGGCAGGCAATTATAAGCCGGCTGAAACACATTGTCGGCTAATTTTTTTTAAGAGAAAATACTGTTTCAATTAAAAAAAACAAGTCAAATAAGATGGATCCATGCACCCTACCATTTACGACATGGAGGTCGACCCCGAGGTGGGCGTCCTCGGTGGCCACCGATTGCATTTTTTTTCCAACGAACAATCCTAGAGTTGCGGCACATATTTTGAGATGGAGTGAATACGAGCTTCCCGTGTCGCTATTACGTGTGTGTTTGGAAATCGTGTAGCCTTACACTTTTTACTCAACATTTGTCTGTTCCTTTTTCTTGACTGCTCTGTTTCGAATTCCTTTATTCTAAACATGTCCTCACTTTTTATGGATTAACCTCCGCCCTCTATAGCTAGTGGTGCACAGAAGTTAGTCTACTTTATTCTCTCTCCTTTTTTTTTCTCATTCGTTCATTCAATTCATTCACCTGCTTGTTTTTTTTTTTTGCGAATAATTCACCTGCTTGTTCAGACTCCCTTATATCAGTGTTACCCCACCACAGCCATAGTCCAGTCCCTGCTCCTGCACTGCACACGTTGTGCATGTGTTCCTATGTTCAAATCCAGCAACAATAAGTGCGGCAACTTAATAATAACTCAATTGATGAACGAAGCGATATATGGATCACAGCGAGCTGGTGCCCTGTACGTGGGCCTCTACCGCACCCAACAACCAAGAGCATGCATGGTGAGTGGTGACCTCCGGAACGCGGCGGCGTGCATGTGCATGCATGCATGCAGGGACCATCACGTTCAGCTATCTAGCTAGTAGACACACGCCCGGGTAGTGGTAGGGGGTGGTCCTGCATCTTCAATCTGCAATGTGCAATCTGCAACTGTATGCACGATCTACAGCAACCAGTAGGTGTGAATGAAACAGTTGCATACAACGGCATTTGGTTTATGGGATGAACAAGGACGGCTTGAGTAGATCCCTTCTTTCCAGCATTTGGACCCGGCCTCAGCCAAATATGCCAAGATTGTAGGTCAAACTGATCCGCCCCCAGAGAACGGTCAGACATGGTCGTCCTCTATCGACATTGTCCTTGGGCTATCTCCAACAGCTCCTCACATTGGCCTAAACAAACAACATTCCAGACAAAATATTAGCTAAGGGTCTGTTTAGTTCCCGAAAAAATTTGGAAAACGCTACTATAGCAATTTTGTTGTTATTTGACAAATATTATCCAATCATGGACTAACTAGGCTTAAAAGCTTCGTCTCGTGAATTTCGTATAAACTATGTAATTAGTTTTATTTTTTATCTATATTTAATGTTTTATATATGTGTCTAAAGATTTAATATGACGGGGAATCTGAAAAATTTTGCAAAATTTTTTGGCAACTAAACAGGGCCTAAACACGAATATTTTCACAGTTTGACTGGTCAAAATAAGTGAACGCTGGTTCAAACGAAATTGCCAAAATCTCGAAGATCCATCCATTTCGACCAGGTCCGAATTTTGCTGCCGTTCGAACCCCAGACACGAAAGACAGGAGATAACTAGCCCTACGAAATAAAAATTGATGACGCATTGCCTGGTTAAACCGCCACCAGCATTATATTATCTCTCTGGGGACGGCTGGTCTTAATTTATTGGCATGGAAATGTGGTTGAGGTCGATCTGGGCGAGGGTTCAGGGTTGTACATTCCCTCCCCCACTTGACGCCAATGATTCATTCGTCTATTCATATCATTTCAGCGTGGTTGCAGGAATAATATTAAGATGACAATATATACCATTAGTATACTATAGCATATACCAGGGTCCAGGGGTCTTGCTAATGCTTGGAGACTTTCTTGGACCTGTGGGCTGTGGACAAGGACTCAAGGACCAATGGGAATAAGTTCCATTCATGTCCAGTCCAGGTCCCCCACCCTACTCATGTCTCACATGTCATATGCTATATATGGTCACACTACTCAACATGATTCAACATATAAATCTGGTAAAATCCAAAAATCTATATAAATTTCTGAAAACAAATCTAGCAGAAGAGCTGTCGTCAATTGTATTAAAAAAAAGAAGAAACAATCAGTAGCTGCCCATTTATCATAAGAGAATGATTGGCGGCGAATCCAAAGATGATAGATGATAGATTTCCACGAAACCATAACTGAGTGTTCTCAACGCTTCCATGGTTGTCACCAGTAGGTTTTAGGTACAAGTAAAGGTGCAAACTCTGCCTCAGTGGGGACTTGGCAATCAGGCAAGCACCTTGTGGCCCAAAGTACTCCCTCCATCCCAGTTTATCTGTCGTTGGAGCGACAGTGCAACGTCCGGAAATAATTGTCGTTGGCTATTCCCAGTCGTAGGGCCGTAGATGTACTGTTGCACCGCACCACGTGCTGTCGGCCAAGCAGTCTTATCTCTTCCCCCTCCCCCTCACTGCCTCACAGCCTCACACTCCACTGACGGCCTTCTTTCGTTAAAAAAGAACGCACCCTCATCCCCAACCTCGCCATCCTCATCCCCAACCTCACCGGCCGTCCCTTCGGTCGATCCGCAACCTCGCGATCGCGACCACCCTCCGATGAATCCCCTCCACTGACATCGTCTTGCGCTGGGCCACGGGAGCAGGGAGCGCGGGCGCACCGCGTCCGCATCCTCCGGCAACACCTCTCCCTTCCATCCTGCACCGGGGCACGGATCCGGGGCCACGGGATCCGGGAGCGCAGGCCCCTCCTCCACGCGACACCACGGAGGACCATCTGAAAGCGCAAGGGCCAAGCACAGCGTTCGATCTGACCCGTAGAAGCTTGCCGCCCATGCTATCCGCAAATACTGGGTACGTACTTCCTACTTGTATACCACACACGCATGCATTGTTTAGTTTTGAGGTGAAATCCATCGAGGTTACTGTACTCAGATCTAGACCTAGGATTCTACTATTATCAGGCATGCCCGCCTTTTTCCAGATTTGCACTTTACATTGTGTATATACTACTATACTAGATGCCTTTTGGAATGCTCTGCCTGCAGCTATGCTCGTAATTAAGGATGAAAACGGTCGGAAACGGTCGAAAACGGATTTACGAAATAGAAAATGAAAGCGGTTAGTTCGGTACATTTCTACATTTTAGCAATTAAAAAATACAAAAAATGGTTGAAAATGATTGTGAAACCAATTGAAACTGACATGTTTTATGTTTAAAAACGGAATCATAATATAGAAAACGAAAACGGTCGGTTCGGGATATTTCCGTTCCGTTTTCATCCTTACTCGTAATGGTTCATGCGACAATGAGAAATCAAGTTGAGGTGTCAGCTTAATACTACTAGTACGTGCTTCCTAGTAGTAGAGGCTAGCTTAATACTGTATTCATTTTTGTGAGGGTGGATTGCTTAGTACTAGTTGATTAGAACATGACAATCACTGCACAGCTCCAACTTTCTAGCTCTTTGAAGATTATGTCTCCCTTTTTAAAGGAAAGATTATCTCTTCGGCCTTTTCTGTAGGAAAGGAAAGAATAATTATTACCGTTCGTATTGGCATATCAAGATTTACTGATTGTACTAACGATGGTAAAAATGAAGTTTAAGGTTTTTTTATAACAACTGAAGTTTAAGGTTGAACTGGTGCTGTTTTGATTAACAAGACTGGCTTCTTGTGCTACAGGCCATCCTTTGATGACAGGCGGCAAGGGGGCACATGGGGGTAGCCGGTTCATTCGTCACTTGCGGATGAAGCGTGCCTTGGGGCTCCCATATAGCTATAAGATGTGGCCCGCAAGGCAGATGCGCGACCGGGATTGTCGTCGTGGAACTTGGTGGAACCGGAAGGAGAACTACATCGCCATCGAAGGAGTGGATTTTGCTCAAGATACACCCCTGTTCGGCTGAGCTTATCAGCACGGCTTATCAGCCGTGGAACAGTGTTTTTCTCTCACAGCAAATCAGCCACAGCCGGCTTATAAGCCAAAAAACAGCCTGCCGAACAGGGCCACACAGGAAGGGGGTGCGGATGAATTTGAGTTGATACCTGATTCAGATGAAGAAGGAGGTGCTAAGGGTTCATCTTTGCTTGATGATGACGATGAGTATGTGCATGAGACGGAGCCACAGGATGCTACTATGAGCAGAATTACTGGGTCATGCGCCAACCAAGGTCGTCAGAGTTTGAGGTCAGTCATCTTACTGTTGCCTTGCAATTTGGTTGTTGTACTGGTACCTTACTGATTTTGTGTATAAATTTTGTGCAGTGCTATGCTTCATGAGTGGAAGCGGGTTATTTCTAATGTGGAGAATGAGAGTGTCAAGGTGGACATGGAGAGCGCCAAGGTGCAGATGAACACTGTCAAGTTGGAGAAGGAGAGTGCCAAGGTGGAGATGGAGAGCGACAAGTTCGTGATGAGTGCCAAGGTGCAGATGGACAATGTCAAGTTAGAGAAGCAGAGTGCCAAGGTGGAGATGGACAGTGTCAAGTTGGAGAAGGAGAGTGCCAAGGTCGAGATGGAAAGTATCAAGGTGGATATGCATACTGGCTTGCTCTCTGCCATACTCGTCGTATTGTACACACATGGACATTGTACTTTGCAACAATATGAGTTGTGCTGTTTCGTTGTAATGTGCCATTAGTGCTTAACTGAAGCAAATCTTAATATATGTCTTGCCTTTCTCTTTGTGTCAAATTCTTGAGCATATTTGTTCCTTCTTGTAGGGGTTGCTGATAGTCTTCGTCATCCGAGTTGGACAACTCCTCTTCGTCAAATAGGATGTCAACAGCATCTGTGTACACGCCAAAATCGTGTATGACATCATCCAAGGTATCTTGTGCTTCCAAGACAATGTTGTCATCTCCTACAAAAAAAATGTAGATGGTGTGCTGATTGTCAGTAGATAGATTATGAAACTTTATTACATGGACAATTATTGTTGCAAACATGATTGGAAACTGAGGGAAATAATGACCTGCATGCAGGTTATCTTGTTCTTCCAATGGGTCATTTAAATCAAATGCATGACCAACATTGTCACGTGTTACAGCAACAAGCTGATCATTATAAGAATGAAACATGACCCACACATGTGAGTTATTCTCCCCCTCTCAGTACAACAGTTCATACTAGTTTAGAACAGAGAGAATAAACACTAAATTTCCTAGATGTTGGTAGTGATTTTAGTAGGGAGGAAGCAAACCAGAACATAATAATTGAGGAGATAGTGATAGTTAGGCTAGAGAGAACTGCTTCACAAAAGATTATGAAACTTTTTGACTTATTGTTGCAAACATGACTTCAACATGTGGGAAATAATTAATCACCTGCATGCAGATTTTGTTCTTCTTCCAGTGGATCATTTAAGTCAAATGGATGACCACCATTGTCACCTGGTACAAAAGCAAGCTGATGATTACAAAATTGCATTGTGACTCACTCGTAAGTTATTCTGCCCTCTCACTCCAATTTAATTTTCAACTAGAAACAAATATGAGCTGCATGCCTTACAGAAAAATTAAGTAATGTTCCTAGATGTTCCTAGTGATTTTAGCAGAGAGGAACTAAAGCAAAATGTACTAATTTAGGAGAGAGAGGGTATAGAGGACACCTGGTACACAGAGTTTGTGGTTACCAAATTCTAGTAATAACTAAGTTCCCTGATGTTGCTTGTGATTTTAGGATGGAGAAATAAACCAACATTCTAATTTTACAGAGAGAGAGAACTAGAAACTCAGTTTTGATACAAACAGATGTGCTTACCTTGATTAATTTGTACTTGTTCATCATTTTGAGCAGGATGGAGATCAAAGTGATCAGCTCCCCCAACTTCATCTGCAGCCACAACATCTTGTTCCTCTTCACGTTCGGCATGACTGTTGTTGAGATCAGGCACCTCCTCTCCTCCCTCCTCTGGTACTGTGTTTAGGTCTGTTAGCATGGAAGATGGATGAGAGGTGAATGGTTGAAATCAAGGCAACGAGAGTGCTACCAGGCTTTTATTTGTACCTGCTGGAGAAATGGCACGGGGAAATAGTTTAAAGTTTCATTTTGCTTTGCCTGTGTAAAATTGGCGCTAAGTGGTGTTTGCCGCCGAGCCAAATGCATTTTTTTGTTGTCTTCTTTGATTTGTTTAAGAGAGAAATACTGTACTACATGTAAAAGGGTGAAACGGTGGGTGTGAACTTGGATTTGTTTATTGTATATGAAGAATGATGTGGTGAGAGCATTAATTGCATGTCCATCCAAATGCACATTTGAGAAATGATAGGAGTAGGGGTGCCAGCATCATTTGCCATTGTCATTGGTAACTGGGATGTTTCACCGACGACAGATAAATTGGGACGGAGGGAGTAGACTGTAAACTTGCAGCTAGAATAAGATACTTCTACATAAATATAGATGCCGTTGCAGTGTCTCAACATTAGTGCAACTACTACATTTGCAGAACTGCACATATATAGCATTCAGAATGTGGATGGACCATGTACGCCCACCACTGCACCTGTTGTAAACTAATTACACAGTTTAGATGAAATGGCAATTGCACATATATAGCACCAGAAGTGTACAGGACATAACTGCACATATATAGCATTCAGAAGTACAGACGACCATGCATGGCAACTAACAAATGTGGATGGACCACGTACGCCCACCACTGCACCTGTTGTAAACCGAGCAATACCTTTCACCTCCCAAATATGGATGAGTTAATCTTGCCAACATGTAATGCCAATCACTGATCCAACCTACTACATCATAATAGTCTTAGTAGGAGCCGCCTGCGCTGAAATATTATAAAGACTCATCAAGACCGTCTGTGATGCGAAAAAAAAACTCTCAAATCGCATTGGTCCAGTGAAAATGGTTCAGGCTGAAACAAGCGATTAAATGCAGCACGGCGGTCGAATTACCTCAACTCAACTGTAGCAAAATGCAGTTGAGAGCTGAACAAGTCAAGGCCCTGTTTAGTTCCCAAAAAATTTTGCAAAATTTTTCAGATTCCCCGTCACATCGAATCTTTAACGTATGCATGAAGCATTAAATATAGATAAAAAATAAAACTAATTACACAGTTTAGATGAAATGGACAAGACGAATCTTTTAAGCCTAATTAAACTATGATTGGACACTAATTACCAAATAACCACAAAATTTGCTACAGTATTATTTTGCAAAAAAATTTTGCAACTAAATGGGCCCCGAGTAAAGCCCATGATTGATCTTGTGATCATTTCTGATTAACTGCTACCACAGGTCCACATAATAAAGCAACGTCCCCACAGCATGCAAGGTACAAAAAGATAGGAAACGCCACCATGCATTGGTGATGATTTTTTGTCATGTACTGTACTTGAACTTAGGATTTGTGTCGTATCCTTCTCTCAAATGAAATCGAGTTTTTAATTGAGATTTTGTTGGAATGTAGGCCATAACCTTACCTATGGCTGTGCAGTGTTTAAGAATTACTGTATTTTATTTCTAACATGTGATATTCCAGAAAATTTAGGAGCTTCTGGATGTGTTCTCTAACAATTTCCTGTTCCTTAATACGAACAAAAAAAAAGACAAGAACATTTTCAGTGTTTTGCACATACCCAGCCAAAGTTTTTTGTTCTTTTCTGCACACCTCATGATCCATTAAGATAAGACGAGTATGAGCCCTCCAGCCCACCATCGTGTGGATCGAATAAAAGTGGCGATCCATGTAGGCCCATTAAAATTTGATCCCTGATAGAGGTCCATATTGTTTGCGATCCAGTAGGCCCAATCGAGCCGTTGACTTCCGATGATTGGAGACAAGAGAGCCCGCTCCCGTTTACAGGTCAACAAAGCTTCCCCTTCTCCCACTCCCGGTCCCAGCACACGTTGGCGACGGCGACACCTCCGACCGTCCGACGACGGTTCTTGCCGGAGAAGGGTGGGCGGAGGATGCCCTGCCGGCTCCTGACAATTGACGGCCACACAGGTTCTTCTGGCAGGTCAGCAGCCCCTTATTGCTCACTCCCCTCCCATCCAGATTCAGTTGAAAATTCCAGGTCGAAATGTGGATCTTAAAATGCTGGAACAAACTCTGACCTTATATGCAGGCTGTAACTCAAGTCAGATAATCCTATCAAGAGCAAACAAGAAATCTGCAGTATAGTCCTCTTCCCTGCTTCTTGTTTGGGGTGCCCAATGGCAGATCCAGTGACCATTGGTGCCGCAGTGGGCTGGGGCATCTCTGCTGTAGGTTGGGTCGTCTCGCCCATCATCACCAAGCTCCTCAACAAAGGCTTTTCCTACCTCGGTAGTGATGAACCAGATAAGCTGGATAAGCTGAAAGAGCTTGAGACTAAAGTTTTAGAGCTGGAGTTGTTGATGGAAGCAATTGAGGGGAGTCCTTGCAGAAATCAATTGGAGAAATTGTTTCAGAATCTCAGATCTGCCTTCTATGAAGCTGAAGACATCTTGGACGATGTCGAGTATTGCCGTCTTGAAAAGGTGGTCTTATCTCAATCTGACTCAAAGAGTGTGACTTCTAGTAGCAGGAATTGGGGGAAGAAGCTCCGCTCTGCTCTGCCCAAGTCCAAGCACCTTATAAAAGGACAGGTACTTTCCACCCTCGGGTCCTCTGAACTTTGTTACGCCACATATATCTCCCTATTTTCGAAAGGATGGCAAAACCTTTGCCGTAAATTTTATTAGAGCAACTCCAAGAGATTCTCTATATCTTTTTTTTATGTTCCCTGTACCCCTTCTAATTGCTAGGAATAAATATTTTAATAAAAAATTACCCTCCAACAGCTTCTTTATTTTGGTTATTCAAATGTAGCCATCTTCTATTCCAGATTTCTTGCTAACCAAAGATAGAAAATAAGAGTGTATCTCTAGAGTGCACGATATAGAAAAACTGTTGGAGAATAGAAAGATATAAAAAGCGATGAAAATGGCCCTCTAAAATGAAAAGTTGGTTCAGTTTTTAAAGGAAAAACCGGACAAAAAGAAAAACAAGACAACTTGGGGCAACCAGCACTTGTATTTTTCTTGTCAAAGAAGGCAAAAGCTCTGCCACTACACTAAAATAGTAGGAAAAAATTGTAAAGCAATAGATGTCCTTCGATGTGCATATTTGACCAAACAAATAACTTTTCTATTGATAAACTGACTAAAATTATAAAAGTACAATATTTTGAGGTACTTTTATCAATATATTTTCCAACTTATATAAATCTACTTATGTATATATTAGCCATCCATGTCTTGGAGCTAGGAAGCATTTTTTTTCAGTAGGTGCTACCAAGGTCATTATGCCTCTTGCAGCTCAGGTTACTGCACAATGGAGTTTTGTTATTAGTCATTGAGTTAATGCAAAAGTTTTATTTTCTTCAAGTATATCTTGTGAGGCATGATATTCATGAAGGAAAAACGTATATATATGTGAGATAATTTCCCAAAGTTTTCTGTGGCCTGTTCGCAGGTTCGATCCAGAAAAAATAAATCCTCTTAGAAAATATCACGCCCTAATATTTTTATTATACAGGTGAGCAGTACCACTTCAGATGTACCACCACCTAGTATGTTGAAATCAGAGCTGAAGGAAATCCTGAAGAAAATAGAAAGTATTGTCAATGAAGCACATAAAATTTTGCAGCTTTTGAACTTGCCAGGCTACCAAAATTTTGACAGGAGACAAATTCTTGCTGTGAGTTCACGTGGTATGGTCACTACTGCAGCCCCTCCACGTGTAGTCATTGGCCGCGATGAGGATTGTAAGAAGGTCACAGATATGCTTCGTGAGACAGTTGGTGGTGGTCAACCGGAATGCAGCAGTGCTCTGCGACATTCTATAATTGGCATTTATGGCATTCCTGGGTCTGGTAAATCTACCCTCGCACAGTATGTTTGTGCCCATGAGAAAAACAGTGCCCATTTTGACGTTGTCATGTGGGTTCATCTATCGCAGAATTTTAGTGTGCATACCATTCTGATGGAGATGATTGAGCAGATTACAGGGAAACCAAGCCCTCAATTCTATGGGGCTACTTCCCTACAAAATAAATTGGAGGAGGTGCTGCTAGGAAAACGTTTCCTCTTGGTATTGGATGATGTCTGGTACAGTAATAATGCAAATCAGCAGAACTTACGACTGTTAGTTTCCTCATTGAATGTTGGGAAGGCAGGAAGCAAGATCCTAGCCACTAGTAGATCATTGGATGCATTATTATATTTGGGTGCTGTGAGACATCTTCCGATAAGTGACCTTGATGTTGATGTCTTCCTTAACTTGTTCATGCATTATGCACTTGATTTTGCAAGCATAGATGAACGAGACCAGCGACAGTTTGAAATGATTGGAGCTGACATTGCAAAAAAATTGAAGGGATCACCTCTAGCAGCCAGAACAGTTGGAGCACAACTTCATATAAGACCAAACCTTGAGTTTTGGAGAAATGCTCGGGATCGGGACCTTCTGAATGAGACAATGGGATCTCTATGGTGGAGCTACCAGCATCTAGATGAGCAGGTCAGGCGATGCTTTTCTTACTGCAGTATTTTTCCAAGAAAGTATTTGCTGGATCCTGAATATTTAGTCAGGTTGTGGGTCGCAGAAGGGTTTGTAACTAACCACGATACAGGGGAGGAATTGGAGGCTGTTGGTCACCGCTACTTTAAAGAATTAGTGTCAGCCTCATTTCTACAACCAGTAGATGGTGGCAAGGAACTCTATACAATTCATGATTTGTTGCATGACTTAGTAACGAAGGTAGCAGGAAGTGACTGCTTCAGAGCTGACAATGGTTGGGAAGGAGAATTTCCTCAGGATGTTGGCCATCTTTCGGTTGAGAATTGTAATTTAGCTATGCTTACCAACAAGATTACCAAGCTGAAAAACTTACGCACCCTGATCATTTCTGCTGATGAAAATGACACATCACTCGAGGAAACAACCGTTTTGGAAAATATGTTCATGGGTCTGAGGACATTGCGGGTACTGCAGATAACACACTGGAGAACAGGAATGTTGTCATTCCCAGCATCTATTGGGAAGCTAAAGCATCTACGCTATCTTTCAGTCAGTAGGCATACTGGATTTATTGAAGTGATTCTACCAAGCACAGTTTTCAATCTGTACCATCTGCAACTTCTGGATTGTCCTTCTATACTTTTTTCCTCCCGTGATGAAGATATGGTTAAGCTCATTAACTTGAGGCATCTATTATGCTTAGGATCTCTGAATGTACCATACATAGGCAGGCTGGTGTCACTCCAAACTTTTCGATGCTTCAGGGTAAAGAAGGAGCCAGGCTATGAGTTATTCCAGCTGAAGTACCTCAACAAGCTTGGAAACAAGCTAGTGATCTGCGGCCTTAAAAATGTTGGAAGCAAAGAGGAGGCTCTTGACGCCAAGCTAGCTGATAAGAAACGCCTAACAGATCTAACTCTTGAGTGGGATAGTGATGCACTACAAAGCTGCAGTGCAGACCTTCAAGCAGAGGTACTGGAGGGCCTCCACCCTCATCAGTTGCACCTTGAAAAACTGCGACTCTGTTGGTACAACGGTTCAAGGTACCCAGGTTGGGTTGTTGGTGTGCAATATCTTTGTCTCTACCGGTGCAGCCAACTAGGAGCTACTCATGGATTGCATGAGCTCTCTCGTCTTTTTAAACTTGAAATTTTGGAGTGCAGCTGGGATACCTTGCCAGATAATATGGAGGGCCACAGATCACTCGAAATATTGGTTATCGAAGATTGTGAGAATCTCCGGTCACTTCCAACCCTGCCTCAGTCTCTGCTGCACTTTAAACTCTCTGGCTGCGACAGCCAATTCATGAGGTCTTGTGGAATGGTTGGACATGAAAATTATGAAAAGATCCAGCACGTTTGCACAATAATCATCGGATGGAAATCACCTCCTGGGGCAGAGCATCCCAATTCCTTGCTGAGGCAGGCTATGATTTTCGAAAGAGGACGAAAGAGAGAGCTGGCAATGCTAGGCCGTGGTAAACCGGGATATCATTTGGCGTGCAGTCCATTTTGCCTTCTTCTTCTACTACTACTATTTTGGTTGTACACCGCGTTAGGTGCAAGGTTGCTTATTGCACTATTCTTTGTACTATTTTTCTGGCCTTTTACAATTTTAAGGTTGGTTCTGGTACTTAGCTTGCCCACTCTCAGTGAAGGGTCGCTTGTAGGCTGTTTCCTGGCGATACTGTTCTTAGCATCTTGCTTATTCTGGTATGGGTAATTTTGCTATATGTGGCACTCTTGAAGCATGCAATTGGTTGCTAGGCACTGTTTAATAATGTATTTGCTATTGAACTACTTGTTTGTACCAATTTTCCTTTGAGAAAAAATGCAACTGTTGCCACTACCAACAGTGGGTTTTGCAAATTTGCCATTTTCGTTGTGAACTTTGCAAATTCGCCGTTCAGTAGGTGTGTTTCTTGTGTTCCTTGTCATTCCACCTTTTTTTATCTTTATTTATTTATTCTCCAAAATCAGCCACCTGGAATGTCAAGTTCGCCCTTGGGGCTAATTCACGGACGTCAACACTTGATGGGCTCATGGGCACTTGCTGGCTGCTCGCCTGGGCGGCATGGTCTTGCTGCTGGTGCAGGTGGCGAGGTTCTCCTCCTGCTCGGTGTAGCGCCGGTCGCCCATCGTCTCTGGCGGCTGCGAGGTGGACTGTTCTTCTCGATTGGTTGATTGGTCGTGGATCCCAAACTGAATTGCAGTGGCAGGTGACAGGCCATCACCAGATGCTTGATGATTTTGCCCCTGAGATGGCTGACAATGACAGGACATGGCACATGCAATACTCATGCGTATGCATCAGCATTCAGTCCGGCACTCCAGCCTTGCTATTTGCGGTACTGTACGCCGATTCAAGACAAGCTCAACCGTACCGGCGGCCAGGCCACTCCGCCCAGGCAGCAGCCAAGGCCGCCAGACGGGCGCATGGATCCAGCAAAGTGCCGAGGAGCGCAGCCAGCCAAGGCGGCGCCGGGCAAGTGTTCAATTATCCCCAATGGCAAAAAAGAGAGTCTAGGTGGCTGATTTGGAGAATAATAAATAAGAAAAAGGATAAAAAAAAAGTACAAGAATCACGCCTACTGAATAGCGAATTTGCAAAGTTCACAACGAAAATGGAAAATTTGCGAAACCCGCTGCTGGCAATGGCAAATTTCCAATTTTCTTATTTTCCGTGTGGACACCAAAATAAATAAAAGTACCAAATTTCTGCTTAAAAGGAGACAGTAAGGGCGTGAAAAGTCCACTTTGCACTCAGTAAGGCCGTTCACCCCATGTATTGCCACCTGCTTGATCTCTGCTCCTCGGCTGTGGTCAACAGGCGCGGCTTCGATGGATGGCTCGGCGCTGCTCGGATCCGGCAGTGCAGTTGTTGCCGGTACCATAAGCTCCGGCCTTGTGCTTTCCTTCAAAGATGGCGCCAGGAGCACACCATCGCCGACGCCGTTGGACCAAAGACGTTGGAGGCGGCGAACTGTGGGTACAACGGCACGCTAGTCTATGCCCTCCATGGATCTAAACACTGCAGATGCAAAATTCAATGAGATGCAACTCTGTAAAGGGGAGGATTGGTAAAATAAAAAAAATAAAAATACTGGAGCACGGAAGAAACGAAGAGTCAGCATACGTACAGCATCATGCCTTCCGATCCAGGATGGTGAAATGGTGATGGCGAGAGATATATAGTGTAAGAAGCAAGCATAGGGGGATAGGGTAGTTCGGATGAATCCCACTTAGAACAGAAAGTGCTTAAGAATTAAGATTACAATTTTCTTCATTCATAATCTCTCCCCATCTCCAAGACACGGCACTTACACTACTCCAGTACGCTCCTGTCTGGCTGGCGATGCTCACGCCCACTCTGGGCCTTGGACTCGCATACTGGGCCGCCGTTCACGCCCACTCCGTCTTGGCCCATGATCGGTGTTGTCGTGCACGGCGCTTTCTTCTTCTCTGTCTGACGGTGGGCCGGCGGCGGTGTTGTGTTGCTGACATATAGAACGCCTGCAGTTTTTACTTTTTATTAGTTTCAGGATATGCTATCATCATACTACTTCCTTGGCCACAGCACAAAGCGGCGTCGCCATTGACAGCACCAGCCCAAACCGTTCGGCCATGTCAATGCCGACGCCTCCGTCTCCTCCACCAACTCCACCACCATCATCAGCAACCGCCCACTGGAACCGATGTAGCAGCGAGGCGAGCATGAGGTGCAGCATCCTCTCCGCGAGGGGCAACCCCAGGCAAATCCTCCTCCCGGCGCCGAACGGGATGAGCTCAAAGCAATTCCCCAAGAACCCGACGTCGTCGTCCCTGCCGACGAACCTCTCCGGCACAAACTCCTCGGCGTCATCGCCCCACGCCTTCGCCCTCCGGCAGATCGCCCAGATGTTCACGTACACCGTCGTTCCCTCAGGGATCCTGTAGCCCTGGACCTCCACCGTCGTCTCCGCCTTGTTCAGGCCGATGGGAACCGTGGGGTGCAGCCGGAGGGTCTCCTTCACGACGGCCTGCAGGTACGGGAGGTTGGAGATGTCGGATTCGGCCACGTGTGGTCTTTCGCCGAGGACTCGTCGCAGCTCGTCTTGCACCTTGTCCATGCAGCTTGGGTGCAGCAGCAGCTCCGCCATTGCCCACTCTATCGTGCTCGTCGTCGACCCACTTCCGGCGACGAGCAAGTCCATGAACATTCCTCTCATGGCCTCCTGGTTCATCACCCATCCTTCCGTCCCATCCACCTGGCCCTCCATGTCAAGCGCGGCGTCCAGCAAGTCCTTCCTCCGCGGCTCACCGGCAGCCCGGGCGCGCCGCCGCAGGTCTATCTGCTGGTCGATCACGCCATAAGTCCACGCGACGAGCTTCTCCATCCGACCATCCGGCGCCTCACGCCGAGCACGTCGGCGGCCGCGAGCGCCGGGAAGTAGTCGGACAGGTTCGGCGTCCCGGCCACCACCACGGCCTCCCGCACCACGTCCCCGAGCTCGTACGCGATGGCCGGGTCCAGGTCCTCGGAGAACATGCTCCGCCACAGCACGCCGGCGACCGCCGGGAACACCGCACGCGCCACGGCCACCGGAGAGCCCTGGGTCTGGGACACGCAGCCCGCGAGCTCGCGCGCCTTCTCCTCCCGCGCGGCGCACATCTCGGCGAGGCGCCGCGGCGTGAACAGCTCCTCCGTGCAGAGCTTCCGCAGGGCGCCACTTGCGCCGCGGCGGCAGCGCGATGATGGAGTTGGCGTGGTGGCCCCACGCGTGCCACGCGTCCATGCCGCCGCGGCCGGCGAGGTCGGCGTTGTGCGCGTGGAGGATCTCCTTGGCGACGTCGCTGGACGATGCCACCACGGCGCGGACGCCGTCGAGGCGGATCGACACGAGTGGGCCGTAGCGGTCGGCGAGGCGGGCGAACGCTCTGTGCGGGTCCTTGCCGAGGTTGTGGAGGTTGCCGATTACTGGCAGTCTGCGAGGCCCGGGCGGTAGGCGGCGGCCTGCGTCGATGAGCGGTTGGAAGATGTAGGCGGTTATGAAGATGAGGAGAAGGGAGGAGATGCATAGTAGGAAGAAAGCCATGACCTTGTTGTGTTCAGCACTATACGTACCTCTATTCTTGTGAGCTTGCATACGAGTTTGTTCATATACATATACCATAGGAGTAGCCCAAGGATTGGTATCCGCTTTTTAACCCGGTGCTTATACCATATTTTCTTTGATGATAATCTATATAGTATTCTGTTCAAGTTTACCCAAGAAAAACTTTTTATCTTTCACTATTAATAATTTAATATTCATTATATCCGACATTCTATATACATTGGCAACATAAAATTAGCGATAATACTCTCGTACCGGCGCCCGTCCTTATCCAGTTATCCGGACGGCCGTGCACCACACACGCCCGCCTCGCTGCTGCCCGCGACGCGCTCCCAACTCACTGTCGTGCCCGCCCGCCCACGCTCAGGGCTTGCTAGCGCTGCCGGGATGGATGCCGCGCCCGTGCCCAGCTCGCTGCTACCCCGCTCGCCCGTGCTCCTCCCTCCCTCCCCCTCCACGACCTCCACCGCGACCCCACGTGACCTAGCGTCCCGGCTTCCGTTCCCCCACCGAAGACGAGGACGACGGCGGCGACAACGACTTTGACGAGGTAGGCCGTTCCTCATCTGAATCTGAGCCCTCCTCCTCCTTCTCTGGACCTGAGGGACGCGACGGCTTTGACGAGGTAGGTCATTCCTCCTCTGGATCTGATCCCTCCTCCTCCTTCTCTGGATCGGAGGCCTTGTCCTCCTCCTCCTCGACGCGGTGGTGGCTAGGGGTCTGGCGAGTTCTGGGGTCCTATTCCCTTCTCCCTCCGGTGAGATTGAAGGTGATGGGTCAGGGGCTAGAGCAGCCTGCACCTCAAACCCATCCCTGTTGTGTTTACTGTTTCTCCATCTTGCAAGGGGATTTTTAGGATGTTGCAACAAATGATTTTTGAATGTTGTAATAGAGGTGATTCATGTGTTGCAGAAAGGGAGTTTTAATGTTGGAATTTGTATTTGTCGGTACCAACAGTATGGGGGTACCCACATAAACGATAAAAACAAAACAAAACGACTCAGCCACAGCACGACGCAGCCCACCTCTAAACTGCATGACAGGTCCGTCTCGTACGAGGCCAGCTCGACGGAAGCGCATCGACCGCGCTCAGGCTCCAACTCGTATGAGGCACCCTCGACGGGAACGCCTCGACCGCACCCTATCCCGCATGGCAAAGCACCTCGACCGCACTCTGACTCGCACGAGGCTCGTTCGCCCACCGAAAAAAGCTCCGACTCGCATGACCCCGGGTCGGAGCGCTCGACCCACTCAATTCACCTACCCCGAGACAAAAATCAGAGCATTTAATGCGATTACCCGCTACCACCTACCGGCATGGCTGTGACCAGGATCGACGTGGGAACAACCCCGGTGTCAGTTCTCACTGTTTTACCACCCATCCCGTGATGGGAAGCGAAACCTGTCACTATACACACCTTACCTTGCACTGTTTGTTGTCGGATACCCTCGAGGAAGGATACGACAAGGCCCGCATTCCGCAATCTCTAGGATTCGACCTTATCCGTCCGGTCTCGACCCGGCCTCGACCCAGCCTCGACGCCTCGTACAGTTCAACAGGGAAGGAAGGACGGCATGGCATGACGCTCCGGGTCATTTCATCGACTCATCCTCTACGTCACGATACCCAGGGATGGCCGGCCACTCCAGGGCATGTCGCTACAGTCCACTCAACAGGGTTCGACAAAACATCATCTCAAGACTCGCCGGCGTCCTGGCCTCCTCTGACCCTATAAAAGGACCGGCCAGGACCCTACCGAGGGACCACGGACAACAGGCAAGACACAAGATAGAGATCAACATCTCAAGCAATCACCCTTGTACTCTTTTCTCTCTTTGAGACTTGGGCTCGCCGCTCTCTCTCGCAAGCTTGTAACCCCTACACAAGCACCTCGATGCAAGGAAATATAAAACTCTCTCCCCCCGCTGGACGTAGGGCCTTCTTCAGCCCGAACCAGGATAAACCCCCGTGTGTTCTCCTTGCATCACCATCCAGAAAAGGGACACGCAGCATTTACTAGTCGGTTTAGGACCCCCTCGGGACCGGACACCGATAATATTTTTCTCCTAATGTTCCAACTCATGAGTTTTAAGTTTTTCTTGTGGCAAGCAAATTTAATTGTTGAAATTACCTTTTTCAAATGTTGCAGCACTAAAAGATGATTTGAGATGTTTCCTTTTCCATGTTTCATGGTTGATTTTGCACTATTGCAGTACCAGTATTTGAGATGTTTCAGTACATAATTTTCGAAGTTGCAGTACATAATTTTCATTGTTACAGTACATAATTTTCGATGTTGCAATACATAGTTTTGCGATGTTATAATATTTATATTCCAATATTGCACTATATAGTTTACATAATTTGCGATGTTGCACTTCAAATGTTTCGTGCTCTTGGGATGGGGGCGCGGTGGGGAACGGGCCGTGGTGGGTAACGGGGATAGGGGCGTGGTGGGGAACAGGGCGCGGTGGGGGACAGGGGCACAACAAAACGAATATGATATCTAGGACCTGCGTTCGGACGCCGCCAGGGGGCGGATGTTTGGACGCTAGGTATGCCATTAAATTAGCACTACACAAGATTTATTTTACACGATACTTTCGTAACAATATGCGCCCATCATAAAAAAAATTGATATTTCTATATTTAAATTTTAGACCACACAAAAGAGTCATTTGTAGGATTTTTATTTAGAGAGCCAGTGGGGCTCACCTACATTAAGGTCCAATTTAGCACAACTCAGGTTCATTTGTGAAGAAGTTTTTTTTTTTCTTGCTTTTAGCTCCATGTGTAGCTCTACCGGTAGCAAGCTGTTTTTGTGAACTACTCCCTCCGTCCCAGAAAAAGTGTCGTTTTAGGTTTTTCAGACATCGTGTTCGACTGTTCGTCTTATTCAAAATTTTTTAATAAATATTATTTATTTTGTTATGACTTATTTTATCATTAAAGATACTTCAATAATGATTTATTTATTTTATAATTTGCACAAAATTTTTGAATAAGACGAACAGTCAAACACGATGTCTAAAAAACCTAAAACGACACTTTTTCTGGGACGGAGGGAGTATTTGACAAATTAACTCCTCGTGATAGACAAAAATAATGGAATGACTGTAATTCCCTTCTCGCCCACTTATTTTTTCGTTGTGTCCTATTTCTCCTTCTTTATCCGCTAAGCCATTCACGCATCTTCTGTTGCGACCACACCTCCAGTGACCCTCTGCATCCTCCCATGCCCTCGGTGACTGTGCGGCCATGCCTCTAGCGGCTCTCTGCATCCCCTTGCCCATGCCCTTGGTGGGCCGCGCCCACGCCCCTGATGGACGAGCTTGCACGCGCTTCCTTGCGCGCTGGGTCTACTGCTGAAGTTGTTTTATTTATCCCGTTCAGGACAAAACAACTTGAAACATTTCTTGAAGCTGGTGGAGAAGTTGTGTCATGCATGCATACACATATTCTGATAGACACCAGTAACCACTGGTAGAAAATTCAAAAAAAAAAAGGCTAGTGGAGGCTACATACTCTTTTAACAAAAAAATTAATTTCATAGGGCCATGCAACTAGCTAGGTAGGGCAGTCCTAGGCTCACAACTTGAAATTGTTTGCATACTTTCCATGTCACATAGATACTATACGTTCATACAAAGAAACTAGTATATTACCAAAAGATGCTTTCTTCAAAACATTTTTCAGCGAGTACACTATCTTCTCTCTCCTCTCAATTACTAATAATTCATTGCAAATTGTAAGTGATTTTTTTTAGAATTAGACATGGCTTTAACTACCTAAACGTATGCTATGTCTAGATACTATAAGAAAAACTATACATATAGAAAAACCAAAATGACTTGAAATTTGGGACAGAGAAAGTACCGTCATACATCTTCCTATCTTTTTTTTTGAAAGAACAGGAGGGGCTTGAAGCCCCTACTGAATAATAATTAAAGTAAAGGCAAAGCATTCAGTAAAGAAGTTTTAAGGAACAAAGAAGGTAAGAAAGAAAATTACAGAGGCAGCTAAGAGCATGCTAGATCTAAAATCTTTTATAATCTTGCATCTATCCATTCTTGAATCTTTGGGAAATACTTCCTTTTTGCTCGACATAGAAGATCGATGAGTTCCCGCTTGAAAATGCCCTTACACTCTTGAACTGAAGGCTGAATTTGTCTGAAGATGAGGTTGTTTCTGGTCATCCAGATAGCCCAGCAGAACAAGATGATAATTTCCATGAAGAAAGCTTGATTTATCTGAGCCCGAAGCCATTCTAGATTTTCTACAGGACTTAGTTCTTGATCTATTCTGAGCATGATGGACTCCCAACAAGCCGCTGCAAAAGGACATCCAATGAAGAGATGATGCAAGGACTCCTCTTGGCCTTGACAAAGCACACAGTTAAATCTTTCTAGTTCCATGTTTCTTCTTCTCAGCAAACCCCTAGTGCTTAGTCTGTCTTTCAGCAATAACCAAAAAAAGACTCTATGCTTGCTCTGACAGCAGCTTCTCCATAGCCATTTGAAGGCCGGGTGCACCCAGCAGTGACCGCTCAAAGATTTATAAGCTTTAGAGGAAGAGAAGTGACCAGAGTTCCAAATATAAAGCCATTGATCCTTGTTTTCAGAAATCTGAATAGAGTCTAAAAGGTCCTGCAATTGGGAAAGTTGAGCAAAGGCCTCTTCAGAAAGAGGTAGGTGAAAGAGGCTGGGAAGGTCTACTGTGTTTTTGGCCTCTTGAACTGAGATTTGTTTTTTCTTGGCAAAAGAGTATAGCTCAGGAAAGTTTAATTCTGGAATAGCGTCATTCCAAAGATCGCTCCATAATAGGCAAGATTTACCATCACTGACAGTCACCTTGGCCATGCCTTTAAATTTATCTAGAAGTTTCAAACAGTCTTTCCACCAGAAAGAACCCTTTCCTGTATCAGTTGGCAGCTTTCCATTTTGGTAATAGTTCTCCCAGATTAAATTAACCCAAGGGATATCCTCTCTGTTGTAGAACTTATGAAGGAACTTTAGGAGGAGGGCTTCATTCTGGGTTCTTAGGTCTAAGACTCCAAGTCCTCCCTCATCTTTTGATTTACAAACCATGGTCCAAGCAGCATTGGCCTGCTTTTTGGATTGGAGATCAGCCCCTCTCCAGAGACAGTGCTTCCTCAGTTTGTCAATCTGATCAATTACAGTGAACTGTAGTTTGAAGGTGCACATGGCAAAGGTTGGAAGAGCAGTGATCACTGAGTTTGTGAGTTGCAACCTACCTGCTTGACTAAGAAAAGATGATGCAGCAATGAGCCTTCTTTCACACTTGGTTACCAGGGGGGAAAAATCAATCACCTTTGGTTTGGTTAGGCTTAGGGGAAGGCCAAGGTAAGTGAAAGGCAAGCTGCCTTTCTGACAATTAAAAGTTCTTGCAAGATGTTCAAGCTTTTGTTCAGAGATGTTGATTGGAACCAGTAAGGATTTAGAGTAATTTACTTTCAACCCAGTAGAAGACCCAAATGATTGGAGGAGGCCTTTCAAAACCAAAAGTTGCCTAGCATCTGCTTCTAAGATTAACAATGTGTCATCTGCATATTGGATGATTGGAAAGTCTTGTATAGATTGCAGTCTTATAGGAAGGTTAAGAATGCCTCTCTCTTTTGCACAGTTAACAATTGATTGCAGCAAGTCTGCTACAATCACAAAGAGTAAGGGGGAAAGGGGGTCACCTTGCCTCACCCCCCTTCTGCAGTGGATGGTTTTCCCTGCTACACCATTCAATAGAACTGAGGATGTGCCTGAGCTCAAGATATCTTTTATCCAAGAGACCCATCTCTGACCAAAACCTTGCCTTTCCATAATATTGATTATCGCATTGTGTTCAACCTTATCAAAAGCCTTTTCAAAATCTAGCTTGAGGATGACCAACTCTCTTCTTGATTTATGACAGATGTGTAAATATTCCAGTGCCCATGCCAAGCAATCCTGAATAGTCCTCTTCTTGATGAAACCATATTGGTTTTTATGAATTAGACTTGGGATAATTGATTGAAGTCTGTTGGCCAGCAGCTTAGTAATAATCTTCATTGAAGAATTTAATAGAGAGATAGGTCTAAAATCATTTACTCTAGAAGGACCCTCTATTTTTGGGATCAAGGTGATATAGGAGCCATTGATGCTTCTAGTGCAGAGGTTTCCTGAGTAGAAGGATTGACACAGATCATAAAAATCGTGAGCAAGGAAGGACCAACATTTTCTGATAAATTCATTATTGAAACCATCTGGGCCAGGAGATTTGTCTGAAGGTAAGTCAGAGATTACTCCATCTATTTCTTCTCTGGTGAAAACACTATTTAATTCTGAAAGCTGTGCAGGCTGTGGTATCAGCTGATCCAAGTTAAAAAGCATTTCTTCTTCTTCAGAAGTGCCTAGCCTTACTTTGAAGGATTCCCATAGTAGGTGAGCCTTTTGCTCATGATCAGTAAGGACTGCTTCCTGGTCATTGGTGAGGGAGGATATTGTGTTTTTCCTGTGCTTGATAGTTGCATGGGCATGGAAAAATTTTGTGCCAGAATCACCTTCTTTTATCCACCTAATCTTGCTTCTTTGCTTCCAATAAGTCTTCTGCATACTAAGAAGAGAGACTAGTTTGTCATATAGAGCATTTCTAAAATTCCACTCAGGGAGGCTTAAATCTCTGAGTAATTCTAAAGTTTCTAGGAAATGTATCACTGACTTAACCCTTAGAATGGTTGTACTGAGAGAGGACAGACTTGATTGCCACACTTTTATGATTTTCCTCAGAAATTTGAATTTGGCTGAAATTCTTCTTGCGGGATCTTGGTGATAAGGAGCATCAGACCAAGCTTGTTGAATCATTGGTTTAAAATCTTGATGTTCAAACCAGAAGTTTTCACATCTAAACAATCTATTTTTAGAAATTTTGGTGCTGATCTCAATAATACATGGCCAATGGTCTGAAGTTTCCATGACCAAGGCTTTAACTGTGGTGTTGGGGAATTTTATTGTCCAGGCTGCTGAGGTGAAGAACCAGTCTAATCTCTCTAAAAGGGGAGAAGCCTGCTTGTTGGTCCAAGTGAAGTGTCTGCCCAAGAGTGGTAGCTCTACCAGACCAAGGCTGCTAATGGCCTCATTGAAAAGGTACATTTCATTTGCATCTCCTCCTTCTTTATTTCTGTCCTCAGGTCTTCTAATCAAATTGAAGTCTCCAATAACCAACCAATCAATATCATCTGGCATTTGAATGTTTTGAAACCACTCTAAAAAATCTCTCTTACCTTCAGGGGTGCAGGGGCATAAACTGTTGTGAGGACCCATGTATCACAGTTATGCTTGGAGGTGAAATTGATTGAAATTGCGTAGCTGTTCTGGAAGATTAGTTCCCCCTCGAATATGGAACTTTTCCAGGCAACTAGGATTCCACCAGAGGCACCTTCTGAGGGTAGACAGAGGAAACTGTCAAATGCTACAGGACAGAAGTTCCTCAAGTAGGCAAGATCAAAACACTGTCTCTTAGTCTCTTGTAGGCAGACAATTGCACTTTTGCTTTCAACTATCTTGTCTCTGATTGAATTCCATTTTTTGTCTGAGTTGATGCCCCTTACATTCCAGCACATCACATTCCAAGACCAGCTAAACATCATTGGGAAACAATAAAAACTCGAGAAAACTGGGCCAAGATAAACGTGGCACCCACAGGAGAAGAAGAAAAGGAACCCAAAAAAAGCCCTTCTTCCATTGCTGGAAAGGAACCAATCAAGCTTCAGGATTGTCTTTCTTGTCATCATCTTGGGTTTTATGTTTCTTATTTCTTCCCTTGCTCTTCTTGGTTCCAATTGGTTCGGAAACCTTTGTCTTGAGCAGGTTACTATCACTTAAGAGTTCTGGGTCGAGCTGACATAATTCTTTGCCCAGGTTCCTGATGGCCGAGGTTGAGAGAGTTGGTGGCTTGGAAGAGCAGCCCAAGCAGCCAACCTTTTGACAGGAAGCGGCTTTAAAGCCTTTGTTTCTCACCTTTAGTCTTGTACTTCTTCTAACATCTGTCTCCACCAGAAATTCTTTTTGTTTGCCTTTTCTTCTGGCACTGTCAGTTTTAGGAGGGGACTGAAAATTCTCTTCCACTGCTATCTCCTCTTCTGCTGTAATTGCAGACCAGTTAGAGAGCCTAGCGCAGCTTAAGGCAGTGGCCTCTTTGCAAGCATCTGGCACTTGTAAAGGAACAGTAAGGCCTTCTAGGCCCAGCAAGCAGGAGGCCTTCGATAAAATAAACTCTTTAGCCCATTGAAAATGCGATGGAGAGTATAGCATAGCTTTGAAGAATTCAGCCCATTCTCTTGGGATTTCAACAGAGATGCTGCCCCCTTTTGGGATCTCCATCTTTTCCCAAAAAGGATTAGTGTGAGAGCTTTTTTCCAGGTTTGGCAAAGGGTCCCTTGGGATGTTATCGATGACTCTAATCATCCCCACCCGAAAGTTGTTGAGATTCTGCCCCAGGTTATTGTCCTTATCCTGTCCAACCAGATGAGGTTCAGGTGCTGCAATATCCTCCTCATCCAAAGGCATATCCTCAGGGATCTCATGATGAAGAAGATTGTCCAACCCACCAAGGTTGGGAATATTAATCTCAGTATCATGTTGAACAAGATGCTCCTGTTGAAAAAGCTGGGCTGAAGGGTTAGCTGCAACAATAATATTTTCTTTAGTTCCCCCCAAATTGGCCCAATCCAGGCCATTGTCATTCTGCATTGCATTCTGATGTGACTGTGGAGGATGTACAAGGATTTCTTTAGGGTTTTCTATCTCCGGATCCTCATTCAGGTCCTGCACCAGAGCAACAGGCTGCTGATTAAGATTAATTTCCTGGGGAGCCTGCTGGGCCAAGGCATGGAATTCATCAGGCCGATCATTCCAACCTTGAACAGGTGCTGCCGGCTGCTGGACTTGATCTTCTTGCTGTTGTTGCTAGTTTGGAGGGAATTGTGGCTGGCCAATAATTTGAGCTAGGCCTGGACCTAGCTGTCCCAGACCAAGGAAATCAAAGGGTGCCTGTTCAAAGTTCTGCACAATCACAGGAATGGGGTCTTCATCAGGAGGTCCAACCCCAGGCAGTTCCTGCTGCAAGATTTCACGTTGAATTGTCCAAGAGTCACGGCCAAGTGTGAGATCAAGAAATCCAGGGTCAATCACAGAATTGTGGGGCGTAGATGAAGGAGGCCCACCAGTCCTGGGGTCAAGCGGGAGGTTCCAAGGAATAATGGTTTGGCTCCTGTTCAGAAGGGGTGGAGCAATGTTGAGACATAAATGCGAGCCTGCCCAATCTGCAAAAGAGGCAAAAACCGGAGGGCGACTTGGGCCAGGCATAGAGGGAGCGCAAAAGGGTTTATGCTGCTCAAGGCGAGCTTTACCATTGACTGCAGCAAATAGGGGAGGGTTACTGTGTCGGTTGCTTTTACTGGGACAGTTAGCAGCAATATGACCCCAGGAAAGGCACGCGTGGCATTTAATTGGAGCTCTGCATTGGCTTCTTAGATGGGAGCTGGCTAAACATCTTGAGCAAATCCTGGAGGAGTTTCCCAAAGAAAGAAACTCAGGTACACGGTTTGACTCCTTTGACCTCTGTCCAAAAATTGAAAATTTCGCGCTTTGGCTGTTGTTCAAGGGAGCAGGGCCAAGAACAGAGGGAAGATCCCTAGCAGGAACTTGAAGGCGATCAAAAGCTGAAACTCTCAGAAACTCTAGCCGATCAAAAACTGAAGCTCTGATAGGAATAGCATTGGCGCCAGTCAGGGGTGGCTTGTTCAAATCAAATCCAACTTTGGACTGATTCTTTTCTTGTCTTTTGACAAGTTGCCAGGAGTGTGCTTCCTCAGACTGAAACATTCTGAACTCAAGTTGCCAATTTGGACCCCCATTGTTCCAAAGGTGGAAGAAGAGCTTGTAGTGCTGGCACTCAAAAGACTTGAGTTTATGGATAAAGTGGCCGACCAGACTCAAGGAAACCGTGAAGCGAAAAACACGATCACTCAGAAGTTGAACATCAAACCCGTCAACAGCGCCACCAATGGTGGCCTGAAGAATCAGAGCAACTGAGCGAGAGCAAAGACGGAAACGGCAGCGCCCAAAGGAGACAACAAGAAAAAACGGACGAGAAGAACCAAGACAGCTCGAAACTGGGAGATTAAAAAGACGCCGAACCTGAAGATCGATGCAGAGACCCGGGCGGAAATTTAATCCGGGCAACTCCATCTTAGAATCGGCAGGCTCAACAGAGAAGCCAGACCACTGCTTCAAGAACGACATTTAGGATGTCATCACGTCAATGAAGCTGTATGCCGCCTCCATGGCCAGGGTGGCCCATGATCTTCAGAAGAGCTCCGGCCTCATGCCCCAAATACACAGCAGCAGCTTGGCAGAGGTCAGGCTACCGGGCCGGAGGAGCCGCCGCTCAGAAGAACCCGATCTGGCAAAGCTTCGAGCAGCTTGCGTGCAGTCAGCAGGAGAGCGCCCACAGAGAGGCAAGACGCCAGCGCGGACCTCCACACGGCACTAACGAGGATCCGAGATGGCCACCACAGCTAGAGCTGCCAGCGGAGCTCAGTGGCCGCCGGGGCCGGCGAGGCCGCCGGCGCTAGCGGGGCCGCAGCGCCCGCCTGCCGGGGTGGACGGGCCGACAGGGGCGGGGGTCGGGGAGGAGATGTCGGTCGATCTAGGCGCAGGATTTGGCCTTATCCATCCGAGAGCTCTTTTTCAGCCTTTCCTATGTGAGGATGGGAGGAGAAACTGGTATCTTGGTTCACATGTATGCATAGTTTATTGTATAAAGAACTATTTTCTTCTCTCTTCTCCTCAATTCTAATGCCACATCCTCATTTTTCTTATTTGATACCCTAATTAATATCTTAGAAATCATCTGTCATTCCACTGGGACTGTCCTAACTTACTCCAGTACTAACCAGTGATAAATTCACCGTTCGGCTGACTGGCTTTAAGCCACGGCTGGCTTCTTCAAAGACTGGATGAACAGTGCTGGCTGCTGGCTTCTTCAAAGGCTGGATGAACAGTGCTTGCTGCTGGCTTCTTCAAAGGCTGGATGAACAGTGCTTGCTGCTTACTTTTGTATAGATATTGTTGGTCAAGGTGTTGCTGTATGGACATGCCGACTTATACAGGCTAGGGATACTATAATATAGGAAAAAGGGAATGATGAGTGATGGTCTTTGGATGATGTACTGTTGCGCGCGATCCAAACACAGAGAGTTCAGATTTTAGCATCGTGACATGATGCTCAATAATTGATGCTTGCAACGTGCCCGCCTCACACACCATGATCATTTCAATTATATATGCTACGGATGCTCCTGGCATGCATGTTGCCATCTCACATAAGATCAGATACGCATCAATGATATCGGTGTGGCACGCGTTTAGATATGCATCATAGATCATTTAATATATCAATATGATCCACATTGATGGTGAGTGCTGTAAATAACTTTGATTTTTGATGAAAAAATCCAACTGTACTAGTTTCACATACATGAACGTTCCCATTTGTGCACTAGCCACCCTACGTACAAAGAATCTAACCAAACTAAATTCACAGGTATAAGTGCAATAGGCCTAGATTTATTGATCATGCGTATTGTCTATGTAATAATATAGTACTAATAAATACTCGATCTCTTCCAAATTATGAATCATTTTTTATTTATACATAGCGTATATCTAAGTGCATAACAAAGAAATATGCACTTAGCAAGTGCAATGGGGTTGAATAGTTGATCCATTGCGTGCCCAGTGCTATGGGGTTGATCCATCGCGTATATGGGACAAGTTTAGAAAAAGATGGTGCCATTTATGTTCGTTGATTTATTGAGGGCATGTGCAAAGTAATGCAAGCATCCGTGCATGAACATTTCTTTTTTCAAAATCCAGCTGGGTACTACTGGATACCTTCATCTTGAACTGTCTATACTACGGACATGGCGTTGTTGTACATTGCTTTTTCAAAAACTGAATAATTTGCTCGTTTAGAATTTTCATGTACTGAATTTTTTTTTGGAACTGTCACCCGGGAGAGGGGAGAGGACCCCACCTGAATTGTATTCGTGGCATAACCACATTGACAGCCTTGTTTTTGAGGAAAACAAGGCGAAACCCTTTCGTCCGGTTAATTTTGGACCTAGCTAAACTAGGATCAGCAGGTCCAGCACAAGTGCGAGATTGTGGTGTATCCACGAGTAAGAAAAAAACAACAACACGCCCCAGCAAAAGGATGAAACATATATGGCACAACCACAAAAAAACAACTGTAAAAAGAGAAGATTACATCACCAAGGCACATGAGCTTCTACGATGATGCCTCTAAGAAGGTGCATGACACCAAAATGTAATCATTATCAGCTACTCCCTCCATCCCAAATTATAAGACGTTTGACTTTTTTGATCTCAAATTTGACCACTCGTCTTATTCAAAAAATTTGTACAAATATAGTCAAATTTAAGTCATTCTTGAGGAACTTTTATTAATATACCAAGCCATGATAAAAGAATTGATATTTTGCACAAATTTTTGAATAAGACGAGTGGTCAAATTTGATGTCAAAAAAGTCAAACGTCTTATAATTTGGAATGGAGGGAGTAAGCAGGAGCTTCACAAGGCTTTCGCCTAAGTGTTGTGCTGAGGAGTAACTGCACTGGTCGGGCCAACCAAGGAGAGGAAGTAGCAGGAGGTTCTTCAGCGCCGCCTTTAGCAAGGAAATTCCGCTCGAGGGTGTCCCTTCTTCAATAAACCACATTGCGTATGTGTGCATACTTATTTATCAGCTTGAATATATTTATATACTCATTTTAAGATACTCCAAACCTTACTATGTGATTTTTTTCAAAAGATCCCATATTTTTTAATATGTTATTATAGTACTATTACACAAAATAAGTATAACCATATACTCTGTATACATGCATACTTAGCATACATACTACCCTAGATGATGTAGTATGATCATATACTTCGTCAATGTACATTTCGTCAAGCTATATACACCCTAAATCTAAAGATATACACATGGGAGTAACTAAACCCTAGGTGTAGGAGGAAATAATTTCCCTACAATTATATATGAATGTAAGCCCCATGTTCGAAATGTTTTGCCACAATGAGTGCAACAGTTGATTTAGCGCTCACCCACTGCAAACGAACAAAGTTTTAGTCATGATCACACCACTGATACATGGTAAAAGAGCTTATTACCATATTGTAAAATTATGTTCATCAATAGGATTATATATAGGTTAGGTATATTAGGTAAAATGGATCACATTTTTCCTTATTACTGCATCTCGTGTGCTATTGCATGGAGGGGAGCAACTAAAGACAGTGCTAACCCAAACCTCTCTCTCATGTCCACTCCATTTTTCTCAACCCCTTCAGGTAATGTCCATCTGAATCGATGGAGCAACGAGCCAAGCATCAAATTCACCATCCTATGTGCCAGTGGCAGTCCAAGGCAAATGCGCCTTCCAGCACCGAATGGAATTAAATGAAAATCCCTTCCCATGAAATTGGTCTCTATACCTAAAAATCTTTCCGGCATGAACTTATCTGGCTCGACCCAAGCATTGGGGCATCGATTAATCGCCCATATGTTGATAAGCACTTTCGCCCCTTTTGGAATGGTGTATCCCTGAATTTCTACCATGGATTCGGCTTCGTATGGTGGTAGCGGAACAGGAGGGTGCAGCCTTAGGGTTTCTTTGACAACAGCTTGAAGATAAGGTAAGTTGCTAATATCAGTCTCATCAATTTGATGTTTGGTGCCGATGACATTCTTAAGCTCCTCTTGCACTCTTCTCATTGAGTCTGGAGATTGCAATAGCTCTGCTAGTGCACACTCAACGGTGTGGGATGTGGTCTCTCCCCCAGTGAACAAGTCCTACAAAAAAGGAATATTTTTTTGAAAGAATTTTGGAACGTACTTTAAAATTTTTAACCCAAAATATGATAATCTTGCAGTGAGTTTAGCTGTCCTGGTTTTATGTTTTTTAAAAAAGAATTTATATTAGCTCTGGTCTGTTAGCTTCTTAAAAAAATGATTCTAGCAACCTACAGTTTCTCCTTAAAATAAAGTAGCTGTCTTAAAGTACTTACTGTAAACAGTCCGCGGATGGTATTATGGCTCTTGTCGTCGGTGCTTTCTTCTTCAACTTCGCCCTCCTTGTCCAGCATCACGTCAAGCAAGTCGTTCTTGCGTGCCTCGCCTGCGGCATGGCTGTGTTCCGTCTGCCTGATCTGTTCGTCGATGATGGCATACATCCTCTGGACCAGCCTCGCCATCCTGCGTCGCACACCTTGGAGGTCGGCCGGAGCTATAACACCGGAAAGAAATCAGACACGTTCGGCCCAGCGGCCAGCACCGACGCCTCATCGACGATGTCGCTGACTTGGCGTGCCGTCACGGGATCGAGGTCGGCAGAGAACATGGTGCACGACAGCAGGGCTAACTCGGCGGCGTGCGTGGCGTGGCCGACGTCCACCGGCGCACCGCTTGCCGCGTGGTCCGAGACATGGCAAACCAGGTCCGCTACTTTCTCCTGCCGGAGAGTCTGAGTGGCTCTCAGCCGCTGCGGGGAGAAGAGCTCGGCTGTGCACAGCCGTCGCAGGGCGCGCCACTTGTGGCGCGGGGGCAGGCAGAGCACGGAGTTCTCGCATGCGATGATGGTGACGATGGTGAGGATGGAGTCCCCAATGGACCGTGCTGCGATGTTGGCGTTGTGTGTCCGCAGGATCTCTCGAGCCATGTCCGGGGATGAGGTGACGATGGTGAGGATGGTGCCGAGGCGCAGCGTCATGAGAGGGCCGTGTCCCGCGGCAAGGCGTGCAAGGGAGCGGTGCGGCAGGTTGTCTAGCTGGAGGAGGTTGCCGAGTAACAGGAGTGGCCATGGGCCCGGTGGGACGCAGCTGCGAGAGTCGCGGAGGAGCTAGAGGATGTATGAGGAGAAGACGATGAGCAAGATAGGCAACACCAAAGGGAGGAAGAACACCATAGTTCGTTGTAGTTGTAGTAGCACCTTGCAAAACTAACCCTGCCCGTGGCCGTGTGTGGATACATATAACGGATTTGCTCTGAGGCGGGTGTCCGTCCTTCCGCACGCCGTGCGCCCCACTCCGCCTCACTGCAGCCGCGTTTCCCCGTTGCTCGCCCCTGCCCGCGATGCTTGGCTCCCCATTAATTCCCGCACCGCGCTCCATCCTGCACCGCGCCTCGCACCGCATCTCCAACCCACCCCCACCCCCACATGCACCGCCGTGTCCGTCCCCCCACCCCGTTGCTGCCCGGCTAGCCGACTTAGATGGGGTATGTGCTGTCAGCAGTGGCGAGGGTGTTGGAGCAGCCCACGGCGTCAGGGGCAACCTAAGAGATGGCGCTTCTCGTGGGGCCCTTCTAGGCGGCGGCCCTCCTCAGCCTCACCGCTCGCCTAGGCCTCACCGTTGCCACTCCAACGCCTCTGCTAGGGCGGCCTCCATCCGCTCCCTATCCTCCTCGCTAATCTACCCAAGTCTCCCACCAGGTAGGTCGTGGCCGTGGCCGTGCGGCAAACACTATGTTTCAAGTGTTTCAAGCGTTTTAGACTTTTGTTTCAAGTGTTTCATCTGGATGTTACAAAAGTAGATCTTGGATGTTGCATATGTTGCAATGACAAAATGCACATGTTGCAAGCCTATGTTTCAAGTATTTTAGGTGTTTCGGACATATGTTGCAAATGTTTTATCTGTATGTTTCAAAAGTAGATCATAGTGTTGTACACGTTGCAATGGATATACACGCATGTTTCAAATGTTTCATCTGTTTCAGACATATGTTGCAAATGTTTCATCTAGATGTTGCAAAAGTAGATATGATGTTGCACATGTTGCTGTGGCTATACACGCATGTTTCAAGTGTTTCATCTATTTTCAGACGTAGGTTGTAAATGTTTTATTTGGATGTTTCAAAAGTAGATCTCGGAGGAGCATATGTTGCAATGACGCTAGTGGTCGGCGGACAGCGGCCAGGTGCGGCTACATATGGTGGAAAGCAGAAAGCTAGTTCAATTTGTTGAACTTGAGAAGGATAATAGAGAGGGACATCTTGACTGCTATATATGGTGGAGGAGAAAACTCCGGTTATGCCATTATACTAACCAAGTGTCTAGAGAAAATAGCCTTTTGAGTTGGGACCCAATAAGCTCTTGATTTTAAAATTAACATGCAGAGAGAAAAGTAGCGAAACAAATAATATAATAAGATCAGAAGTGGAAAACCAAATTCTACATTTACAATGTCACGACACAAGCTGCAACAAAAACCAGAAGCTCAAGTTAAGATTTTTTAAGTAAACATACTCCCTCAGTCCCTTAATCTGTGTCGCTTTAGCATCTTACTAGGAACATTTGAATCTCTATGAACGTGGTCACTTGGTCTGTCCAGATGCTTGCCAGGGGCAATGAACGTGGACATTGAATTCCACTGCCAAAACTACAGTCAAACAGGGACAGAGGGAGTATACTGAAGACACACAAGGGCCCGACGAAAAATGGAAAGGTACTAAAAACCGATGGAAAAGTAAACAAAGTAATTTGTAACCAAAACTATCACAACCAGACAATTATGTTTATTTTTTAAAAATATAATCTAGCCCATACATGAACATGGGTTGTGGGCTACTATGTACAGTACTATGTGAATGGACAGGTGCACGTGCAGCTCAAGCTAGCTAGTATATGTCCAGCACATTCCAATTGTCTGGTTCTTTTTTATTTTCTTTGAGTCAAGTCTCCTAAATTGCAACGAAAACAGCTGAAAACTCTCAAATCGCCTTAGTTTTGTATAAATGCTTCATTCAAAGACAAAAAAAACGACAAGCATATGAGATCCGGAAACGAGATCCACTGACTTCATGTAAAACGACTGCAGCTGCAGTCAGCTCATCTTGACCGTTCGTTGAAGATCCACGTACAGGCTGCCGTGCTCCTATGCTACATGGGCCTTGGCCCAAGAATAACACAGTCACTCCCCATTTGCCGCCGTATTTTCCTTTTTGGCGAGAATACTGTGTGTTTTTCCCGCTAGCGAGGTGAATCATCGGCGTCGGCCATCCTCCATCGGGTTTCTTGCAAGCCCGAGCGTCAGGCATCGGCGATCGTGGGAGTGTGGATGAAGGTCCGGTGAGATCGATCGGCCGAAGTATCAAGCTGTTGTTGCTGCTTGTGTTGTGCGCCTGAAATATGTTCGCAGGTCTGCACTTCTTCTCTCCATGTGTATTTGATTGCATCAATATTCTTCTAATTTATTTCCTATCCTCTGCTACATCAGCTTGTGTTGGAATTGATTAAAGAAGAAAAGTCAACTTACTTTCAGAATATATGAGATGGAAGAAAAGAGGTGTGTATGTAACCCATGCCTGTTCTTTCTCCCCATGCTTTCAGACACATTTTAGTTGCTTATTAAATATTCAGTGTGCTGTAGGGATAGGTTTTCTTCTAATTTCTTACCTCAAGTTGGAATGGAATTCAACAGTACACATGAGGCTTGGTTGTTTTGGGTCAACTATTGTCGGTACCAATGCCATAGGGGTACCCACATTCAACGATAAAGTAAACTAAAGTAACCCAATCACGACAAAGCACGACCCGCTTCAAAAACACGCGACAGGCCCAGCCTTGTACGAGGCCAGCTCGACGGAGTGCCTCGACCGCATCCCGCCTCCGACTCGTACGAGGCCCCCTCGACGGGAGGCCTCGACCTCGCTCCGACCCGCGCGGGGCTCGACCGCCCCCCCCGGGAGCGCTCCGACTCGCGTGAGCCAGGGTCGAGGCGCTCGACCCCCTCTCTTTACCTACCTCCGGACAAAAGCCTTAGCATTTAATGCGGTTACCTACTACCACCTACCGGCATGGCCGCACGCATGGTCAACGTGGGAACAATACCAGTGTCAGTCCTCACTGTTGAAACGCCCATCCCGTGATGGGAGGTGAAAAACGTCACTATACCCACCTTACCTCGCACTGTACATCACTGGTTACCCTCGAGGAAAGATACGACAAAGTCCGTACGCCACGATTCCATGGGGGGGGGGGGGGGGGGGGGGGGTGGGGGGGGGGGGGGGGTGG
>CM039598.1:65231490-65436296 GCA_022457205.1 Saccharum spontaneum
AACAGTTGATTTAGCGCTCACCCACTGCAAACGAACAAAGTTTTAGTCATGATCACACCACTGATACATGGTAAAAGAGCTTATTACCATATTGTAAAATTATGTTCATCAATAGGATTATATATAGGTTAGGTATATTAGGTAAAATGGATCACATTTTTCCTTATTACTGCATCTCGTGTGCTATTGCATGGAGGGGAGCAACTAAAGACAGTGCTAACCCAAACCTCTCTCTCATGTCCACTCCATTTTTCTCAACCCCTTCAGGTAATGTCCATCTGAATCGATGGAGCAACGAGCCAAGCATCAAATTCACCATCCTATGTGCCAGTGGCAGTCCAAGGCAAATGCGCCTTCCAGCACCGAATGGAATTAAATGAAAATCCCTTCCCATGAAATTGGTCTCTATACCTAAAAATCTTTCCGGCATGAACTTATCTGGCTCGACCCAAGCATTGGGGCATCGATTAATCGCCCATATGTTGATAAGCACTTTCGCCCCTTTTGGAATGGTGTATCCCTGAATTTCTACCATGGATTCGGCTTCGTATGGTGGTAGCGGAACAGGAGGGTGCAGCCTTAGGGTTTCTTTGACAACAGCTTGAAGATAAGGTAAGTTGCTAATATCAGTCTCATCAATTTGATGTTTGGTGCCGATGACATTCTTAAGCTCCTCTTGCACTCTTCTCATTGAGTCTGGAGATTGCAATAGCTCTGCTAGTGCACACTCAACGGTGTGGGATGTGGTCTCTCCCCCAGTGAACAAGTCCTACAAAAAAGGAATATTTTTTTGAAAGAATTTTGGAACGTACTTTAAAATTTTTAACCCAAAATATGATAATCTTGCAGTGAGTTTAGCTGTCCTGGTTTTATGTTTTTTAAAAAAGAATTTATATTAGCTCTGGTCTGTTAGCTTCTTAAAAAAATGATTCTAGCAACCTACAGTTTCTCCTTAAAATAAAGTAGCTGTCTTAAAGTACTTACTGTAAACAGTCCGCGGATGGTATTATGGCTCTTGTCGTCGGTGCTTTCTTCTTCAACTTCGCCCTCCTTGTCCAGCATCACGTCAAGCAAGTCGTTCTTGCGTGCCTCGCCTGCGGCATGGCTGTGTTCCGTCTGCCTGATCTGTTCGTCGATGATGGCATACATCCTCTGGACCAGCCTCGCCATCCTGCGTCGCACACCTTGGAGGTCGGCCGGAGCTATAACACCGGAAAGAAATCAGACACGTTCGGCCCAGCGGCCAGCACCGACGCCTCATCGACGATGTCGCTGACTTGGCGTGCCGTCACGGGATCGAGGTCGGCAGAGAACATGGTGCACGACAGCAGGGCTAACTCGGCGGCGTGCGTGGCGTGGCCGACGTCCACCGGCGCACCGCTTGCCGCGTGGTCCGAGACATGGCAAACCAGGTCCGCTACTTTCTCCTGCCGGAGAGTCTGAGTGGCTCTCAGCCGCTGCGGGGAGAAGAGCTCGGCTGTGCACAGCCGTCGCAGGGCGCGCCACTTGTGGCGCGGGGGCAGGCAGAGCACGGAGTTCTCGCATGCGATGATGGTGACGATGGTGAGGATGGAGTCCCCAATGGACCGTGCTGCGATGTTGGCGTTGTGTGTCCGCAGGATCTCTCGAGCCATGTCCGGGGATGAGGTGACGATGGTGAGGATGGTGCCGAGGCGCAGCGTCATGAGAGGGCCGTGTCCCGCGGCAAGGCGTGCAAGGGAGCGGTGCGGCAGGTTGTCTAGCTGGAGGAGGTTGCCGAGTAACAGGAGTGGCCATGGGCCCGGTGGGACGCAGCTGCGAGAGTCGCGGAGGAGCTAGAGGATGTATGAGGAGAAGACGATGAGCAAGATAGGCAACACCAAAGGGAGGAAGAACACCATAGTTCGTTGTAGTTGTAGTAGCACCTTGCAAAACTAACCCTGCCCGTGGCCGTGTGTGGATACATATAACGGATTTGCTCTGAGGCGGGTGTCCGTCCTTCCGCACGCCGTGCGCCCCACTCCGCCTCACTGCAGCCGCGTTTCCCCGTTGCTCGCCCCTGCCCGCGATGCTTGGCTCCCCATTAATTCCCGCACCGCGCTCCATCCTGCACCGCGCCTCGCACCGCATCTCCAACCCACCCCCACCCCCACATGCACCGCCGTGTCCGTCCCCCCACCCCGTTGCTGCCCGGCTAGCCGACTTAGATGGGGTATGTGCTGTCAGCAGTGGCGAGGGTGTTGGAGCAGCCCACGGCGTCAGGGGCAACCTAAGAGATGGCGCTTCTCGTGGGGCCCTTCTAGGCGGCGGCCCTCCTCAGCCTCACCGCTCGCCTAGGCCTCACCGTTGCCACTCCAACGCCTCTGCTAGGGCGGCCTCCATCCGCTCCCTATCCTCCTCGCTAATCTACCCAAGTCTCCCACCAGGTAGGTCGTGGCCGTGGCCGTGCGGCAAACACTATGTTTCAAGTGTTTCAAGCGTTTTAGACTTTTGTTTCAAGTGTTTCATCTGGATGTTACAAAAGTAGATCTTGGATGTTGCATATGTTGCAATGACAAAATGCACATGTTGCAAGCCTATGTTTCAAGTATTTTAGGTGTTTCGGACATATGTTGCAAATGTTTTATCTGTATGTTTCAAAAGTAGATCATAGTGTTGTACACGTTGCAATGGATATACACGCATGTTTCAAATGTTTCATCTGTTTCAGACATATGTTGCAAATGTTTCATCTAGATGTTGCAAAAGTAGATATGATGTTGCACATGTTGCTGTGGCTATACACGCATGTTTCAAGTGTTTCATCTATTTTCAGACGTAGGTTGTAAATGTTTTATTTGGATGTTTCAAAAGTAGATCTCGGAGGAGCATATGTTGCAATGACGCTAGTGGTCGGCGGACAGCGGCCAGGTGCGGCTACATATGGTGGAAAGCAGAAAGCTAGTTCAATTTGTTGAACTTGAGAAGGATAATAGAGAGGGACATCTTGACTGCTATATATGGTGGAGGAGAAAACTCCGGTTATGCCATTATACTAACCAAGTGTCTAGAGAAAATAGCCTTTTGAGTTGGGACCCAATAAGCTCTTGATTTTAAAATTAACATGCAGAGAGAAAAGTAGCGAAACAAATAATATAATAAGATCAGAAGTGGAAAACCAAATTCTACATTTACAATGTCACGACACAAGCTGCAACAAAAACCAGAAGCTCAAGTTAAGATTTTTTAAGTAAACATACTCCCTCAGTCCCTTAATCTGTGTCGCTTTAGCATCTTACTAGGAACATTTGAATCTCTATGAACGTGGTCACTTGGTCTGTCCAGATGCTTGCCAGGGGCAATGAACGTGGACATTGAATTCCACTGCCAAAACTACAGTCAAACAGGGACAGAGGGAGTATACTGAAGACACACAAGGGCCCGACGAAAAATGGAAAGGTACTAAAAACCGATGGAAAAGTAAACAAAGTAATTTGTAACCAAAACTATCACAACCAGACAATTATGTTTATTTTTTAAAATATAATCTAGCCCATACATGAACATGGGTTGTGGGCTACTATGTACAGTACTATGTGAATGGACAGGTGCACGTGCAGCTCAAGCTAGCTAGTATATGTCCAGCACATTCCAATTGTCTGGTTCTTTTTTATTTTCTTTGAGTCAAGTCTCCTAAATTGCAACGAAAACAGCTGAAAACTCTCAAATCGCCTTAGTTTTGTATAAATGCTTCATTCAAAGACAAAAAAACGACAAGCATATGAGATCCGGAAACGAGATCCACTGACTTCATGTAAAACGACTGCAGCTGCAGTCAGCTCATCTTGACCGTTCGTTGAAGATCCACGTACAGGCTGCCGTGCTCCTATGCTACATGGGCCTTGGCCCAAGAATAACACAGTCACTCCCCATTTGCCGCCGTATTTTCCTTTTTGGCGAGAATACTGTGTGTTTTTCCCGCTAGCGAAGGTGAATCATCGGCGTCGGCCATCCTCCATCGGGTTTCTTGCAAGCCCGAGCGTCAGGCATCGGCGATCGTGGGAGTGTGGATGAAGGTCCGGTGAGATCGATCGGCCGAAGTATCAAGCTGTTGTTGCTGCTTGTGTTGTGCGCCTGAAATATGTTCGCAGGTCTGCACTTCTTCTCTCCATGTGTATTTGATTGCATCAATATTCTTCTAATTTATTTCCTATCCTCTGCTACATCAGCTTGTGTTGGAATTGATTAAAGAAGAAAAGTCAACTTACTTTCAGAATATATGAGATGGAAGAAAAGAGGTGTGTATGTAACCCATGCCTGTTCTTTCTCCCCATGCTTTCAGACACATTTTAGTTGCTTATTAAATATTCAGTGTGCTGTAGGGATAGGTTTTCTTCTAATTTCTTACCTCAAGTTGGAATGGAATTCAACAGTACACATGAGGCTTGGTTGTTTTGGGTCAACTATTGTCGGTACCAATGCCATAGGGGTACCCACATTCAACGATAAAGTAAACTAAAGTAACCCAATCACGACAAAGCACGACCCGCTTCAAAAACACGCGACAGGCCCAGCTTGTACGAGGCCAGCTCGACGGAGTGCCTCGACCGCATCCCGCCTCCGACTCGTACGAGGCCCCCTCGACGGGAGGCCTCGACCTCGCTCCGACCCGCGCGGGGCTCGACCGCCCCCCCCGGGAGCGCTCCGACTCGCGTGAGCCAGGGTCGAGGCGCTCGACCCCCTCTCTTTACCTACCTCCGGACAAAAGCCTTAGCATTTAATGCGGTTACCTACTACCACCTACCGGCATGGCCGCACGCATGGTCAACGTGGGAACAATACCAGTGTCAGTCCTCACTGTTGAAACGCCCATCCCGTGATGGGAGGTGAAAAACGTCACTATACCCACCTTACCTCGCACTGTACATCACTGGTTACCCTCGAGGAAAGATACGACAAAGTCCGTACGCCACGATTCCAGGGATTCGGACTTATCCGTTCGGCCTCGACCTGGCCTCGACCCAGCCTCGACCCCCAACACAGTGCAACAGGGAAGGAAGGACGGTATGGCACGACGCTCCGGGTCACTTCGACGCCTACGACATCACGTCCCAGAGGATGGCCTCCCATTTCTAAGGCACGTCGCTACAGCCACCTGAACAGGATCGACAAAACGTCATCTCAAGACTCCCGTCGTCCTGACCTCCTCTCGTCCTATAAAAGGGCAGGCCAGGGCTCCGGAGAAGACGAGGGACAACCAGTGATACACAACATAGCGATCAACATCTCAAGCAATCATCTTGTACTCTTTCTTTTTCTCCTTTGAGACTTGGGCTCGTCGCCCTCTCTCGCAAGCTTGTAACCCCTACACAAGCACCTCGGTGCAAGGAAATACAAACCTCTCCTTCCCCGCTAGACGTAGGGCCTTCTTTTGCCCGAACCAGGATAAACCGCCGTGTGTTCTCCTTGCATCACCATCCAGGAAAGGGACACGCAGCACTTTACTCGTTGGTTTAGGACCCCCTCGGGTCCGAACACCGACAGTTGGCGCGCCAGGTAGGGGGCTCGCTGCGTGCTAACATCGCTTTCCCGCCTTTTTCCTGGATGGCTGACCCCGAACGCCCTATCCCGTTGGCCACGGTGATCTGGTTCGGGAGTTTGGAGTTCATGTCTCTCGGCTATGGCTACGATATGGTCCTGCTCCCGCCAAGACACCCTGCCGACGAGGATTACGAGCTCTCCCAGCCTGGGGGAGCAATCCGCCGGTACCGCCGCTCCAGGCAGGCGCGAGCCGCTCGGCGGCGGCGAGCCCGGCGCAACCATCGTCTCCGCCTCACGGAGGGCAATGGGGTTCCCCAATTCGGCATTTCCCAGTCAGACGCCGGCCCGGATTTTCTCGTGGAAAGTCTGGGCAGGATGGGCCTGACCGAGAACAGCATGCCAGCGGAAAACCCCGCCGCTCCTCCGCCTGGTGCGACGTCGCTGCCCCGTACCTCTCTCCCGGCGTGGGCGGCAACATCACCTTCGCCGTTTCCGTTTGGGCTAGTTCCGGCTGCCCAGGCGTACGCTTCTTCCGTGAGCACTTGTATGAGTGCTTATGAGGAACTCCCTGGGCACCATCTACGCTCCACCCTTGACCTCGTCGCGTCCACGCCGGCTTCTGATTATCTGGACTCTACTGAGGCGCCAGAAACAGAACCCCGTGTGACCGCTTCCCCACGCCGCAACCCCGGTAGCGGCTCGCAACGACCATACATCCCCCCGTCATACTATTACTTTGGCGCCCCTGACTCCGACTCGGCTGATGACACCTACGATCCGACCCACGAGTGCTTCAACGTCGATGTTGAAAGCGCGTCGGATTCGCAGGAAGAACAGCCGGTCGGAGGAAGGCACACGCCCCCTCACGACGGGCACCCTGCCGGGCAAGGCGAGGCTCAGCTCCTTGCGGATCAGGGGGCGCAGCTCGACCAAATCCGCGAGTTGCGGGAGAGGCTCGACGAGGAACGAGAAAACCTGCGTCTACTCCAACAAACTCTCGAGCATGAGCGCGCGGAACGCGCACTTGGCGGGAGAGCTCGCGAAAGAGCTCGCGACGTCAACCGTCGCATCGACGAGGACCGGGTAACCGATCCCCCGGTCTTCGCTCGAGCCAGCCAGAACGTCGTCGCCGCCGCCATGCTCCTCCGCAACATGCCCGAGCCATCGAATTCCGAAGCGCGCCGGGCTCGTTATGAGATCCGAGAACTCCTCGAGACCGCTGCCCTGCAGCAGGCCGAGAGCTCTGCCTCGAGGCGACGCGAGCCCGCCTCGCAGCGGCTCGCGGAGCCCTCTCGACAGGAGAGAGAAGCCTCGGTCCATCTCGAACCTGCCCGACGGATCCGGATGGCTCCCGCCCCTGAGCCCGTCGCTCACGACCAGGGACCTCGAGACACCCGTGGCAACATCGTCGAGCGCCGCACGCGCAAGCACGGTGACGGTGTGGCTCGGGGTTACCACGTGCACAGGGGCGGGCGTTATGACAGCTCGGAGGATCGCAGCCCTTCACCCGAGCCTCCGGGCCCTTGGGTCTTCAGCAAGGCAATCCGCGAAACGATACTGCCAGCACGGTTCTGCCCTCCCACGACTCTTGCCAAGTACAACGGCGAGACCAAACCCGAACTTTGGCTCGCCGACTTCCGCTTGGCATGTCAGCTGGGCGGGGCCACTGACGACCGAGTCATCATCCGACAACTCCCCCTGTTTCTCTCAGACACCGCTCGAGCCTGGCTCGAGGATCTGCCGCCCCAACAGATCCACGACTGGGGTGATCTCGTAAGGGTGTTCGAGGGAAACTTCAAGGGAACTTACATGCGCCCCGGCAACTCGTGGGACCTCCGGAGTTGCAAGCAGAAGCCAGGTGAATCCCTCCGGGATTACATTCGGCGTTTCTCCAGGCAACGCACCGAGCTCCCCAATGTCACCGACTCTGACGTGATCATGGCTTTCCTCTCGGGCACCACTTGCAAGGAGTTGGTCCGAGAGTTAGGCCGTCACACCCCCCTCACTGCCAATGGGCTGATGGACATCGTCACCAACTTCGCCGCCGGCGAGGAGGCAGTTGGTGCCATCTTTGGCGGCGAGCAGGACACTGGGAAGCAGAAAGCAGACGATCCTGTGAGCTCCACCCGGGGCTCCAAAAGGAACAACCGCAAGAAGAAGAAAGGTCAGCAGGGCAAGCTCGAGGCCTCGGCCGACGAGCTTGTCGCCGCTGCCGAACGCAAAAAGCCTCGAGGCCCCCCCCGGCGGGGGCATCTTCGACAAAATGCTTAAAGAGCCGTGCCCTTACCACAAGGGACCCATTAACCATAACCTCGAAGATTGTCATATGCTGCGCAGGTACTTCGAGGGCGCAGGCAGCAAGAGCACCGACAAGAAGGAAGACCCTAAGGGTGATGGCAAGGAGGAGGGATTCCCCGAGATCCACGACTGCTTCATGATCTACGGAGGACCCTCGACCCGCCTCTCAGCGCGCCAGCGCAAGCGAGAACGGCGTGAGGTCTTCTCCGTGCAAACGGCGGTCCCTCGTTTCCTTGACTGGTCCGCGGTGGCCATCACTTTCGACCGTGATGATCATCCGGACTACATCCCCAATCCGGGAGTCTACCCACTTGTCGTTGATCCCGTCATCGCCAACACGCGCCTCACCAAGGTACTCATGGACGGCGGGAGCAGCCTCAACATCATCTACTCCCAGACCCTCGACCTCCTGGGGGTCGAGAGAGCGCGCTTACAACCTAGCGTCGGGGGCTTCCACGGAGTCGTGCCAGGGAAGCGGGCAGAACCCCTCGGACGGGTCGATCTGCCCGTTTGTTTTGGCACACCGGCCAACTTCAGGAAGGAGACCCTCACCTTCGAAGTGGTCGGATTCCGTGGGACATACCACGCCATCCTCGGGCGCCCGTGCTACGCCAAGTTCATGGCCGTGCCGAACTACACCTACCTCAAGCTCAAGATGCCCGGCCCAAACGGCGTCATTACTGTGGGGCCCTCATATGAACATGCCTATGAGTGCGACGTCGAGTGCGTCGAACACGGCGAGGCGGTCTTGGAGTCGGCAACCTTGGCCGCAGACCTCGACGGTCTCGCCAACGGGATTCCCGATCCGAAACACCACGCCGGCAGCTTCGAGCCCGCGGAGGACGTCAAGCTCGTGCCCCTCGACCCCGCTGATCCCAACAGGAAGGCGCTGAACGTCAGCGCCACCCTCGACCCGAAATAGGAAGCCGTGCTCGTCGACTTTCTCCGTGCAAATATCGACATTTTTGCGTGGAGTCCCTCGGATATGCCGGGCATACCCAGGGAAGTCGCCGAGCACGCCTTGGAGATCCGGGCCGGGTCCAAACCGGTGAAGCAACGCCTGCGCCGCTTCGACGAGGAGAAGCGCAGGGTCATCGGTGAAGAGATCCACAAGCTACTAGAGGCCGGGTTCATCAAGGAGGTTCACCATCCCGAGTGGCTAGCTAATCCTGTGTTAGTTAAGAAAAAGAGTGGGAAGTGGAGGATGTGTGTAGACTATACTAGTTTAAATAAAGCATGTCCGAAAGTTCCCTTTCCCTTGCCGCGCATTGATCAAATCGTTGACTCAACTGCGGGATGTGAAACTCTTTCGTTCTTAGACGCTTACTCCGGTTACCATCAGATAAAAATGAAGGAGTCCGACCAGCTCGCGACTTCATTCATCACCCCGTTCGGCATGTATTGCTACGTTACGATGCCCTTCGGTCTCCGGAACGCAGGGGCAACGTACCAGCGATGCATGCAGCACGTTTTCGGAGAACACATCGGGCCAACCGTCGAGGCGTACGTCGATGACATCGTAGTCAAGACCAAACAAGCCGATAATCTAGTAAACGACCTCGACGTTGCCTTCAAATGCCTTCGAGCAAAGAATATCAAGCTCAATCCAGAAAAGTGTGTTTTTGGCGTCCCCCGAGGAATGCTTTTGGGGTTCATCGTGTCTAAGCGGGGCATCGAGGCCAATCTAGAAAAAATCTCTGCGATAACCAAGATGGCCCCCATCCGAGATCTGAAAGGCGTACAGAGGGTCACGGGCTGCTTAGCGGCGCTCAGCCGTTTCATTTCGCGCCTCGGCGAAAAAGCGCTCCCTCTGTACCGCCTCTTGAAGAAATCGGAGCATTTTTCCTGGACCCTCGAGGCCGAGGAAGCCCTCACCAAACTCAAAGTCACACTCTCTAACTCGCCAATTCTCGTCCCTCCGACCCCAGGAGAGCCGCTCCTACTTTATGTCGCTGCGACATCACAAGTAGTCAGCGCAGTCCTGGTCGTCGAGCGGGCCGAGGAAGCTCATGCCTTGCCCGTCCAGAGGCCGGTCTATTTCATTAGCGAAGTGCTCTCAGAAACCAAGGTCCGTTACCCTTAGATCCAAAAACTGCTTTATGCTGTCATCTTGACACGGCGCAAGCTCCGACACTACTTTGAAGGCCACCCGGTTACTGTGGTTTCTTCTTTCCCCTTAGGAGAGATAGCCCAGAACCGGGAAGCCACGGGTAGGATCGCTAAGTGGGCGGTCGAGCTCATGGGCGAGACCCTATCTTATGCGCCGCGTAAAGCCATAAAGTCACAGGTATTGGCAGATTTCTTGGCTGAATGGACCGACACCCAGCTCCCTCCCGCACAGCTCCAAGCCGAGCTCTGGACCATGTACTTCGATGGGTCTTTGATGAAAACAGGAGCGGGCGCGGGCTTGCTCTTCATCTCACCCCTCGGGGTTCACATGCGCTACGTCATCCGGCTCCATTTCCCTGCATCCAACAACGTCGCCGAATACGAGGCACTCGTCACGGGGCTAAGAATCGCCATCGAGCTCGGGGTCCGACACCTTGATGTTCGAGGCGACTCCCAGCTAGTGATCGATCAGGTCATGAAGAGCTCGAGCTGCCGCGACCCCAAGATGGAAGCCTACTGCCAAGAGGCACGACACCTCGAGGACAAGTTTCACGGCCTCGAGCTCAACCACATAGCACGCAAGCATAATGAGGCCGCCGATGAACTCGCAAAAATCGCGTCAAGTCGAGCCATGGTCCCACCTGACGTTTTTGTAAAGGACCTCCAACGGCCATCTGTCGACCTTGGGTCAGACGGAGGGGTCGACGGGACGTCGCTCGACCCCCCACCTGAGGCAGAGGCCCCCTCGACCGGGGCCGAAGCCATGCAGGTGGAAGGATCGACCCCACCATCTGACATCGAGCCTGACTGGCGCACGCCGTACCTCGACTATCTTATCCAAGGGGACCTCCCCTCGAGTAAGACCGAGGCTCGACGGATCGCTCGCCGGGCTAAAACCTTTGTGATCATTGGCGACAGTAGGGAGCTGTACCGCCGCAGCCCTACGGGCATTCTCCAATGTTGCATCACCAACAAGGAAGGCAGGGAACTGCTCAACGACCTGCACTCGGGGCTTGCGGTCACCACGCTGCGCCTCAAACCCTCGTCGGAAACGCCTTTCGACAAGGGTTCTATTGGCCGACCGCGGTCTCCGACGCCGTCAAGCTAGTACGCTCCTGTGAAGGTTGTCAGTACTATGCAAGGCAGACTCACCTCCCGGCACATGCTCTACAAACCATTCCCATCACATGGCCATTTGCCGTTTGGGGACTCGACCTCGTCGGACCACTGAAAAGAACTACTGGTGGCTTCACCCATTTGCTTGTCGCAATCGACAAGTTTTCCAAGTGGATCGAGGCTCGTCCCATCACCAGTATTAGGTCCGAACAAGCTGTGCTCTTCTTCACTGACATTGTCCATCGATTTGGGGTTCCGAACTGCATTATCACTGACAACGGCACCCAGTTTACTGGTAAAAAGTTTCTGGATTTCTGTGACCACCATCACATTCGCGTGCTCTGGTCGGCCGTAGCTCATCCAAAAACAAACGGCCAAGTAGAACGTGCCAATGGCATGCTCCTACAAGGCCTAAAACCCAGAATTTTCGACAAACTAAACAAGCACGGCAAAAGATGGGCCGCCGAGCTACCCTCGGTCCTGTGGAGCCTAAGAACAACGCCGAGTCGAGCCACGGGGTTCACTCCGTTCTTCTTAGTCTACGGGTCCGAGGCTATGCTTCCAACTGATATAGAATACGGATCCCCAAGGTTAAAGGCCTACAACGAAAGAAATAACGACGCCGCAAGAGAGGACGCCCTCGACCAGCTCGAGGAAGCCCGAGATGTGGCTTTATTGCATTCTGCCATGTACCAGCAGGGTCTCCGACGCTACCACGACAGACACGTACGCAGGCGCGACCTCAACGTCGGCGATTTGGTGCTACGTCGGAACCAGAACACCAAGGGACGCCACAAGCTCACGCCACCATGGGAAGGACCGTACATCATCGCAGAAGTACTAAAGCCGGGCACCTACAAGCTATCCAACGAGAAGGGCGAAATCTTCACCAACGCTTGGAACATTGAATAGCTACGTCGCTTTTTTCCTTAGAAAGCCTCGAGGCTCTGTAATTTCCTTTTCATCAATAAAGAATACAGCAGTGTCAAAATTTTCGTCTCACGATAAGGGAGGATCGACTCTGTACTACTAGAATCGACCCTCCCTCGGGGGCTATGCAGGGGGGAACCCCTCAGTCCCCGGAAAAATTTACACTCTTTTAAATTTTTTTTTTCAAGAGCCACTCCTTAGGTCAATGGTGCCAAGTTCTCATACGATCTACGAAAGCCGCAACGGCATCCTAAAGCTTAAGGGCAGTCGAGCCACGAGGTCACTTACGCCTCCGAGGCTACGGTACCTCCACTCACTCCGCCACGCCAAAGGACGCAGCTGTGTGCTAAGTAAATCGTACGGGAGCACGATCCAAGCCATTAAGGGAAGAAAAGCTCGCATAAAACAAAATTAACCACGAACTGGTTTATGTCTCGAGTTCTTAAGGCCCCTACGGCCACCACAACCAAAACTCAAAATAGCTAACCTATTACACGGGCCTCCGTGCCCAGATTTGGCTCACAGGCCTTCGTCGTCAGCAGGCGGCACCACCTCAGGCTCAAAGAGCGAGGCCAGACGGCTCCCAGGCCCCTCCGCGGCTTCGATCAGATCCAAGCAGGCGTCTTCGTTCTCCGCGTCCGTCCGCTCCGGGTCTGTGATGAAGCCGTCGGCGACGAGCTCCATGTCGAACATAAAGCCCGAGCGAACGACGGCCAGCGCCCTCTTTACGCCGTGGTGGAGGCTGTCCCGTATCTTCTCCCGGGCGAGGTGACCTAGCGCCGCTACCCGACGGACGAAGGAGTTCCCCGGAGCGTCTTCTCCGGTGTCGATGTCGGGCTCGACCCCCAGACCGTCACACACCGAGGTGATCGCGCCCTGGAGCAGCTGGGTCCTCTGGGTCTCGGCTTCCAGGAGGCTCTGTAGGGAGTTGGCGGTCGCATGGGCCTCCTGGTTCTCGCGCTCCAGCTCTGAAACACGACAAGGCAGATTAGCGCCTAACACGATGCCTCAACTACACGGCCGCAACAAGCTACTTACCCCCAACATGGGTCTTCAAACCCACGACCTCGTCGCGGAGCCCCCCGCACGTCCGCTCGAGCCCCAGGAGGGCACTATCCTTCTCACGGACGGTCGCCTTCAGGGCCTCGATCTCTTGGCGGGCGGCTTGAAGCGCCGTGTCCTTCTCCTGGACGGCCCCGTTCAGCCCCGAGATCTCGTCCTTCAGCGCGCTGAACCGGGCCGTGACCTGCCCGATCTGAACATTGAGGAGGTCACGTTGACGGCTGGCCTGGGAGACGTCCTCCTCGAGCTCCTTGACCCGCGCCGACAGGGGCTCGAGGTCCCGGCGGGCCTGGGCAGCCTCTTCCCGGGCCTTGTCCACCTCGGTGCGCATCACGGCTTCGGCCGCCCAAGCCTGGATCGCATCCTCCTTCACCGTCGAGTAGGCGGTGCGCAGCTCCACCATCTCAGCGGTCCGATCGGCGAGCCTCTTCTGGGTCTCCTCGACCAGGGCCCGTTGCCGGGACAGCGACACCCACACACCGCTCTCACCCCGGATGAAGAGCGACTTGCGGCGGGAGGTCTCCTTGAGTTCCTAACTCAAGGAAAACCAAAAAACATAATGAATCCAAAGAAAAGAGACACTAAGAGCCACGGAATGAGCCGGCAGATTAATCATACCTCGGTGGCATCCCGCATGCCCCGCGAAACGGCGTCGGACGCCACGCTGAGCAGCCGAGCGAGATGTTGGCGGACGCCCTCAAGGTACTGCCAGCGGTGGACCTCATCTCTGTCGTTCAGAGTGAGGATGGGCTCGTCGTCGAGGTTCGCGGCATCCTTAAACTGAAGGGGCGGCCCTCCCCACCTCGGGATCTCCTCCTCGGCCCGCGCTATCGCCAGCGCGGCGAAGTCTGGCCACGACGATGACGACGCGGCCGGGGCACCTCCCGGCCCGGTCGAAGGGCCGGCCTCGTTGCCCTCGCCCGCCGCTCCGACAGGGGTCGAAGCTTCAGCCCGGCTCGTGGTCTCGCCCTTCTCGGCCCCCACTATCTCTTTTCCCTTGTCCAGGGGGGCGTCGTCGAGGGTAACGACCACGGGCGCCCGCCCCTCGGCGGTGACCGGCCCCTCGACAACCAGCGCCTCCGGAGCTGGCGCCTTCGCCGTCGACGCCTCTGGGGCCGGTACCTCGCCCGACGGCGGCTCGGAAACCGGCGCTCCGACCGCCGGTGCCCCCGCGACCGGCACCTCAACCTCCGGCGCCGCTGCCTCCGGGGCTCCGGCAGAAGGCTCGACGGCCTCGCCCTCCGTCGTGCCCACCGGGTGCACCGGCAGGTCTTGCTGTGGCTGCGGCTCCCTCGCCTGCGCCACCTCCTGCTCCGGCGCCGGTGCAGCCCCCTCCGCGGTCGCATCGGCGGCCGCCCCCTCCACGGCCACTTCCACGGTGGCCTCAGCCGAGGGCAGCGCCTTAGGCTCCGCCTCGACCGGGCCGGGCGCCACCACCCTCGCCGGCTCTGACCCCGCCGCCGCAGGGTCGCGGCCGGCGACCGTCGAAGCACCTGCGGCCTCCTGCTGCCGACGGCGCTCCTTCGCGGCCTCGACCTCACGGACCCAGGCCGCGTCCTGTTCCGCCGACCGGTTAAGGACGGCGGCGCTGGCTCGGAGGGACTTCACGGGGGTGGGCCCCATGGTCTCCGCTTTCCGCTTCAGCCTGAAAAATAAAGGATAAAGTTGGTCGACGAAATCGAAAGATAAGACGAGTCCCCTTTTGCTCGAAAACTTACCCGGAGATCGGCACCAGGGGCCTCGACCCCCCACGGTCCGAGCCGCTCGAGGTGGCAGGCGGTGGCCTTGCGGCAGCCCCACCCGCGAACCGAGCGCTCCTTGGGGCTCTCGCAGGCGCGCCGCTGCGCGCCTTCTGTGCCTCCGAGGCCAACTGGCCTCGGGTCTTCACGCCCGACGGAGGCGCCGCCGACGACGACGTCGGCGCCCCCGCCCCCGTCCCCGCCTGAGCTTGCGGGGCCTGGGCTGGGGCAGGCGCCCCTGTCGACCCCTCTGCCTGGGTCCGGGGCGAGGCGGCCCCTCCCGCCGAGGGGCCCGCCTCCTTCTTCTCTTCCTCTTTCTTCTTCCTCTTCTTCTCCTCTTCCTCGTCGTCCTCCTCGACCTCCTCGACCACGATGACCGAGGAGGATGACCCCGCGATGGGCTCCAGCAGGGGACGGATGTCGGGGAGGCTCCCCAGCCCGGTCGCGGCCTCGTACCGCGACAAGGCATCATCATCCTCGCCGCTGCTGCCGTCGTCCTCCCCCGACATGGTCTCGGAGGGCGACGGCTCCAAAGGGAGCCCGTCGAGGGCCTGTTGGCGCCGGAGTTTCTTCCGCGCCTCCTTCTCCCTGGACTTCCGGGCCGCCCGTTTCTTGGTCGATTCCTTGACCGCCTTCTGCTTCGAGGCGTGCTGCCGACGAGCGTCCCGAGCAGGCCGGTCCTCCGGAACCGGCGGTCGTGTCTCCCGCAGCGCCGATAGGTCCTGCGCATTGGCGTCGACCGGATTAGGGGAGGGTCTCAAAGACAAACAGAACTAAAAAACAAGCGTACCAGGAAACTTACCACGGGCTCGAACCCCTCAGTGGGCCTCATGGGGAGCCGGTCGGCTTCCTCCGCCTTGAAGGTCCCCACCATCCGGCGGGCTCGGCGAAGCCCCTCCTCGAGGGTAAGGGCCTCGTGCGACATCCGGCTCCCCTCCAGAGACGCCTCCGGGGTCATCTGGTCGAGGCGCAGGCGACGTCGGCACAGCGGCATCACCCGGCGGCGATGGAACGCCGTCGCTACCGCCGCCGCTGTCAGGCCTCGAGCACGAAGCTGCTGCAGCGCCGCCAGCAACGGGTCCAGACGCGGCTTCTCGACGTCCGGCACACCGTACACCCAGCGGTCCTCCCGGGCGGTCAGCACGCGGCCGGTGTACCTCGGCAGCTGGTTGTCGTCGTTGCGGAGGTAGAACCAGCCCGCGTGCCACCCGCTGTTCGAGGAGATGAGGCGAGCCGGGATGTACTGGTCCGCCCGGCTCGACCTCAACTACAGGACGCAGCTCCCTACCCGCGCTGCGTAGAAGACGCCCTTCCCTCCCGCATTCCGCGCGAAGAGCTCGGCCTTGAAAAGGTGGAGCCACAGGTTCCACTGCGGCTCCACCCCGAGATATCCCTCGCAGACCGCCGCAAAGATGGCGGCCTGCGCGATGGCGTTGGGGGCGAGATGATGGAGCTCCACCCGGTAGTAGTGGAGAAGCGCCCGCATGAAGACCGACGACGGGATGCCGAACCCCCGCTCGTGGAAACTTACGAAGCTCACCACGTAGCCTTCCGGGGGGGCCGGCTCCCGATGGGTCGGCGGCGGCGCGATCCACTCCGGCCGCGACCGACTCATCCTCGGCCGCAGCAACCCATCTTCAACCAGTTCCTCCAGCTTCTTCTCCGTCACTGAGGAGGAGGCCCAGTCTTCGGCAGCGAGGAATTGGCTCTTTCCAGCCATCAGCACCGACGGGAAGGGAAAGGGTGGAGGAGAAGGCGGCGGCGGCAGCAATGCGGGCGGAAGGCGCAAGAGGGCTAGGGTTTTCTGGGGCTAGAGGATGGCGGAAGCGCAAGAGACCGGAAGGGAGCACGGACCCCTGGGTCTTGCCTTTATAGGCCAGACGGAAGTCCAACGGCCGCGCAAAAAGGTAGGAACAGTTTCCCGTAATAAATGCACTCACCTAACCGTCCCTCACGCCTTACAGGAGCAAGGCACGTGGCCGTCCCCCACGCAGTAACTGAACGCCACGCCGCCCACTACCGCGCCAATCTCGCCCTAAAAAGGCGCGCCAGGCTAACGGGCGGGGCGAGATCCACGGACGGATATTCCTAGATTCCCCTAACGGGTTCCGGGCCCATCTTAAGTCTCGAGGGAACGGAGGCTGGCCCTCGACCTGGGTTCGACAGCCGCCCTCGAGCAACAGAGTAAGGGACGACCAGGGATGCGCCCGTACACGGCCAGGGCTCGAGCCACGCTCTCGAGGCACCCCAAGACGTATTCGAGGCCAAAGGATGAGGACGAAGCAGGAATCCCCTCGGGGGAGGCATCGAGCCCTCGGATCCCGTCGCAGGGAACCGACATCCGCACGACCACTCCTTGGCATCATTGAAGAGTGCCCCCGGGCCCCAAGCCGACTCCTAACGACTGGAGCACGGACTCTCACTCGAATCCCCCCGCTAGTAGCTCACCGGAGATCGCCACACTCGCCCGAACGGGGTAGTACGACGTTCCCCACCCCTCCTCCTCCTCTCCGAAGGATGAGCGTGAGGGCCGGACAACGAAAGACGGCAGGGACTCCGATCGACCTCGTGCGCGCAAGGCTCGGGGGCTCGGCCGCATCAACTACTCCCTAGTGAATCACGATTAAAGACCTCGGAGGAGACTTTCTCAATACTCCACCGAGGCCTCGGGGGCTACACCCGGCGGGTGCGCTCGCGCGCCCCCGCCGGAAGAAGTCCTGAAAGCACTCAGACGCCCCTGCTAGGGAAGCAAACAGCGCTACGACTCCAGTTCATCGGCAAAAAACCTCTAGGAGAGTGAACATACACTCACCTAAAGGCTCGGGGGCTACTGTCGGTACCAATGCCATAGGGGTACCCACATTCAACGATAAAGTAAACTAAAGTAACCCAATCACGACAAAGCACGACCCGCTTCAAAAACACGCGACAGGCCCAGCTTGTACGAGGCCAGCTCGACGGAGTGCCTCGACCGCATCCCGCCTCCGACTCGTACGAGGCCCCCTCGACGGGAGGCCTCGACCGCGCTCCGACCCGCGCGGGGCTCGACCGCCCCCCCCGGGAGCGCTCCGACTCGCGTGAGCCAGGGTCGAGGCGCTCGACCCCCTCTCTTTACCTACCTCCGGACAAAAGCCTTAGCATTTAATGCGGTTACCTACTACCACCTACCGGCATGGCCGCACGCATGGTCAACGTGGGAACAATACCAGTGTCAGTCCTCACTGTTGAAACGCCCATCCCGTGATGGGAGGTGAAAAACGTCACTATACCCACCTTACCTCGCACTGTACATCACTGGTTACCCTCGAGGAAAGATACGACAAAGTCCGTACGCCACGATTCCAGGGATTCGGACTTATCCGTTCGGCCTCGACCTGGCCTCGACCCGGCCTCGACCCCCAACACAGTGCAACAGGGAAGGAAGGACGGTATGGCACGACGCTCCGGGTCACTTCGACGCCTACGACATCACGTCCCAGAGGATGGCCTCCCATTTCTAAGGCACGTCGCTACAGCCACCTGAACAGGATCGACAAAACGTCATCTCAAGACTCCCGTCGTCCTGACCACCTCTCGTCCTATAAAAGGGCAGGCCAGGGCTCCGGAGAAGACGAGGGACAACCAGTGATACACAACATAGCGATCAACATCTCAAGCAATCATCTTGTACTCTTTCTTTTTCTCCTTTGAGACTTGGGCTCGTCGCCCTCTCTCGCAAGCTTGTAACCCCTACACAAGCACCTCGGTGCAAGGAAATACAAACCTCTCCTTCCCCGCTAGACGTAGGGCCTTCTTTTGCCCGAACCAGGATAAACCGCCGTGTGTTCTCCTTGCATCACCATCCAGGAAAGGGACACGCAGCACTTTACTCGTTGGTTTAGGACCCCCTCGGGTCCGAACACCGACAACTATGGTGGTGAAAAAGGTTTTGAGTTTAGAAAAAGGTACTCAAACAAAAGAAAAGATGGAAAGATTATGTCGTGCAGATTTGTTTGTGCGAATGAGGGTTACAGAGTGAAAGATAAAAGAGACCATTTAATAAAGTCTCCAAGAGCTGAAACTAGAACTGATCGTGATTTTGGAACACAATCACACCCTTCAGTTACCACAAACCTCACATTTATTGGTGTCTCAAAGGAAAATTTCAGAGCTACAAGGTTTTGAAATTGAGACGGCTGACGATGCAGGAATTGAGCCCAAAGCTGCACATGAGTTGGCTTCTATCTAAGTTGGTGGCATAGCACATCTCAGTTACACATTTCGAGACCACAAGAACTATTTAAGGACCAAACGCCAACGTGAGATGGCGTATAGTCAAGCTGGAAGCATGCTTATGTATTTTCAAGAGAAAATTGCAGAGAATTCATCATTCCAATATGCATTGTAAATGGACCGAGAAGAACAAATAGCTAACATTTTCTGGGTTGATGCTAAAATGCTCACTGACTATGCATATTTTGGTGATGTTGTCAGTTTTGATACTACTTTTGAAACAAACAGGGAGAGTAGGCCTTTTGAAATTTTTGTTGGGTTCAATCATTTTAGAGAGACTGTGATTTTTGGTGCTGTTCTCATGTATGATGAGACATTTGAGTCCTTCAAATGGCTATTTGAGACCTTCCTAAAAGCACATAATGGCAAGCAAATGCAGTTGTGGCCAGTTCAATAGAATTGGAATATTGTGTGCTCATGCTTTAAAAGTTCTTGATTTGATGAATATCAAGTTAATCCTAGAACAATATATACTGAAGCGTTCGACTCGAGAAGCACGCAGTGGGGCTGTACAAGACAACCAAGGCCGAAACATAATAGAGAATCCAAAATTAGATGCTATGCTTTGCTACAAAAATATGACTCGCAAATTCCTCAATTTGGCACACCGAGCTGCGAGTCATCCATAGTGTGTCCTATTAGTCAACGAGGCACTTGACATGGTTAGCAAGCAAGTCGAAGAAGAAATCATGAGTCTTGTGCAGTGAATCCAATAAATGTTCCCACAAATAATTCTTCTCCAATTGATTCGTTGAGTACAACAAGCCTCAAGAAAAAGGTTGTGGAAACTAAAACCTCAAAGCGCAAAAAAGCTTGGTTTGAAAAGATGCGTAAAGTTGCAAAGAAGGGAGGTAAGAAAAAGAAAAATGGTTCAAAGGTATGTGGTAACACAATATATCAAAATTTCCTTTCACCGTGTTCTATGGGCACATGTTCAGTTTTATTTCTTTTATTTGAAGGAACAAGAAACTGCAAAAAAGAGAGGTAAGAAAAAGAAAAAAGAAGCTACAGTACAAGAAACAACATCGGGAGCGTATGCTATGGAAACTAGCTTCTTGTGGAAACTATGGAAACTTTAATCAAAGTCCACAGGATTCTAATCCGATGATCTCAGATGAAGGTGGGTCATTTATTCACTTAAACCCTCCCACCAATCTCTTCCTAATCATTTTTTTCCAAATGACTCCACCAGCGCCGATGCCCTATTACGTTCTGGCTCCGTTACGTTCCGGCTCCGTAACTCCCGTGAAGATCAATCGCCGATGCCGTGGATCGCTGCCTGAAGACCGATCGCCGATGCCGTGGATGGCCGCCTGAAGACCGATCGCTGCCTGAAGATCGCCGCCGTGGTCCATCGGGCAAGTCCAACCGAGCACCATCGGACGACATCACCAGCTAGGCGATCGTCGGTGCCCTAGGACGACGAGGAACCGCTGGTGGAGTCATTTGCAAAAAAAATGATTAGCAAGAGATTGGTGGGAGGGTTTAAGTGAATAAATGACCCACTTTCAGCTGAGATCATCGGATTAGAATCCTGTGGACTTGATTGAAGTTTCCATAGTTTCCACAAGAAGCTAGTTTCCATAGCATACGCTCCCAACAACATCAGTACAAGAAACTACAGAAGTGCCCATGGAAGATATGTCTGAACCATATATGGCTATCAATACCTTCTCTCAGACATTAACGGTGATATTTCAATCTAATACACCATTTTTCTAAACTAAACATGGCCATCAATACATTCCCTTAATTGTTTTTTGAATCTTTTATTTTGCAGGGACAATCACAGATGATCTTATTGCTGAGTTCTAGTAGTATGGACATTTGCTTTAATCTGAATGTCTCCCTACAAATTTGTTGCCTCCTAGGAGTAGCTTTTGGAGAATAGCCTCCTGAAACATAGATTGTTTAGGAGAATAGCTTTTGCCTTCTGAAACATTTCTGTATCTCTGAACATTCTGGAGCTTACATCTATGAACAAACAGACCATTTTGTGCATTTTTGAACTTGCAAAATCAGCATTACATTCTCAAATTTTAGTCACAATATCACTTTACAATCTCAGTCCTATCTAGTAATTCTACTCTGCAACTGAAGACAGCTCTATTATTTACATACATTGTCATGTCTGAACATCTGAATGGCCTGACGAGCAGACCAACGCCCGGCCTTCCCTTGGAATCCAACGACACATGAAGAAGGATGGAGAGCATATGTTGTTACATCGTATACCTCCACACGGAACTATCGGAGGAGGAGAATGCCGTAGACCACCGAGCATAGCACTTAGCCATGGCCGGCGATGCGGACCACGGACGGCAGCACACAACGACGAGCGGCGGCGCGGCGTGGCGCGAAGCAGGGCGGCTAGTGGCTGGAGCCGGCGAGGCGCACGGCGGGTGGTGACGGTGAGGCGCACGGCGGCTGGCGGCGGCGCGGCGCTAGGTGCTCTGCGTGAGACTCGAGTCGACGAACAGCTCTGCGTGAGCACCACGGGCCGTAGTTGGGCCAGACTAGCAGGCCATCAGGGCATAAATTATTGACCAATGCACGCAAGCGTCCGATCTTCAACGAACGGCCAAGATGAGCTGACTGCAGCTGCAGTCGTTTTACGTGAAGTTAGTCTCGTTCCGAGATCCGAACCACCCCAATTCAATTGCAACGAGAAAAGCGCAGTTGAGATCTGAGCAAGGGCGTGGTCTTGGTTAATTTTGTTAACGAATTAGGCAATTTCCAGATTAAAAGCATGATTAAATCTAGAACATAAATCATGATAAATATAAGAACTAGATTAAACATGTATGGTATACTAGTATAGCAGATCAGCATATTCCACAGCATCAACATGACAAGCATTGATAGTCCAGCAGATAGATTAGATTGTACGAACGTCAAAATTAGATCACGAGAATTATACCTTTCGGTTGTAGTAGTAGTAGATGGTGTTGAAGATGTAGCTGGCGGTGGTGATGGAGCGAGATCGCTGATGTCGATGTCGTCGATGTTGAAGTCGTCGTCAAAGTCGTCGATGAGAGGCGGAGGAGTATTCTTGATGACGACCCCGCGAGCTTTAGCACGACGAAGCCGACGCGCCGATGCACCCTTCGGAAGTCGAGCCGTTGTGGAAGCTTTGGGAGCAGTCGCGCGAAGAACGCTTCCCAAAAACCTTATTCGTCTTCTCCCGGTGCAGGATCGCAAAGACGAGGGTTCCGGAGACCTGCTCACCCGGTCGCTGGTGCACGCAAGCGATCGGACTGGAGTAGCTACAGCGGCGGCACAATAGCGAGTAGAGGCAAAAACCCTAGGATTAACTGGATGCATTTTGGCGTGGCCGGCAGGTTGCTTATATAGTCCTGTCCAACCAATCTCGTGTCGCGATCACGATCTAAATTGATTTAGGACTCTTAATTTGTAAACGGTTAGGACTCATGCAACTTGAAGGCCAAGAAACCAAAAACGAAAACAGCAAAAGGAGACCGCGCTCCCGCAAGGCGAGGAGCCGGATTTCGGCGGACCATTCACGCAGGTGCCGCGCACTCGCGCCCTTCGCCCCGCCCCGCCCGGCCCGGCCCGGCCCGGCGAGGCGAGGCGAGGCGAGCGAGCGCGCGCGTGTGGACTTCTCTTACTCCTCCTCACACTAGACTTGAGGAAGTGGGGAGGACTTCCATATTTAAGTATGACTACCTCCACTTCCACAAGCAAGGTGGTACTAAAGAGTTCCCACATCCCCTCTTGCTCACATGAATGGGCCTTTGAGATTTATTAGGAATTTCACAATTGGTTATTGGGCCAAGCCCATATAAATTCCAACAATCCCCCACCAGATCTCAAATACCCATTTAGAGATTTGCCTGTTCTCACTACTATTTGATATACCAGTGTTTCGGCAGAGACTGTGAAGTTGAACTTCCGCCTAGAATCTCAAGCTACACTCATCCACAACTTGAACAATGGACTATGCCTTGAATTGCAAGTTTTGTGTGAATAAGCTTTGCTCAAAATCAAACTAGTACTTGGCTACTAGTAGCCTTACTCCGTGGGTGGAGCATATACGTCGTACTCCCTGGTCTCTTCATGATCTTACTAGAGACCACCCAAGTCTCATAGACTGCGACGTTCTACAGTCAAAATCATATAGGCATGTTCTTTCAAGAATGCTCTGTAGGACAGCATCTTCGCTTGTTAAAGCCAATAAAACATGTTAAGGCATTAGCCAACCTACCATACAGTGCCTCAACGCTTTGAGAGTATTGCATCTTCACATAGAGAGGGTTATAATTATACTCTCCTCAGTTTACCAATAGTTTGTTCTTCCCAGATCCTAAGTCACGGGATCTCCGATCAAAAAGGTTGGGTTACTACTACTGTAAACTCATATGGGTCTCAAACCCATCTCCCTTGATGCTATTTCTATCACATTCCGTGATAGTCCTTTGGTAAAAGGATCTGCCAGGTTCTTGTCTGTTTGCACATAAGCCACAGTGATTACTCCGGAGTTTCTCAACTTCCTGACAGACTTCAAACGTCTTTTAACGTGTCTTGTTGACTTCGCATTATCCTTAGCACTATTTACTTTAGTGATCACTGTTTGGTTATCACAGTTCATAAGGATAGCCGGTATTGGTTTTTCAACCACCGGCAAGTCTGACAAGAGCTCACGCAGCCACTCTGCCTCTGCAGAAGCTGTATCCAAAGCAGTAAGTTCTGCTTCCATGGTAGATTTAGTCAAAATAGTCTGTTTACTAGACCTCCATGACACTACGCCACCTCCAAGAGTAAACACATACCCACTAGTAGCATAGATTTGATCAATATCAGAAATCCAGTTCGCATCACTATATCCCTCTAGCACAGCTGGGTGCCCAGAATAGTGAATCCCAAAACTCATTGTACCTTTGAGATAACGCAAGACCCTCTCAAGTGCATGCCAATGATTTTCACCCGGATTGGACATGTACCTACTCAACTTGCACACGGCAAAAGAGATATCTGGTCTGGTTGCACTAGCTAGATACATGAGTGAACCAATTATCTGAGAATATCTCAATTGATCTCTAGCAATCTTCTTATTCTTTCTCAATATCACACTAGGATCATAAGGTGTTGAAGTAGGCTTGCTATCCATAAAGCCAAAACGGCTCAAGACCTTCTCAACATAGTGAGATTGTGACAAGGTAATCCCACTATCTTCCTTAATCAGCTTAATGTTTAGAATTACATCAGCTTCTCCTAGATCTTTCATGTCAAAACTCTTTGACAAAAAAGACTTGACCTCATTAATAATATCAATGTTTGTTCCAAAGATTAGAATATCATCAACATATAAACATAATATAACAGATTGGCCCCCACCATGTCGATAATACACACACCTATCAGCTTCATTAACAGCAAAGCCCGCACCAGTTAAAGTAGTGTCAAACTTCTCATGCCATTGTTTAGGTGCTTGTTTTAAGCCATACAAAGACTTCAGTAATTTACACACCTTCTGCTCTTCACCTTTTACCACAAATCCATCTGGCTGATCCATATAAATCTCCTCATCCAACTCACCATTAAGGAAAGCTGTCTTCACGTCCATTTGATGAACGAGAAGACCATACGAGGCAGCCAGAGAAAGTAGCACTCGAATAGTGGTCATTCTAGCAACAGGTGAATAAGTATCAAAGAAATCCTCGCCTTCCTTCTGGGTATAACCCTTAGCCACAAGCCGAGCCTTGTACTTGTCAATAGTACCATCAGGCCTAAGCTTCTTTTTGAACACCCACTTACATCCAATTGGTTTACAACCAAAAGGTAGCTCAGATAACTCCCAAGTTCTATTAGAAAGAATTGAGTCCATCTCACTACGAACAGCTTCTTTCCAATCATCTGCATCTGGAGATGCATATGCCTCTGTAATAGAAGTAGGAATATCGTCCACAAGATACACAATGAAATCATCACCAAAGGATTTTGCAATCCTTCGTCTCTTGTTCCTCGCAGGAACTTCATTGTCATTCTCCTCAAAGACTTCTTCAGGTGGTTGCTCAAATGATTCAATAGAAGACTCAATAGGTACCGTAAAATCAGGAGCTATCTCAGAGGAAAATCTAGCATTACTACACATATCTTTCATAGGGAATATATTTTCAAAAAATGTAGCATCACGAGATTCAAATATTGTATCAACATGCATATCAGGAACTTCAGATTTTACTACTAAAAATCTATAGGCAATGCTATGGTGAGCATATCCTAGAAAGACACAATCCACAGTCTTCGGTCCAAGCTTACGCTTCTTAGAAATTGGAACATTGACTTTCGCCAAACATCCCCACGTGCGCAAGTATGAAAGTGATGGTTTCCTTCCAATCCAATTCTCATATGGAGTTGTCTCTTTATTTCTGTTTGGAATTCTATTCAGGACATGACTCGCAGTCAATAGAGCTTCCCCCCACCATGCCTTAGATAAACCAGCAGTGTCTAACATGGCGTTCACCAAGTCAGTCAGCGTGCGGTTTTTCCTCTCGGCAATCCCGTTAGATTCGGGCGAATAAGGAGCTGTCCTCTCATGAATAATACCATGTTCCGCACAGAACTCATCAAATAATATAGAAAAATATTCACCACCACGATCTGACCTTAGATGTTTAATTTTTCTCTCTAGTTGATTTTCAACTTCAGCCTTATAGATTTTAAAGTAGTCTAGCGTTTCATCTTTAGTTTTAAGCAAGTAAACATAGCAAAATCTAGTTGCATCATCAATTAAAGTCATGAAATATTTCTTTCCACCTTTTGTCAACACACCATTCATCTCGCAAAGATCAGAATGTATGAGTTCTAGAGGTGCCAAGTTTCTCTCCTCTGCTGCCCTATGAGGCTTTCGAGGTTGCTTAGATTGCACACAACTATGACACTTAGAACCTTTGACAATAGTGAGATCTGGAATTAAATTCAGACTAGATAAACGTGACATCAATCCAAAGTTAACATGACATAAGCGAGAATGCCAAACACTCGAATTATCATTAATCGTGCCACAAATATGATTCACTGACTTATTACAAAAATCTGCTAAAGATAGGCGGAACAAGCCTCCGCAATCATAGCCTTTACCAATAAATTGTCCATGCTTAGACATGACTACTTTATTAGACTCTAACACTACCTTAAACCCATCTCTCAATAGAAGGGAGACGCTAACAAGGTTCTTGCGAATAGTAGGGACATGCTGTACGTTCTTCAGCTGCACGATCTTTCCCGAAGTAAACTTCAGATCTACCGTGCCAACACCACGAACAGAAGCATGTGACCCATTCCCCATCAGGACGGAGGAACCTTGGAGCCCCTGGTAAGAAGAAAACAAAGAGATATCAGCACACACGTGAATATTAGCACCTGTATCAACCCACCAACTTGGAGATTGAAACACTGAAAGTACAGTAGGAAAATTACCATACCCGTCATCAGCACTGCTAGCAGTCACGAGGTGAATTTTCTTTTTCTCTTTCTTGTCCGCTCGCTCCGGACAATCTTTAGCAAAATGACCAAGCTCTCCACACGCGAAGCAAGGTAGCTCTGCTTTGTCTTTCTTCTTCTTCTTGAAGGCAGTATTTTGTTTGGCATTGAAAGCAGGTTGCTTAGGCTTTCCCTTGTTCTTGCCATGGTTTCTCTGGACAAAGTGGGCGCTAGATTTTTCCTCGTTCCCCTTCTCAATGCTATCTTTAGCCCGAGCTTTTTCCTCGATATCAAGAGATGCTATCAGGTTTTCAACTGATATTTTCTGTCTCTTGTGTTTGAGACTTGTGGCGAAATTCCTCCATGAAGAAGGTAATTTAGCAATAATGCACCCAGCCACAAACTCATCGGGTAAGACACATTTAAGGAGTTCAAGTTCCTTAGCCAGGCGCTGGATCTCATGAGCTTGCTCGACTACTGATTTGTTAGCAACCATCTTGTAGTCATTAAAGCTCTCCATGGTATACAGCTCTTTGCCTGCATCTGAAGCACCATAAGTAGCATTCAGATGATCCCATAAAGCCTTTGCGTCTCTTAAGTGCATCATAGTATCAAATAGATAATCTGAAAGCACATTACGCACAGCTCCCACAAAGATATCATTAGCTTCCTGGAATTTTCTCTGATCTTCATCAGAGATGTTTCCCTCAGGCATGCCATCTTTGACCCAGAAAACTTTCATGGCAGTAAGCCAATCAGTGACCTTGACAGACCACCTTTTAAAATGCGCACCAGAAAACTTTTCCGGCCTCAGCGCGTCAACAAAACTAGCCATAGATAATTCTGGAAACAGCCTATAATAAGGTTTTTGGATTGTTAACGAATTAGGCAATTTCCAGATTAAAAGCATGATTAAATCTAGAACATAAATCATGATAAATATAAGAACTAGATTAAACATGTATGGCATACTAGTATAGCAGATCAGCATATTCCACAGCATCAACATGACAAGCATTGATAGTCCAGCAGATAGATTAGATTGTACGAACGTCAAAATTAGATCACGAGAATTATACCTTTCGGTTGTAGTAGTAGTAGATGGTGTTGAAGATGTAGCTGGCGGTGGTGATGGAGCGAGATCGCTGATGTCGATGTCGTCGATGTTGAAGTCGTCGTCAAAGTCGTCGATGAGAGGCGGAGGAGTATTCTTGATGACGACCCCGCGAGCTTTAGCACGACGAAGCCGACGCGCCGATGCACCCTTCGGAAGTCGAGCCGTTGTGGAAGCTTTGGGAGCAGTCGCGCGAAGAACGCTTCCCAAAAACCTTATTCGTCTTCTCCCGGTGCAGGATCGCAAAGACGAGGGTTCCGGAGACCTGCTCACCCGGTCGCTGGTGCACGCAAGCGATCGGACTGGAGTAGCTACAGCGGCGGCACAATAGCGAGTAGAGGCAAAAACCCTAGGATTAACTGGATGCATTTCGGACTGGATGCTCACCCGGTCGCTGGACTCTTAATTTGTAAACGGTTAGGACTCATGCAACTTGAAGGCCAAGAAACCAAAAACGAAAACAGCAAAAGGAGACCGCGCTCCCGCAAGGCGAGGAGCCGGATTTCGGCGGACCATTCACGCAGGTGCCGCGCACTCGCGCCCTTCGCCCCGCCCCGCCCGGCCCGGCCCGGCGAGGCGAGGCGAGGCGAGCGAGCGCGCGCGTGTGGACTTCTCTTACTCCTCCTCACACTAGACTTGAGGAAGTGGGGAGGACTTCCATATTTAAGTATGACTACCTCCACTTCCACAAGCAAGGTGGTACTAAAGAGTTCCCACATCCCCTCTTGCTCACATGAATGGGCCTTTGAGATTTATTAGGAATTTCACAATTGGTTATTGGGCCAAGCCCATATAAATTCCAACAATCCCCCACCAGATCTCAAATACCCATTTAGAGATTTGCCTGTTCTCACTACTGTTTGATATACCAGTGTTTCGGCAGAGACTGTGAAGTTGAACTTCCGCCTAGAATCTCAAGCTACACTCATCCACAACTTGAACAATGGACTATGCCTTGAATTGCAAGTTTTGTGTGAATAAGCTTTGCTCAAAATCAAACTAGTACTTGGCTACTAGTAGCCTTACTCCGTGGGTGGAGCATATACGTCGTACTCCCTGGTCTCTTCATGATCTTACTAGAGACCACCCAAGTCTCATAGACTGCGACGTTCTACAGTCAAAATCATATAGGCATGTTCTTTCAAGAATGCTCTGTAGGACAGCATCTTCGCTTGTTAAAGCCAATAAAACATGTTAAGGCATTAGCCAACCTACCATACAGTGCCTCAACGCTTTGAGAGTATTGCATCTTCACATAGAGAGGGTTATAATTATACTCTCCTCAGTTTACCAATAGTTTGTTCTTCCCAGATCCTAAGTCACGGGATCTCCGATCAAAAAGGTTGGGTTACTACTACTGTAAACTCATATGGGTCTCAAACCCATCTCCCTTGATGCTATTTCTATCACATTCCGTGATAGTCCTTTGGTAAAAGGATCTGCCAGGTTCTTGTCTGTTTGCACATAAGCCACAGTGATTACTCCGGAGTTTCTCAACTTCCTGACAGACTTCAAACGTCTTTTAACGTGTCTTGTTGACTTCGCATTATCCTTAGCACTATTTACTTTAGTGATCACTGTTTGGTTATCACAGTTCATAAGGATAGCCGGTATTGGTTTTTCAACCACCGGCAAGTCTGACAAGAGCTCACGCAGCCACTCTGCCTCTGCAGAAGCTGTATCCAAAGCAGTAAGTTCTGCTTCCATGGTAGATTTAGTCAAAATAGTCTGTTTACTAGACCTCCATGACACTACGCCACCTCCAAGAGTAAACACATACCCACTAGTAGCATAGATTTGATCAATATCAGAAATCCAGTTCGCATCACTATATCCCTCTAGCACAGCTGGGTGCCCAGAATAGTGAATCCCAAAACTCATTGTACCTTTGAGATAACGCAAGACCCTCTCAAGTGCATGCCAATGATTTTCACCCGGATTGGACATGTACCTACTCAACTTGCACACGGCAAAAGAGATATCTGGTCTGGTTGCACTAGCTAGATACATGAGTGAACCAATTATCTGAGAATATCTCAATTGATCTCTAGCAATCTTCTTATTCTTTCTCAATATCACACTAGGATCATAAGGTGTTGAAGTAGGCTTGCTATCCATAAAGCCAAAACGGCTCAAGACCTTCTCAACATAGTGAGATTGTGACAAGGTAATCCCACTATCTTCCTTAATCAGCTTAATGTTTAGAATTACATCAGCTTCTCCTAGATCTTTCATGTCAAAACTCTTTGACAAAAAAGACTTGACCTCATTAATAATATCAATGTTTGTTCCAAAGATTAGAATATCATCAACATATAAACATAATATAACAGATTGGCCCCCACCATGTCGATAATACACACACCTATCAGCTTCATTAACAGCAAAGCCCGCACCAGTTAAAGTAGTGTCAAACTTCTCATGCCATTGTTTAGGTGCTTGTTTTAAGCCATACAAAGACTTCAGTAATTTACACACCTTCTGCTCTTCACCTTTTACCACAAATCCATCTGGCTGATCCATATAAATCTCCTCATCCAACTCACCATTAAGGAAAGCTGTCTTCACGTCCATTTGATGAACGAGAAGACCATACGAGGCAGCCAGAGAAAGTAGCACTCGAATAGTGGTCATTCTAGCAACAGGTGAATAAGTATCAAAGAAATCCTCGCCTTCCTTCTGGGTATAACCCTTAGCCACAAGCCGAGCCTTGTACTTGTCAATAGTACCATCAGGCCTAAGCTTCTTTTTGAACACCCACTTACATCCAATTGGTTTACAACCAAAAGGTAGCTCAGATAACTCCCAAGTTCTATTAGAAAGAATTGAGTCCATCTCACTAAGAACAGCTTCTTTCCAATCATCTGCATCTGGAGATGCATATGCCTCTGTAATAGAAGTAGGAATATCGTCCACAAGATACACAATGAAATCATCACCAAAGGATTTTGCAATCCTTCGTCTCTTGTTCCTCGCAGGAACTTCATTGTCATTCTCCTCAAAGACTTCTTCAGGTGGTTGCTCAAATGATTCAATAGAAGACTCAATAGGTACCGTAAAATCAGGAGCTATCTCAGAGGAAAATCTAGCATTACTACACATATCTTTCATAGGGAATATATTTTCAAAAAATGTAGCATCACGAGATTCAAATATTGTATCAACATGCATATCAGGAACTTCAGATTTTACTACTAAAAATCTATAGGCAATGCTATGGTGAGCATATCCTAGAAAGACACAATCCACAGTCTTCGGTCCAAGCTTACGCTTCTTAGAAATTGGAACATTGACTTTCGCCAAACATCCCCACGTGCGCAAGTATGAAAGTGATGGTTTCCTTCCAATCCAATTCTCATATGGAGTTGTCTCTTTATTTCTGTTTGGAATTCTATTCAGGACATGACTCGCAGTCAATAGAGCTTCCCCCCACCATGCCTTAGATAAACCAGCAGTGTCTAACATGGCGTTCACCAAGTCAGTCAGCGTGCGGTTTTTCCTCTCGGCAATCCCGTTAGATTCGGGCGAATAAGGAGCTGTCCTCTCATGAATAATACCATGTTCCGCACAGAACTCATCAAATAATATAGAAAAATATTCACCACCACGATCTGACCTTAGATGTTTAATTTTTCTCTCTAGTTGATTTTCAACTTCAGCCTTATAGATTTTAAAGTAGTCTAGCGTTTCATCTTTAGTTTTAAGCAAGTAAACATAGCAAAATCTAGTTGCATCATCAATTAAAGTCATGAAATATTTCTTTCCACCTTTTGTCAACACACCATTCATCTCGCAAAGATCAGAATGTATGAGTTCTAGAGGTGCCAAGTTTCTCTCCTCTGCTGCCCTATGAGGCTTTCGAGGTTGCTTAGATTGCACACAACTATGACACTTAGAACCTTTGACAATAGTGAGATCTGGAATTAAATTCAGACTAGATAAACGTGACATCAATCCAAAGTTAACATGACATAAGCGAGAATGCCAAACACTCGAATTATCATTAATCGTGCCACAAATATGATTCACTGACTTATTACAAAAATCTGCTAAAGATAGGCGGAACAAGCCTCCGCAATCATAGCCTTTACCAATAAATTGTCCATGCTTAGACATGACTACTTTATTAGACTCTAACACTACCTTAAACCCATCTCTCAATAGAAGGGAGACGCTAACAAGGTTCTTGCGAATAGTAGGGACATGCTGTACGTTCTTCAGCTGCACGATCTTTCCCGAAGTAAACTTCAGATCTACCGTGCCAACACCACGAACAGAAGCATGTGACCCATTCCCCATCAGGACGGAGGAACCTTGGAGCCCCTGGTAAGAAGAAAACAAAGAGATATCAGCACACACGTGAATATTAGCACCTGTATCAACCCACCAACTTGGAGATTGAAACACTGAAAGTACAGTAGGAAAATTACCATACCCGTCATCAGCACTGCTAGCAGTCACGAGGTGAATTTTCTTTTTCTCTTTCTTGTCCGCTCGCTCCGGACAATCTTTAGCAAAATGACCAAGCTCTCCACACGCGAAGCAAGGTAGCTCTGCTTTGTCTTTCTTCTTCTTCTTGAAGGCAGTATTTTGTTTGGCATTGAAAGCAGGTTGCTTAGGCTTTCCCTTGTTCTTGCCATGGTTTCTCTGGACAAAGTGGGCGCTAGATTTTTCCTCGTTCCCCTTCTCAATGCTATCTTTAGCCCGAGCTTTTTCCTCGACATCAAGAGATGCTATCAGGTTTTCAACTGATATTTTCTGTCTCTTGTGTTTGAGACTTGTGGCGAAATTCCTCCATGAAGAAGGTAATTTAGCAATAATGCACCCAGCCACAAACTCATCGGGTAAGACACATTTAAGGAGTTCAAGTTCCTTAGCCAGGCGCTGGATCTCATGAGCTTGCTCGACTACTGATTTGTTAGCAACCATCTTGTAGTCATTAAAGCTCTCCATGGTATACAGCTCTTTGCCTGCATCTGAAGCACCATAAGTAGCATTCAGATGATCCCATAAAGCCTTTGCGTCTCTTAAGTGCATCATAGTATCAAATAGATAATCTGAAAGCACATTACGCACAGCTCCCACAAAGATATCATTAGCTTCCTGGAATTTTCTCTGATCTTCATCAGAGATGTTTCCCTCAGGCATGCCATCTTTGACCCAGAAAACTTTCATGGCAGTAAGCCAATCAGTGACCTTGACAGACCACCTTTTAAAATGCGCACCAGAAAACTTTTCCGGCCTCAGCGCGTCAACAAAACTAGCCATAGATAATTCTGGAAACAGCCTATAATAAGGTTTTTGGATTGTTAACGAATTAGGCAATTTCCAGATTAAAAGCATGATTAAATCTAGAACATAAATCATGATAAATATAAGAACTAGATTAAACATGTATGGCATACTAGTATAGCAGATCAGCATATTCCACAGCATCAACATGACAAGCATTGATAGTCCAGCAGATAGATTAGATTGTACGAACGTCAAAATTAGATCACGAGAATTATACCTTTCGGTTGTAGTAGTAGTAGATGGTGTTGAAGATGTAGCTGGCGGTGGTGATGGAGCGAGATCGCTGATGTCGATGTCGTCGATGTTGAAGTCGTCGTCAAAGTCGTCGATGAGAGGCGGAGGAGTATTCTTGATGACGACCCCGCGAGCTTTAGCACGACGAAGCCGACGCGCCGATGCACCCTTCGGAAGTCGAGCCGTTGTGGAAGCTTTGGGAGCAGTCGCGCGAAGAACGCTTCCCAAAAACCTTATTCGTCTTCTCCCGGTGCAGGATCGCAAAGACGAGGGTTCCGGAGACCTGCTCACCCGGTCGCTGGTGCACGCAAGCGATCGGACTGGAGTAGCTACAGCGGCGGCACAATAGCGAGTAGAGGCAAAAACCCTAGGATTAACTGGATGCATTTCGGACTGGATGCTCACCCGGTCGCTGGACTCTTAATTTGTAAACGGTTAGGACTCATGCAACTTGAAGGCCAAGAAACCAAAAACGAAAACAGCAAAAGGAGACCGCGCTCCCGCAAGGCGAGGAGCCGGATTTCGGCGGACCATTCACGCAGGTGCCGCGCACCCGCGCCCTTCGCCCCGCCCCGCCCCGCCCGGCCCGGCGAGGCGAGCGAGCGCGCGCGTGTGGATTTCTCTTACTCCTCCTCACACTAGACTTGAGGAAGTGGGGAGGACTTCCATATTTAAGTATGACTACCTCCACTTCCACAAGCAATGTGGTACTAAAGAGTTCCCACATCCCCTCTTGCTCACATGAATGGGCCTTTGAGATTTATTAGGAATTTCACAATTGGTTATTGGGCCAAGCCCATATAAATTCCAACAAATTTTAGCGACTCTTCTTAATTAGCTTGCGAGCATTTCAGCTTATCATTCTCTGGCTTGACGTGAAGTCGTGAAGACTTGGCTGCAACATCATGTCATTTACCATTCATGTGTGCGTCAATTATTCGGAAAAAAAAATGTGTGCATCAATCAGTGAGAACTTGCAGAGTGTCCGTGTGTGCATACCGCACATAGATAAACCACAGCAACTTGTGCTGGATAGGGTGTGCTTGCCAGAAGAGCACAATTATTGAGAACTTGAACACAACCCTACAGCACTGGAAAATATCATGCGATTCGATGAACCTCCACATGAGCCGATGAGGCCCATTGGAGTTATCCTGCTCACCACCCAAAAAAGAAAATAAAACCCATCGGAGTGTCAGCCTTGGATAATATTCGGAACGATCCGTTCTAGGCCCATCACAACTATGGGCCGTGGTTCATGGATGCCTTCCTGTCCTCCTGGGCGAGGGCGACCTCGTCGACGGCGGTCCGGCCCAACGGCCGCCCGAGGTGGCGGAGCGATGCGATTCATGCGAACTTGGCGACTGGCGACGCCGCAGATGGAGGCGGTGGTGCACGGTGGGTGAGGTGGCCGACGGAACGGGTGGAGCGCGGCGGTGGCCGGGCGCTGAGCAGGGCCTTCCCGATGGGTGATAGATGGAGATGGGCGGAAGACCCGTGGGCCGCCGCCGTTCCTTTCCGTCGCATCCGACGGTCTCCGGCTGCGGCGGCGGCGGCGGCATTGGTTTGCAGCATGTTCACTGAGATCTCGCAGGTAGTTTCTCATCCTCTGTTTATTCTTGTCTTCTGCAAAGTATTGCGCAGCGTTTTGACAGAGAAATTGAGGGTGTGTGGGGGTGCTGTTTAGCGGCATGTTTAACTGACCAACGCTTAGATCCGGCTCTTCTTTTCAACATAGTGAGCGATGTGCTGGCGACCCTGTGAAAGACTGCTAGCGAGAAGGGGCAAAACGAAGGATTGGTACCTGAGTTAGTGGAGGGGCCTCACTCACCTAGAGTGACACTATTTTATTTTTAGAACCTAATGTACAACATATTGCAATTTTCAAGTTCCTTTTGCTTTGCTATGAGGAAATGTCGGCCATGAGAATCAACTATAATAAATAAAAGCGAGGTATTCACGATTGACATAGAGGAGGGAGAAGCTGATCTGATTTCTGAGGCTTTCAATTGCAAATTAGGATCCTTCCCAATGAAATATTTTGGTTTGCCAGTGTTTGACAGAAGACTAACCAAAACAGAAATGGTTGACTCCCCAGCAAAGTAGACAAAAGGTTAAAAATGATGAAATGGCTGATTCCCCTAGCAAACTCTAGATGTAGCGCCAATGCACATTACATTTTTTTTAAAAAAAAATTGGCTGATTCCTCTAGCAAACTCTAGATGTAGCGCCAATGCACATTACATTTTTTTTTAAAAAATTGGTATTAGTTTCATATTTTTTATGATTTAAAATGAATTGGTTATGATTTTTTTTGAAGACTAATCAGTTTTAATTATTTTTTAAAAAAAATACAAAACCACCTTTGAAACCAGCTAGATGGCTAGATTTGTAGGTATTGATTGTTTGGTTGTCAAATATTCTTGGTTTTAGATAGAGTAGCTTATACACTCTTCTGCCAGTTCCATCCAGTGTATATGTGCAGTTGTTTGATTAGATTAGGGAGTCATCATTCTCAGAGAAGTTACCTGCTTACTGATAGCTAAGTTGGCTACAAGACGCTGCGAGCTAGTGTGAACGGCACCGGCGGGTCATGGGCATGAGTGGCCGGTGAAAGGGTTGGGGAAGCTGGCTGTATACAAACTTTTGGATGACGATGGCCTCATTCTTTTGTGACCAACACCAACACAAGCTGTGTGAATGACCACCGTACCGCTGGAAGAAACCATCTGGTGACAATCAGAGCTGTCCTATGTGTGAATTCAATTTATCCATGTGCTCTGGTTGGCACTCTGTCCTGTGTGTGGACGGCCATGTGGAACTTATTACACGTAGTTGGTTGGGTACCCTTGAGGGATGAATGCATTGGCCATCATTGAGCCAAGCAGCCAGCAAAACAAGCACTTTTGAGACGCGAGTGTATCATGTGTTTCTCTCCATGAAATCCCTAGGGTCGCTCCCATCCTCTTCATTTGTGCATCTGTTGCAATCAGAAGAAAGATTGATCGAGTTGGTGATTGATGGGCTCATAATCATTGATACAATGCGTCAATGATCCCTCCATCTGAACTGTTGGAATCCAGCTGGTGCAGCAGCTGATTTTCTTGAAGCAATTCGTACAAACACATACTACTCACTGGTTCGTGCATCCGCTTCTTTCGTCTGCTCTTTTTTTTTTGCTCGGAATTTGTGACTTGTTGGGAGAATAAATTATCTATTAAATCTGCTGGTTGCATGCAGTAGGAGGTCGAGGAGGGCACATCATCCGGGAATAAGCACCCGTCTAGTTCTCTGCACTACCACCACACACCATTTGATTTTGCTGATCTTCTCGAGTTCCCATGTGTTGTGAGAGCAACATATAATGGCCGAGTTGGTGATTGGGCCGCTGATCTCTATGCTGAAGGTGATGGAAGGCATGGAGGAGCAGCGCAAGATCCTGGGACGCAACCTGCCAGCAATCATGTACATCATCCAGGATGCAGAGGAGAAAGGGGCCTCCCGGTCTGATGTAGCAGCTTGGCTGAAAGATCTAAAGACAGCAGCCTATGAGGCCAACAATTTCTTTGATGAGTTCAAGTATGAGGCGCTTCAGAGAGAAGCCAAGAAGAAGGGCCAGAACAGCAAGCATGGAACAGATTGCGAGGCTCCTAGTCCCAGCTCGTAACCCCATTGTGTTCCGCTACAGGATGGGCAAGAAGCTACGCAGGATTGTGCAGACCATCGGGGTCCTAGTCACTGAGATGAATAAGTTTGATTTCAGACACCTGCAGCTAGCACAGCCCTCAAGGCAGTGGCGACAGACAGATTCCATAATCATTGACTCTGACAGGGATATTGTTAGCAGATCTAGAGATCGGGAAAAGAATAAAATCGTGGGGATGCTGCTTGATCAAGCTAGTAGCAACATGGATCTCATGGTCCTTCCAATTGTTGGACTGGGCGGGATGGGCAAGACCACCTTTGTTCAACACATTTACAATGACCCTGAAATTGTGAAGTGTTTTGAGCTTCGGAGGTGGTGCTGTGTGTCTGATGATTTTGACGTTGGCACCATTGCAAGCAATATCTGTGAGACCAACGAGAAAGGTCGTGAAAAAACATTGCGGGATCTTCAGAGTATAATAAGTGGAAAAAGGTACCTCATTGTTTTAGATGATGTATGGAATCAGGATGCTGATAAGTGGGGAAAACTAATGACCTGCCTTAAGCAGGGTGGCAAGGGCAGTGCAGTACTGACAACAACTCGTGATTCAAAAGTGGCTAAAATCATGACCAAGGGTGTAAATGAAGCCCATAAAATTGAGAAGCTGAGTGACAAGCATTTGAGGGAAATTGTCCAGAGCAGAGCATTCAGCTTGCAAAATCCAAATAGTGATGAGTTGGATCGCATTTTCAGTAGGATTGTTGACCGATGTGCTGGTTCTCCTTTGGCTGCCAAAGCCTTTGGCTCCATGTTGAGTAACAAGACTAGCATGAATGAGTGGAAACATACATTGGCCAAAAGTAACATATGTAATGAGACAAGTGAAATTTTACCAATACTCAAGCTCAGTTTTGATGACCTACCATCACATATGAAGCAGTGCTTTGCATTTTGTGCTTTATTTCCCAAAGACTATGAGATTGATGTCGACCTATTGATTCAGTTGTGGATGGCACATGACTTTATACCTGTGCAGGATGGCGACCAGCCTGAAACTGTAGGCGCACAAATTTTCAAGGAGCTAACTTGGCGGTCATTCTTTCAAGATGTCAAGAAATCATCTCCAGTTGGTCACATCTTCTGTAGAAGCTTGCCACTTCGTAAGCGAACCATATGCAGGATACATGATCTCATGCATGACATTGCTCTATCTGTTATGGGGAAAGATGTGCCACCATAGATGGTAAGCCCACTTTCAACAAGCTGTTGCAGAATCGTACTTGCCACGTCTTCTTGTCAGTATCTGGTGCAACTCCTGTTTTTCACAAAGGACTGGTAATAACTTTGTTGGACCATCTATTGAAGAAACAAACTGCAATGCTTCAGACATTATTCTTTCGAGTTTATTATGGCCCCCTTGATATATCACAGTACACGTCACTGCGAGCACTACACCTTGCTGCCCAAAGCGGTTTAGGACAGGAACACCTTACAGGACAGATAAAACACCTAAGGTATCTTAATGTCTGGATATTGGTTGGAGAAACTTCCTGAAGGAATAAGCCTTATGCATAATCTACAAACGTTGGACCTTTCTTACTGTATGAACCTTCGTCAGCTTCTACATGATATAAAGTATATGGCAAGTCTACGACACCTCTATACCACTGGATGTGAATCATTGACATGCATGCCTCCTGGACTCGGGCAGATTACTTCTCTACAGACTAACAAATTTTGTTGCTGGTGCCAGCTCAGGCTGCAGTACTATCGGAGAACTTGGAAATTTAAACCTTGGTGGTGAGTTAGAGTTAAGTGGTCTGGAAAATGTAACAGAAGAACTTGCAAAAAAAGTCAGACTTGAACATAAAGAAAAGATCACAAACTTGTCTCTTAAATGGGATACTAAGGGTGAAGAAGATCCAGTGCAAATGGATTGCCATAAGAAGGTGATATATGCTCTTAAACCTCATGATTGTCTGCAGATGCTAAGGATAGTCAACTACAGAGGCACTAGTTTACCATCATGGGCAATTGATCTTAGGAAATTGGAGCATTTGACTGAACTCCATCTGCATGGTTGTACGCTGTGCGAGGAATTTCCTCCATTTTACCATTTCAGAGCTCTACAGTTCTTTCTTTGAAAAAGTCGGACAAAATGCAAAGCCTGTGCAGTGATGTGGTGTCCACACCATTTCCAGCACTGAAGCAACTCCGGTTACATGATTTGGAGAGCTTGGAGAGGTGGGTGGCAACACAAGGAAAAGAAGATGATGAATTTACCTTTCCTGTACTTGAGAAGATTGATATTGAAAACTGTCCAAAGTTGAGTAGTCTACCTGAAGCACCAGAGCTCAAGGTTATATGGCTGGATGAAAGCAAGGCGCTGCTATCATTAGGAATAGTTAAATCAAGGCACATGACTTCACTGTCAAAGCTAGAACTGTCTGTCCGTGACACTGAAGCATCGCCTCAGATAGATCCTAATTTCCCTTCATCACAGAAACTGGAACTGTCATTCAGTGACACAGAAGCAGCACCACTGTCAGAACTGAGCATATCTGGCTGCAATTTTTTCTTCTCCTCAAGTCCATCACAGCCAACATTTGTGGTCTGGAAATGGTTTCAAAAACTTGTAGACCTGACAATTGTAAGCTGCGATGTACTGATCTACTGGCCAGAACAAGAGTTCCGAAGCTTGGTATTTGTGAACTTTTTGTCGATTCAGTACTGTAAGAAGCTAATTGGGCCCAAACAGGTGGCAGATAACGAACCTACACAAACAACAGAGCAAGTCCTGCCACACCTAAACAGGATATTTATATACGGTTGTGAAAGCTTGGTACAACTCTTTGTTCTCCCCCCTTCACTCAGAATTGTTGAGATTTTTGAATGCCCTAGACTTGAATTCATATGGGGATGGAGGAGCGTCATCAAACATGTACATCGCTGGAATTCTGCCGCGACACTGCTTCACTAGTACACTTGTGGAACACCGTTGTCTCCAGTTATTCGTTGTCCATGCCTAGAAGCTCTGGGGATAAGAAACTGTGCTAACTTGGTAACACTTCCAAATCTACCACTGTCCCGTGTCAGGACAGCTGGGTGGACTCGAGGATCTTGATATTTACGCCTGCAATAAGTTGCAGTCAGTCCATTCCTTGGAAGACGCTTCATCACTAGAAACACTGTTTTCTTTCCAGTTGCCAATGCCTTGCATCCTTAGGATCCAGCGGTGGTCCTGGGGCTTTCTTGGCTCTTTGGGGACTTAGAATCGAATACTGCCCAGCTATGGATGTGAAGCAGTTTAACAAAAATGTGCTTGATGGCCTCTTACTGAAAGAAATATCACACGCTCGTTCAAGCAACCCACGTGAAGGTATACTGTTCAATTTTGATTTCTTTGTTTCCTTAAATTTCTCTGCCTACCCTTTATATATGCTGTAAATCCGGACCATCTAATTTTTAGCCAGGTCCAACACTCCTGCATTTATTATTGATGTCTGGTAGATTAGCACAATTCTAAATTTTAAGACGTTTTGGCTTTTCTAGAGATATAGGTTTTTCTATGCATTTAGATATACATTATGTATAGTGTGTAGATACGTAATAAAAGCAATGCACCTATAACGGCCAGAACATCTTATAATTTAGAATGGAGGGAATATAATAGGTGGGTGGAGGTCTGCAGTCTTGTTTTTAGACTTTCCTTTTTGTCTCGGATGTAGCCCCCATATTGTTGGTTATACGGTTATTGATGTTTATTCTTAGATGCAGTAGTTAATAACGTGCATCTTTCCATTTGCAGGGCCTAAACTATGGGAACCAAAATCTTGGAAATTTGCTATCCCTTGGTGTTGAGATGGGGTGATGCGGTATCACTGGAGAACAGGAGAAGCAGTTCCAAGACTGGTCGAAGGTAGCACTTATGGAGCCTTGCTGTCCCATTTTCTATCTGCAGAGCACAAAACTATGACGAAGCCGGAATGTGTTGTCAACAACATATATGCTTCTTTGCATAAGTTTGAATCTTCAGAAACGTGCCTTCTAGCTTCTGTGTTTATTGATCACGTTTGACTGATATATATATATATATATATATATATATATATATATATATATATATATATATATATATATATATATATATATATATATATATATATATATATATATATATATATATATATATATATATATATATATAGGGAGAGTATACTCTATAGCTAGCTACAAAATAAGTTATTTTGTAGCCACCTCTATTTACGATAATTTTATATACTAATTTACGATAATGTCATTATATATTTACGATAGTTGAATTACTATAACACATGGGAATATTTACCATAATGTTATAGTAAATCACATAGTAAGGAGTTACTATAATCTTGTAAATTAGCATAGCAATTATCGTAACTCAAAGTGGCTACAAAATAAGTTATTTTGTAGCCAGCTGTAGAGTAATAGTTATATATATATATATATATAGGACATGCTGTTGTGTATGTATGAATAAATGGAAGGAAACAAGCAAAGTGTCCCTTTTTTTTCTAGAAAGTACTTAAACGATGCTATTTCGCTTCACATACTGGTATTGGTCCTCGAGAGTGAGTTCCAACAAAGCCAGGTAGCTGGTCTCTGTTGTCGTCCGTGGAGGGTGTGGTGGAGGCTGGCTTTGGTTCCAGTGGATTGAAACCATGTTGCTTGTTCGTTGCTGCAAGTTAGACATTGATGTTTCGCTTGTGGACTCGACCTGAGAAACAGGTTTCATGTCAGGCCCAACCATATCCATGGATGACAGACCGAGCATGATGCGCCCGACGGTGTGCAAAGAGCGGAAGCCCAGAGGGCCGCCGCCGGGTCCCGCCGTGGTCTCGTCCGTCAACTCCAACGGCAGCGGCGGCGTGCTTCCAATCAGGTCAGCCGTCACAAAAGCGATGGCCGTCCTCAAATTTATCACGTATTTCATCCTGTGTTTTTGCCTATATTTACACTATTTCTTCATTTTTAATTGAGAATTTTGGTCGCATACTCACATGTAGAGTAGCAGTGCTCAGGAAATTGGAACTAGCTAGTTTGTGGTCACACCCGCAGAATCAATAAAGTGATGGCAATACCATGGAAATTGCTGCAACACAAAGACTTTGTAGAGTCAATGGTTACGTTATATTGGTTAGCAGACGCGTCCGTCCAAACTTACATCTTTCAATTTGCTAGTGTCAATGGTTACACTCTAACCACTGCCTTTGGAAAATTGGAGTAATGGCTTGGTGCCTATGTGTACTCGATCGGTTGGTCTGTCATCAGCCCCCACTTGAACAACTCCAAACAAGGTTCGCGTCATTTTTTTTTCTGGCTTGATGCTTTTATTGCTCTGAAATTTCTTTACACCATCATTTTTGTTTGCTTGTCTTCTGCAAACTTTTGTTTCCACAAATCAATTTGATGGTGCCTGGGTTGCTGGGATCAGAAACTTGGACTACTTTGCGGTTGCATTCTAGGCACTCTTATTTTTTCTAATCTGAAATGTCGCTGTTGGTGGTAATACACATGTAAAGAACATCTCTAAGAAGACTTGTGGAGTCAATGGCGCTATCTTCCCCTCTTAATTAATGTGGTACCAGGCCTATCACAGTTACCTTTATTCTCGTGTAAACATCTCTCTAAGAAGTACACAGCAGGTCTCTACCTGCTCCATTTCACAAATCATGGCATCACGAGAGGTTGGATGGACTTTTGTTTTGAGTGATTAGGTGCCTTGGGAGGATAGCATATATTATTATAAAAATAAATCTGAATATATATATATGCATTGGTTCCACTAAGCCGTGACGTGCGTGCCAGTTGTTTTACGCCTGCGCGCCAACACATGAATATTCAGCTGTTGGGTCCTGCGACCATTGGTGGAGGTAGATCCATCCATTCATAGTGCTTCCCAAACAACTTTATTCATAACATATGAAAGCAAAGACTTATGTGGGCCAGCAGTGTCGACAACCCCACTAGCTTTTTCATGACTATGATGATGCAAACTTTATTCAGAAGATATAGCACGAATAAGCCTTACTAGCTTTGTAATGACTTTGATGTAAACTTTCTTCAGAAAATATATAGGACGAATAACTTTATGTCCAGTTGCTGTATTTTAGAAACCTTATTACTTTTCCCGGGAGGCACCTCGTGGTCGCAAACGCAAGTCTCCACCTAATGCATTTTTAAGGAATCTGGCATGTCCTTTCCTCCAAGACCCAAATCTTACAATGCTAATCACCTAACCCGGATTAGTCAGTTGGGGCCTTGCTGGAGCCAGCAACACAAGCACCTTTGAAATGGGTGTATATCATATCGTGTGTTTCCCTCGGTGAAACCCCTTGGATCGCTCCCAAAAACAACCACTTTTCAGTTGACTGCTGCTGCTCATCCTCCATTGCTGGATTTGTGCAATCAGAAGACAGCAGATCGATCGAGTTGAAGAGATGGAGGTGATTCATGGGCTCATCAGTGATATGATGATGCCTCCATCAGAACCGATGGAACCCAGCTGGTGCAGCTGCTAATTTTCTTGAAGCAATTCATACAAACACATAGTACTCACTGGTTCGTCCACCCGCTTCATTCGGTTGCTCAGTTTTTTTTTTCTCAGGAGTTTGTGCCTTGTTGGGAGACTAATTGTCTACTTCATCTGCTGGTTGCGTGCAGGAGGAGATTGAGAACATATCAGTTGGGAATAAACACTCGTCCAGTCCTCTGCACTACCCCCACAACATTTGATTCTGCTAATCCAGTCGTGTTCCTGAGCAACATACAATGGCTGAGTGGGTGATTGGGCCACTGCTCTCCATGGTGAAGGAGAAAGCATCCAGCTACCTGCTTGAACAGTACAAGGTGATGGAAGGCATGGAGGAGCAGCGCAAGATCCTGGAGCGCAACCTGCCAGCAATCATGTACATCATCCAGGATGCAGAGGAGAAAGGGGCCTCCCGGTCTGATGTAGCAGCTTGGCTCAAAGACCTCAAGACAGCGGCCTATGAGGCCAATGATGTCTTCGATGAGTTCAAGTATGAGGCACTTCGGCGAGAAGCCAAGAAGAAGGGCCAGCACAGCAAGCGCAGAAAGGAGGTTGCGAGGCTCCTAGTCCCAGCTCGTAACCCCATTGTGTTCCGCTACAGGATGGGCAAGAAGCTACGCAGGATTGTGCAGTCCATCGAGGCCCTGGTCACTGAGATGAATAAGTTTGATTTCAGACACCTGCAGCAAGCACAGCCCTCAAGGCAGTGGCGACAGACGGATTCCATAATCATTGACTCCGACAGGGATATTGTTAGCAGATCTAGAGATCCGGAGAAGAAGAAAATCGTGGGGATGCTACTTGATCAAGCTACTAGCAACATGGATCTCATGGTCCTTCCAATTGTTGGACCGGGCGGGATGGGCAAGACCACCTTTGTTCAACTCATTTACAATGACCCTGAAATTATAAAGTGTTTTGAGCTTCGGAGGTGGTGCTGTGTGTCGGATGATTTTGACATTGGCACCATTGCAAGCAATATTTGTGAGACCAATGAGAAAGGTCGTGAAAAAGCATTGCGGGATCTACAGAGTATAATAAGTGGGAAGAGGTACCTCATTGTGTTAGATGATGTATGGAATCGAGATGTTGACAAGTGGGGAAAACTAAAGACCTGCCTTAAGCAAGGTGGCAACGGCAGTGCAGTATTGACAACAACTCGTGATTCAAAAGTGGCTGAAATCATGGCCATGGGTGTAGATGAAGCCCATAATATTGAGAAGCTGAGTGACAAGCATTTGAGGGAAATTGTCCAGAGTAGAGGATTTTTCTTGCAAAATCCAAATAGTGATGATCTGGATTGCATTTTCGGTAGGATTGTTGTCCGATGTGATGGTTCTCCTTTGGCTGCCAAAGCCTTTGGCTCTGTGTTGAGTAACAAGACTAGCATCAACGAGTGGAAAGATACATTGGCCAAAAGTAGCATATGTGAGACAAGTGGAATTTTATCAATACTCAAGCTCAGTTTTGAAGACCTACCATCACATATGAAGCAGTGCTTTGCATTTTGTGCTTTATTTCCTAAGGACTATGAGATCGATGTTGACCTATTGATTCAGCTATGGATGGCACATGACTTTATATATGTGCAGGATGGCGATGTGCCTGAAACTGTTGGTGCACAAATTTTCAAGGAGCTAACTTGGAGGTCATTCTTTCAAGATGTCAAGCAAACATTTCCAGTTGGTAAGCGAAGGTTGTCGCTTCGTAAGCGAACCATATGCAAGATACATGATCTCATGCATGACATTGCTCTATCTGTTATGGGGAAAGAATGTGCCACCATAGTTGGTAAGCCCACTTTCAACAAGCTGTTGCAAAATCCTACTCGCCACGTCTTCTTGTCAGTATCTGGTACAAGTCCCATTTTTCTCAAAGGACGGGTTATAACTTTGATGGACCATCTATTGAAGAAACAAACTGCAATGCTCCAGACATTATTCTTTCGAGTTTATTATGACACACTTGACATATCACAGTACAGTTCCTTGCGAGCCCTACACCTTCCTGCAATTGGCTATTCAGTACAGAAACACCTTACAGGACAGATACAGCACCTGAGGTATCTTAACCTGTCAGGGCATGGGTTTGTGATACTTCCTGAAGATATTAGCATTATGTATAATCTACAAACATTGGACCTTTCTTATTGCATGTGGCTTTGTCAGCTTCCAAAGGATATAAAGTATATGGCAAGCCTACGACACCTCTATACCAATGGATGTAAATCATTGATGTGCATGCCTCCTGGACTCGGACAGATGACTTCTCTACAGACTCTAACATATTTTGTTGCTGGTGCTAGCTCGGACTGCAGTACTATCGGAGAACTTGGAAATTTAAATCTTGGTGGTGAGTTAGAAATAAGTGGTCTGCAAAATGTAACAGAACAACTTGCAAAAAAAGTCAGACTTGAGCATAAAGAGAAGGTAACACACTTGTCTCTTGAATGGGATAGGAAGGGTCAAGAACAATCAGTGCAAATGGATTGCCATGAGAAGGTGCTATATGCTCTTAAACCTCATGACTGTCTGCATATGCTAAGGATAGCCAACTACAGAGGCACTAGTTTACCATCGTGGGTAACCGATCTTAGGAAATTGCAACACTTGACTGAACTCCACCTGCATGGTTGTTCGATCTGCGAGGAATTTCCTCAATTTTACCATTTCAGAGCTCTTGAAGTTCTTTACTTGGAAAAGTTGGACAAATTGCGAAGCCTATGCATTGATATGGTCTCTGCACCATTTCCAGCACTGAAGCAACTCCGGTTACATGATTTGGAGAGCTTGGAGAGATGGGTGGCAACAGAAGGAAAAGAGGATGAATTAACCTTTCCTGTACTTGAGAAGATAGATATTAAAAACTGTCCAAAGTTGAGTAGTCTACCTGAAGCACCAGAGCTCAAGGTTATCAGGTTGGATGAAGGCAAGGCACTGCTATCATTAGGAATAGCTAAATCAACAAGGCACATGGCTTCAGTTTCCACGCTGGAACTGTCTGTCCGTGACCCTGAAGCACCGGCTTGGATAGATAGTAGCTGGGGTTCATCAGAGAAGCCAGAACCATCGCTCCATGACACGAAAGCAGCACCACTATCAGAACTGAGCATATCTGGCTGCAACTTTTTCTTCTCCTCATGTCAATCACAGCTAACATTTGTGGCTTGGAAATCGTTTGAAAAACTTGTAGATTTGAGCATTAAACACTGTGATGTGCTGATCTATTGGCCAGAACAAGTATTCAAAAGCTTGGTGTCCTTGAAGCGTTTGTCAATTGAGTCATGTAAGAAGCTAATTGGCCCCAAACAGGTGACAGATGATGAACCTACACAGACAACAGAGCAAGTCCTGCCACATTTAAACATGATATCTATAGGCCGTTGTGAAAGCTTGGTACAACTCTTCATTCTTCCCCCATCTCTCAGAAATATTGATATTACGCTTTGCCCTAGACTTGAATTTATATGGGAAGAGGAGAAACGTCTTGAAGCCTGTACGTCACTTGAATACTGCCAAGACAATGCACATACCAGTACTCCAGAGCAATCACCGTATCCAATGATTCGTTGTCCATGCCTAGTAAATCTGGAGATAAGAGACTGTGCTAACTTGGTAACACTTCTATATCTACCACCGTCCCTCAAGAATTTGGTAATCTGTGGGTGTGGAGAGCTCTGTTACGTGTCAGGACAGCTGGGTGGACTCGAGAGACTACATATTTTGAACTGCAATAAGCTGCAGTCAGTCCATTCCCTTGAAGATGCATCATCATTAGAAACACTGTTTCTTTCCAGCTGCAAATGCCTTGCATCCTTAGGATCTGGCGGTGCTCCTGGGAGTTACTCTGCTCTTCAGGGACTTGAAATCGAATACTGCCCAGCTATAGATATGAAGCAGTTTAACAAAAATGTGCTCGACAGCCTTGCACACAAAGAAATATCACACGCTCGTTCAAGCAAACCACATGAAGGTATACTGTTCAATTTTTTTTCCCTTTATTTCCTTACATTTCTCTGCCTACCCTTTATATACGCAACAAATCCACACTATGTAAATTTTAATCAGGTACGACACTTCTGCATTTATTATTGATGTCTGGTAGATTAGTTTTATGTGGGTGAAGGTCTGAAGTCTGGTTTTTAGACTGTCCTTTTTGTCCCCCCATGCATATTGTTGGTTCATACGGTTATTGATTTCAATTCTTGATTGCAGTAGTTAGTAACGTGTATTTTCCATTTGCAGGGCCTAAACTATGGGAACCAAAATCTTGGAAATATGCTATACCTCGGTGTTGAGATGGGGTGATGCGGCAGCATCACTGAAGTAGCACTGAAATGAGATCCTCAAATCTTGGTTTTGGAGCGCAGGTTGTTCTGGAGAGAAGCAGTTCCAACTTCCTAGACTGGACACACTCATGGAGCCGTGTTGTCCTATTTTTTATTTGCATGACCCAAACTATGATGAATCTCTGGACTCTGTTTTGTCAACAACATATATTTGCACAAGTTTGGATTGTCAAAAACGTGCCTTGTAGGTTATGTGTTAGTTCAGCCCCGTTTGACGGTTTGAGCGCGTCTCCATACATGCAGACGTGCTGCTTCGTGTTTACTACATTTTCCTGTGCAGAGAGCATATATATATGATATGCATATATAGTACTGGACGTGCTGCTGTGTATTGTATGAATAAATGAAATGAAAGAAGCAAGTCCCATTTTCTAGACTAGAATTTAAACAATGTTGCTGTTTCTTGTTCAGGTCCTTGCTTCACATGCATTTATCAGTCTGTGTACAAGATGAAATCATTGTGTTCAATCAATGATATTGCATCCCTTGTGCTCCTGTTCCAGAAATGAAACTCTGCACCATTCATTTTTCAGAAGCAGGGAGGGCATTCATAACGGTAACAGAGAAATGGAATAATAGATACAGACAGACGTATGGGTGGCGGAAGGAACAAAGAGTTTGGACTGCAGAGTGATCGTGTTCCGTGTAGACCCATCAGAGTGTAGCCTCTGAAATTCGTGATCTGGTGTTGGCCCTTTAGAATATTGGGCCGTGTGCTTTCCCCGGATGTGCGGTAGAATAGTTATACCCCCACAATTCTGAATTCTAAGACGTTTTGTCTTTTCTAGAGATATAGTTTTTACTATGCACTTAGTTATACATTATGTGTAGATACATAATAAAAGCAATGCACCTAGAACGGCCAAAACATGTTATAATTTAGAATGGAGGGAATATAATAGGTGGGTGGAGGTCTGCAGTCTGGTTTCTAGACTGTCCTTGTTGTCTCTGATGTAATCCCATCCATATTGTTGGATTGGTTCATACGTTTATTGATTTTTATTCTTGGATGCAGTAGTTAGTAACGTGCAATTTCCATTTGCAGGGCCTAAACTATGGAAATATGCTATCCCTTGGTGTCACCGGAGACAGCAGTAGTTCCAAGACTTGAGGCACTCATGGAGCCGTGTTGTCCCATCTCCTAATTGCAGGGCCAAACTTTGACGAAGCCTCACCACTACTGGAAAACTGAGATTTGCCGAGTGTTTTATCTTTTGCCGAGTGTCAAAACGCGGACACTCGGCAACGACCTTATTTGCCGAGTGTTAGAGTGGAAACACACGGCAAAAACCTCACACTCGGCAAAAAACTGGTTTGCCGAGTGTTAACACTCGGCAAACAAATACACATGGCAAACGCACCACTTTGCCGAGTGTCAACACTCGGCAAATAAAAACACACGGCAAACGCTTCACTTTGCCGAGTGTTAACACTCGGCAAACGTATACACACGGCAAAGGTTGGGGGTTATCCGCCGTTAGCGGTTTGCCGAGTGTGGTCCGTTAGCACTCGGCAAAATGGCTAGTTTGCCGAGTGTCAACCAAAAACACTCGGCAAAGTATACTGTTTGCCGAGTGTTTCTCTGGGACACTCGGCAAAATAATTTATTTTTTTTGCTTTTGGCTTCCAATTTTTTTCTATAGGCTTCCTACATTACCTTGACCAACGTGCTGGAATTTGATACAATTTTAAGATAATTTACTATATTTCTTTAGTTTATTTCTTTTCTTTGAATTTTTTTAGAAAATGTAAGTTTGAACTGCAATTACATCGAATAATGATATTTCATGAATGCGAAAATGATATTCATGTAATTGACTGTTGTTTGAGGCTGTATCCACGAAGAGACCCGAAATTTCGCACATTTTCTTCACGAAACATGACCACGAACTTGTGGACGAATAGTTTTAAAATTGTATAAAATTCAAACGAAGTCCAAAATTCATGAAACTTGTCGACAAGTCATGATATCACATGTGGATGTGGTGATAAAAATTTAAGAAGATTTCGAGCATGTCGTCACGTACGCTGCTTAGAAACCCTCACATCTTCGCATGTGATATCGTGGGAGCAAATGTGACATGTTAGGGTTTGTAAGCAGTGTACGTGACAACGTACTCGAAATCTTCTCAAATTTTTATCACCGCATCCACATGTGATATCATGACTTATAGACAAGTTTCATGAATTTCGAACTCCGTTTGGATTTTATACAATTTTAAAACTATTCATCCACAAGTTCGTGGTCTAGTTTCGAGAAGAAGATGTGCGAAATTTCGAGTCTCCTCCTGGATACGGCCTCAAACAACAGTCAGTTACATGAATATCATTTTCGCATTAATGAAATGTCATTATTCGATGCACTTGCAGTTCAAACTTGCATTTTTCAAAAAAATCAATGAAAAGAAACAAACTAAAGAAATATAGCAAAATGTCTTAAAATTGTGTCAAATTTCAACATTTTGGTCAAGGTAATGTAGGAAGCCTACAGAAAAAATTGGAAGCCAAAAGCAAAAAAATATATATATATATATATTTTGCCGAGTGTCCCAGAGAAACACTCGGCAAACAATATACTTTGCCGAGTGTTTTTAGTTGACACTCGGCAAAGTTGACTTGTTTGTATTTTGCCGAGTGCCAGAACCGAGACACTCGGCAAAGTGTAATTAAATATTTTTTTTATTTTTTTTTTAAAAAATGAAAACTTTGCCGAGTGTCAGATCTGGGACACTCGGCAAACTTTGAAATAGAATATTTATTTCGGCCACCGTCGCTCGCCCAACCTTGCTCGGCCACCGTCGCCCGCGTCCTCAATCACAAACAAAAAAAACTCGAAACCTAGGTGCCCAGATCGAAGGCTCCGTCGGTGTCGGCGCATCCGCACCCCCGGCCACCACGCCAACACCAAGCGCGCGCGGCAGCCGCGCCCTGCCACACCCTCACCCAGCGCTGCCTAGCACGCGGGGTCCCCGCGCCTCCGCACCCTCGTTTAGCTGCGCCGCTGTCGTCGCTTTCTGGAGGTGGTGGTGGTGGGAGGAGGAGCCCTGGTTGCCGACGCCAGCGAACGGTGGAGGTCCAACGGATGCAGTGACTCCAGATCTGGAGGAACCTGTCACTAAGGAGCCACGTCGGAGGAGCCTCCGTTGCTGCCTACGCGGCCCCTCCGGCCGCCGACGACGCCATGCTCTGCTGCGGCCTGCGCTCCGCCGTCACCAGCCGGATGCCGCCCCTGTCCTGCTCTGCTGCGCCTGACTCAGCGCCTCTCTGGAGCAACCTGTACTGCGGTCAGCAGCACGCCGGCGCCCGGCGGCCAACAGCCTGGCCTCGCGTGGTCCACCCCGCCCCCCTACAGGCCAAAAGAAGTCGAGCAGGGCAGCAGGAGCACCGAGCACCCCCTCTGGCCGGTACTTATTCTCTACTAATTTCTAATTCTAAGTTTCAATTGGTTTGAAAACTTAAATTGGTTTCAATCCTCCATTCCTAGTACACTGTTTTCTGATTATGCAGTCCTGAATCATGTGTTGTATACTTGTGCAATTTCTGAATCACATGTGCTGCTGGTGGGGATGGTTGAGTGGATGTACATGTCATATGCAAGATGGTTCTCGCTATAGTACAAGTCAAGATCTAGAGTCCATAGTTGGGCTCTGGGGCTGATGGGCAGTGTGCTGCTTATGGTAGACATCGGACTAAATATAGGCTTGGAGGGTATGTCCATGCGTCGAACCCCATTTCCAATTATTATTTATAAATTCAGCACATGTTCTACACTTACAGATATTAGCTTTCTTTTTGTCTTATGACGTTAGTCTCAGCACAGTTAGCGCCCAAGAAATTCTTAGATCCATAAGCTTGTTGCTGACTTCGTAGCTTTATAACTCTTTGCTCTGCTATGCCAATTGTACCATCTTCAACCTTCCTCAACAGTGCAGACTAGATTAAGCAAATTAGATGCATTATTCATTAGTCCCTATAATTGTTCTTGCCTTCGGATTTGTCTTGTCGACTGCATATATTAAATAGGATATGTCATTGTTGTTACTGAATACCTTTGGGTACCAATTATGAAACCTGTAAGAGATGAAGTAGTGGTAGTCCTGATCACTCTGTTTGCTTGTCTGGACGGGTGTAAATGGGATAAAGAACTAGTTAGCTTGTGAATTGGGGACACTTTCTGTTGAGTATCTTATGTAATTCTATTATTCAGACAAGTGCAGCTAAAGGAGATGGCTGTATTAAAAAATTTCGTGTTGTCTCTGCAATTTTTTTGTCAACACCATATTGAGTACTGAAACTTGTGTGCTAGAAATAAAGAGATGCTTAGAACTATATAGGTTGTAGATATAGTTCTGGATGTACTGTAGAGTTTATTGTAACTTGCACTGAAATTTAAAACTCGGTAGCTGACAAGCAATTTTACAGATTACATATTTGACCTTTCATGTGTGTTTCTTAACAATTTTACAGCTAGGTTTTATAGATTTCTCCTCATTGAGACTTGTGTTTAGCTAACCAGCCCCATTAATAGTTAACTTGTGAATTGTGAGAAATGACAGCCCACTACACTACTGATATAGAACTGGACATGGAGTGCCTTACACATCAAGATTGCATCTGCTGCTCCTTTCTGAAGATTGCATCTGCTGCTCCTTTCTGATGGAATAAGATGCAATGATAAATAGTTTAACATAGATTGTTATATAAATGGCTTCCTAGTATATTGTACTATTGCTAGATTGGTTGCTCTCTGCAATTTGGTTTGCTGGTGTTGTCTAAATTATGCTCACTAAATTATTTGTAGTTGCAGGATGTCATCTGCTGCATCTAAACCTTCTGGTTCCGCTATCAAACCTATGATCCTAAAGAGGAGCTCAGTGATATTGGGTGGGAGTATAGAGTGTTGGTGGATCCAACCAACTTGAATGTGATCAAGTGCAAGTATTGTGGCCTATAGCTGACAGCGGGAATGCATAGGCTAAAGCTCCATATTGCTGGGATTTATGGCGAGGTTAATATATTATATCTATTACTCTATCAAGCCATGATTCTATATTCTTTCTGAGAACTTGTTTTTTAATTATCTAAGTTAGACCTTGCAAATGTGGAGGTGTTGGTACCGGTGCTGGTCTCATTCAAGACTATATCATGTTGGTTTTGTTTCATCTTTTGATTTGACGTGTTTGCCTGTGAATACACTTATTGGTACTAACCTTTAGCTAATACTTAGTGGTGTGGATGTTGAGAGCTTTAGCTAGTTCTAACCTTTAGCTAGTACTGGTGGTGTGGACATCTTATGTATTTACCTATGTTGATGCAAACAACAGTTTTTGTATGTAATGGATTTATGTTAAACTAATCTATCTAATATCCATGACTGTATTGTATTTATGTTGGTGTTGGAGGCGGTGGCGGCGGTTGTTGTTCTGGCGGTGGTGATTGTGGTGTTTGGGTGGTGGTGGTGGTGTTGGTGGCGGTGTATTGATATATATGTGTTTGACGGCCATCGTGCCGTTTGTTTTCTTGCAGGGTTTGGAAACCTCACCGTGCAGGGGAGGTTTTGCCAAAATTTTTAATTGACGGCATTCTTTTCATTTTTTTGCAGCATCAATCGGCTGCGGCATCGAATCACGTTGGTGGGTCATCGGCATCACAGTTTGGAGGGTCGCCGGTATCACAAGTTGCGCCAAATCAGCTCGAAGGGTCACCGACATCACAAATTGCGCCAAATTGACTAGGAGGGTTGCCAGCATCAAATCTCGAGCCTCCTCAGCCCCCTACAATCGCCATGAGCAGCTTGTTGTGAACTTCGGTTAAGATATTTGGTTGCAGACTTGTCAACTTATAAACTTGTGGCATATTTGGACTTTTGGTTACGAATATGTCATATATGTGAACATGTGTGTTTGTGGCATATTTGAACTTGTGAGCTTGTTGTGATTGTGATTTATGACTCCTGTGATAAATTTGTGGTGATTTAATACGATATATATTATATTTATGCATTGTGTCGTAAATGGAACAAATAAAAAAATACAGATTTTGGTCAGTTTGCCAAGTGTCAACTCCATGACACTCGGCAAACCGACCACACGTGGCATGCCTGGGAACACACTTTGCCGAGTGTCAGAGAGCTGACACTCGACAAAGTATGCACAGTTTCCCGAGTGTCATATGTTTGACACTCGGCAAACTATGCACGCTTTGCCGAGTGTCAAACGGTTGACACTCGGCAAACCGATCGTTAGGATTTCATCCGCTAGCGTCTTCCTTTGCCGTGTGACGTCTTTGACACTCGGCAAACGCTTTGCCGAGTGCCCGACGTTTGACACTCGGCAAAGCGTGCTTTGCCGACCAAACCTATGCCGAGTCCAGTTTGCCGAGTGCGGCACTCGGCAAAGCGTTTGCCGAGTGTTTTTGGTGCTTTGCCGAGTGTCCCAGGCACTCGGCAAACCGCTCGAATCCAGTAGTGCACTGTGTTTTGTATACAACATATATGCTTCTTTCCATAAGTTTGGATCGTCAGACGTGCAGTGTTAATTGAGTCCCGTCTGAAGGTTTGAGCACGGCTCCATACATGCAGACGCGCTACTGCCCTCGTGTTTATTACATTTTTTTCTGTGCAGAGAGCATATGTATGATACATATATAGCACTGTACCTACTGCTGTGTTAGCAACCTAACCGGATTACTAACCGATAACTCTAATGAAGTAGCAGGGATACAAGTACTCAGGGAGAGGGAGGTCTGGAACCGTCTTTTTTATTTTTTAGCCCTTTTTTCGAAAGATTTTCTCAAATACACCCCTGACGGAAAGATTTCAGGAAATGGACCCTGGGCTTGGCGCCATCCACGCTGGCGCCAAGGTAACACAGCTTGGCGCCGTTAACGTTGGCGCCAAGCCCTCATGCCACTTGGCCGACGACGCTGAGCTGGCGCTGACGTGGTAGCACCTTGGCGCCAAGCTTGGCGCCGTCACCATTGGCGCCAAGCTTGGCGCCATCGTCATTGGCGCCAAGCCTGGCGCCACAGACCTGTTACCATATATATCATTTTTTATCCTAAGTATTTCTATGTTGTTCTAAGTGATCAAGCAGAAAGTTACTGTAAAAACTCTAGAGTTAGTCACATTTCTCAATATCCAAGTCATGGTAAAATTTCAAATTTGTAAATATCCAAGTCATGTTAAAAAAAGCTATTTTTCCATATGTCTATCACATGGTAATTGGTATTCTAACATATACAAGCCGTAGCAAAAATCCAGATTTATTTGGCTACGTCTTTAAATTTACTATGGGATGGGGATGGAAATATAGCTAGTCATGTTAATTTAGAGCTTTGTATGTCCATCTCACGGTAAAATTATGTAGTCAGGATTTTTGCTGCGGCCTAGATATGTTAGAATACGAACTATCATGCGATAGCATCAAATTTGTCAATGTCATGATAAAATTTCAGACTTAACAAATTCCAACATGTCCCATCTCATGGTAAATTTATAGACTTAACAAATTTTCATATGTCCATCTCATGATAAAATTCCAAACTTAAGAAATTCCAACAGCTCGACGCCAAGATCCATGGCGCCAGGCTTGGCGCCAATGACGATGGCGCCAAGCTTGGCGCCAATGACGATGGCGCCAAGCTTGGCGCCAATGGTGACGGCGCTAAGGTGCTGCTACGTCAGCGCCAGCTCGGCGTCGCCGGCCAAGTAGCATGGGGGCTTGGCGCCAATATCAACGGCGCCAAGCTGTATTACCTTGGCGCCAGCGTGATGGCGCCAAGCTCAGGGTCCATTTCCTGAAATCTTTTCGTCAGAGGCGTATTTAAGAAAATCTTTCAAAAAAAGGGCTAAAAAATAAAAAAGACGGGGTCTGGAATCAGCAAGGGAAAGAGAGATATAGGCCTGAGGAAGAAGAACAGTAACTCGTAAAGGTAAAAGGTAATCTGATATTTGATAACTTGTTTGATGACGCACTCTGGCCTCAACCTGCCCCTTTTGTATCCAAGGCGTGACTGTCTGGCTTGGGTTGGCTTGGGCCCACCAGGCTTCGGCTTGCCCCCAAGCCGATGGAGAAGTTCGGAACCACCGGGATCTCAAGAAAACTGGATGATCGCTTGTTGCTTTGATTCCTTCTTGGAAAGTTGACCACAGTCCTCATCGGCGTCATCATCAACCACATCATCAAGGCCATCATCTGTGAACTCAACCAATGCAGGTAGCTGCCATGGTGGCTTCCAGAGCAAGTGAAAACACAGCCAATTAGGAAGCCAAACCACAACTGGGAAGCCTGCACTCTCAGTTTTGGACGATTCTTCTCTGGCTTGTTTTGCTGCAGCATCTTGTCTTGCTCGCTCTTCTTCCATAGAGATCTGAAGTGCTAGCGCCAGCTCTGTGTCCACATTTGAGTCCACACCAAATTCAAAACCCGATGCTCCACTAGTAGCAGCAACAATGTTTCTTATGCCTTTCACCATCAAACTCTCCGAGGTAGACAACAGCAAAAGCGACATTGTTCTTTTTCAGATTTTTCCTTATCACTTCCAGCAGATTCTTCCCACCTATTACTGGGCTTGTCAAACACCAATGGAGTACACAGGGAAGCTGATACAGCAAAGATGTCCATATCAAGGGAGCACTTAAGTACAGCACCATGCACCTCGCTCCCATAATCAAGAACAGCCTGTGCTGCACATACCGTGAGGATGCTGATGACTGATGGGCAGTTTGGACGGATTTGCAGTGTGCAACATCTCAAGGAAGGTAGACAGTGCCTCATCAAGAAGTCCTTCTGCTCATATGCTTTGATAGCTTCTGTAACTGCATTCTCTTAACAAGACCAAGAGACCATCACAAGGTTTAACATTCCTTGGTGCAGCTTCCACTCAGAATCAATGAATTGCCGTGCAAGTGAAATATGGGCCTGTTTGGTTCCCCTTGACTAAAATTTAGCTACTAAAACTAGTGACTAAACTTTAGTCATCCCTATTTGGTTCCCCTGACTAAAAGTGACTAAAGACCATTAAAGCAGTTCAACAAAGACCAAACTACCCCTAATGAATGCCCAAAGCAGTGTGGGAGACCAGCAATAATGAGGGGCAGCCCTTATCCACTGGGCACTTTAGCCCACTTTTAGCTACTCTTGGGTGACTAAAGTTTAGCTACTATTTTAACCCATTTTTAATCAGTTTGTTTAGAAGTTTAGCTACTAAAGTGACTAAAGTTTAGCAACTAGAATTTAAGCAGGGGAACCAAACATGCCCCCTGTTTGGTTTTTTCTTGCTAAACTTTAGCAGCTAATCCATGGACTAAACTTTAGTTATTGGATATTTGGTTTGAGTGACTAAAAGAGTTCTTCTTGCTAAACTTTAGCAGCTAAACCATGGACTAAACTTTAGTTATTGGGTATTTGGTTTGGGTGACTAAAAGAGGCCTTTTTAGTCTCTTTTAGTTCATGTGTTTGGATAAATGGGGCTAAAAATGTGAGATTTAGTTTTATTTAGTCCAGTTTAACTGCACCTTGGTGACTAAACTTTAGCTCCCCTTTTAGTCCCATTTAATCCATGTATTTGGATAAAAAGTGATTAAATGGACTAAAGTTTAGCAGCCCAAACCAAACAGGCCTTATATCCAAGAGTTTGGCTAGTGGCCCAAGACTGTACTGTGAGATTTATCCTTCCAGGAATATTTCCATCTTGCTTCAGCACGCTTTCTCTATCCTTCAGATAAACTGCATAAACCTCTGCCTCCACTGCGTCTGTATTAACTACGTCCTGGAGCGACGATGCATTCAGCATGGCAAGCATCGGGGTCAGGAAGCCAAGATGTGAGGACTTCGGAGATGATGGTGGCACTTCTGACACACCTCCCGTGGACGCCAGAACGCCAATACCGGTGCCCAGGCATACCGTCGAGTAGTTGGTGGGCATGTAGTCTTCAGTATTGCTAGGGGCGACGTCGAGGCAGAAGGCAGAGTAGTCCGGCTTGGGGACGGTGGAGAGAGCGTGGGGGAAGTCACCGCAGAGGATGGCTGCGGCGGCGGCCTGGCAGAGGTCCCAGATGTCCGCCCACACGAGGCCGATGGTCCGCCCACAGGCTCCATACAGCAGGGCGCGGAAGAGAGCTATGCGGTGCTGCAGCGGGATCTCGAGGGGAGCGGGGCCGAGTTTCAGTGTTTGCCTTGCCCTGCGCGTCCTCCTCGTAGTTGGACGGCCCCGGACGTGGCGCAGGTGCGCAGCCCGAATGCGTTCCCGGTGAAGTTGGAGCTACGGCCGACCATGGAGTAGCAGACGTCGCGGAACCCCATGCCACGGGGCTCTAACGAGTCGATCTTGGTGTTGGTCAGGATGTTGGGCCACGGCGTGGTGCTAGAGAACCCCATGGACCGTTGGGAGTAGATGTTCGAGCGCGACGCGTTGGAGCGGCACATGGAGACGTGCATCTTCCCGTTCCCCTTAACATCGGCCTCCGTGTCGATGGTGTCATTGCGTCTGTCGAGCGACACCACGTTGAGGTCGACGATGGTGGATGCAATGGTGGCGGGCGGGTGCGATGTCCGCGCCATCCCGGATGCCGACCGCACGAAGCGAGGCGCCAGAGGGGGCGCCACACGAGACATTGGAGTGGACACCTCCGCTGCGGATCGAGCCCGAGGAAGGCCGGGGAACGGCCGACGCGGCAGAGCGTGGGGTCGATGAGGTCGGTGAAGAGGCAGAGCTTGCTGGCACTGGGCCTGACCTCGCAGGCGTGCTCGAGCTGGTCCACGACTGTGCTGTCGCAGTTGCTGGCGACGGGTTTGGGGATGGTGAGGAGGAAGACACACGGGGTCACGGTGAGGTCGATGGAGCAGTTTGCGGTGGCGGAAAAGTCGCAGGTAGTGTCGAGCGCAAAGGAGACGAACTTCTCGGATGCTGGCGTATGTGGAGGCGGCTTCTCGAGCTTCTCGGACACTGGCGTATGCGGTGGCGGCCTCTCAAGCTTCTCGGACGCTGGCGTGGGCGGAGGCAGCTTCTCGAGCTCCTGGATCTGGCTCTGGTACTCCGTTGGGGAAGTCTCCTCGGGTTCCTTCTCCTTGTTGGAAGCAGCGGCAATGGCGGAGACGAGTGGCGCGGGCATGGAGCAGGCGGACGGGACTGAGTTAGTGGAGGTGAGGCCGCTATCGATGCAGATCTGCCCGGTGGACGCGAGCCCGGTGAAGACGTCATCGACAGAGAGGTCGCGCTCCTCCGCGGTGTGGGCAGGCTATTAGAACAGCCCTCTCCAGTTGTCCAGAACTACCACGGCATCGACGGCGGTAGGCTGCTACTCGTAGATGCTCTCCGCCATGACGCGGATAGGCTCCTCGAACTATCCACCCCAGTTGTCGGCCTCGACCTGTGGTGTCGCGCCGAACTGCTCGAAGCTGTCGATGCGTAGCTCCTTGGCGGCAACTCGTTGCTCCTTCGTGGGCGGAGAGGAGCGCCGCTCCCACCGAGCCTCGAGCTCGTCCAACTTCAGGATGTCAGCTAAGGCGAGCTTGAGGGAGGAATCCATGATGGAGTACCAAAATCGACGGCTCTGGTACCAATTGTTAGCAACCCAACCGGATTACTAACCGATAACTCGAATCAAGTAACAGGAATACAAGACCTCAAGGAGAGGGTGGTCTGGAATCAGCAAGGGAAAGAGAGATAGAGGCCTGAGGAACAAAAACAGTAACTAGTAAAGGTAAAAGGTAATCTGATATTTGATAATTGGTTTGATGACGCACTCTGGCCTCAACCTGCCCCTTTTGTATCCAAGGCGTGACTGTCTAGCTTGGGCCCACCAGGTAGTGGTCCCTGACATGCTGTGTATTGTATGAATAAATGAGCATCGTTGCTGTTTCGCTTATTCCTTGTCCATCTCTAGTAACTCTAGGCATAGCACACTGTGATAACCTGGCAATGCTTCCAGATCTACCACCGTCCCTCAAGAATTTGGCAATCATCGATTGTGGGGAGCTCTGTTCTGTGTCAGGAGAGCTGGGTGAACTCGAGGAACTACATATTTTTGGCTGTAATAAGTTGCAGTCAGTCTATTCCTTGGGAGACGTGTTATCATTAGAAACACTGTTTCTTTCCAGGTGTCAATGCCTTGCATCCTTGGAGCATCCGCTGTGTATCAAACCAACCCCGTTCCTACTGCGAGATGTGACTTCACCTGATAAATTCTCCACAATGCATAGAGCCGGACCCGACCCTATAAGTGGGACCCACATGGAATAAAGAAACTCATGTCCCCACAAATGTGTCGGCTCCCTCTGCCTCTTCCACCTGTGCCGCCGGAATCCCCCTCCCCCGCCACCTCCTCCATCGTTGAGCGGTAAGGCAGTTGCATCTCCTCCTCCTCCTTCTCTCTCTCTCCTTCCCTCTCTCTCTCTACATGGCCTTCCTCGCCGCATCTGATGCGGCCATGGGGGCTGCCGCCACCACCCCGTTGTTCGGTGCCTCGGAGTACGCCATCCTCTCCGCTGCCATCACCCCTAAGCACCGCTGTCACCGGCTCCTTCAGCTCCTGCGCCATGATCTCCTCCGCCCAGATCTAGGGCATCGACAGGGGCTCCGTCCATGGCCGACAGCCAGCCGGGGTAGATGGAGCTAGGGTCCGAGCAAGCATAGGGACGATGAGTTCTTGGTTGCGGCAGGAGCACCAACAACAAGAAAGAGAAGAACGGTGAAGAAATAAAGCGTGATTTGTTTCTTTGTTTGAATCGGGTTCGATACAAGGGAGCTGCTCCACCATCGAATCGAGCTTGCAGTGTATAGGAGCGGATTATATGCTTGCATTTATTCTACAGGAGCGGCTTCGGAACGCCCACTGTGGGTGCTCTTAGGATCCAGTGGTGGTCCTGGGAGTTAGTCGGCCCTTCAGGAACTTAGAATCGAATACTGCCCAACTATACATATGAAGCAGTTTAACAAAAATGTGCTCGACAGGCTTGTACACAAAGAAATATCACACGCTCATTAAGCGACCCAGATGAAGGTACCGTCCAGTTTCCTTAAATTTCTCTGCCTACCATTTATATATGCTAGAAATGCACACCATTTGAATTTTAATGCTGCGACCCCGTCTACTTTTGTTATGAATGATATATATAGGTGGTTGGAGGTCTGCAGTCCGGTTTTTATACAGTCCTTTGTCTCTGATGTAACCCCAATATTGTTAGTTCATATGGTTATTGATTTTTATTCTTGGATGCAATAGTTAAGAACGTGCATTTTGCATTTGCAGGGCCTAAACTATGGGATCCAAAATCTTGGAAATATGCTATCCCTTGGTGTTGAGATGGGGATGATGCGGCGTCAACGAAGTAGTACTGAAATGAGATCCTGAAATCTTAGTTTTGGAAGAAAGTTGTTCTGGAGGGAAGCAGTTCCAACTTCCAAGACTTGAGGCACTTATGGAGGCTTGTCCTATATTTTCTATTTGCTTGGCCAAACTATGACGAAGCCGGACTGTGTTTTGTCATCAACAATATGCTGCTTCTTTGAATAAGTTTGGATTGTAAAAAACTTGTAGCTTGTTAGTTCAGCCTAGTTTGACGGTTTGAGCGCGTCTCCATACATGCAGACGTGCTGCTACCTTCGTGTTTACTACATTTTCCTGTGGAGCGAGCATTTTTCGCGAGCGTGTCTTTGCGACACGTAATTCATTAAGCAGAAGTAGAGTTTGACTGGTTACAACATCCTCAAGTAATCCATAGATTACCATGGGAGGATGAAAGCCAACACGACCCGAAAAGACTAACTTAAAAAGACATTACATGAAAGTTGAGCAACCAATTGGGTGGATGGCGATGAGACTACCAAGCCTCCTCAAACCCTTCGAACTCAAACCCCGACACGTCGAACTTCAAGAGCGCTCGAAGTGCTTCCCTTTTTGCGGAGTCGAGCGGGCCCTGTAGTCCCTTCTTGAAATCTGCCACAACCTGGGTATCCGACCGCTGTGAGGCGCAAGGCTCCCACTTGGACACAAGCACCTTTTGCGCTTGAAGGGTGACGTTAGGTGCCCGCGAGGCATACTTTGCCGCTAGACGCGTGCTACGCCGGATGGGGACCGAGGACGGGGAGTGATGGGTTCGACGACGTGGTGGCGCCTTGAGGATGGGGGACTTGAGCGGGGCGGAGACACGCCTAGCAAACTCCTCGGCGAGGGCTGAGGGGGAAGTCGGCAAAGGAGTTCTCGAACATCCACCCCTGAAGCCTCGGCATCCGCAAAGCTGAGCTGAACCATCCGTGGTGGCGAACAGGTGTCGGCCAACAAAGCCTGAGCCCTTAGAGGAGTCGCAGGCGGGGTAGATGGGCGCCCAAGCATCGAAGCATCCACCGAACGACTGACAATGAGCGGTGCGGCGAGCTGAAGCGAGGCAGCGAGCTCATCGAACATCGGGTCAACCCAAACGGGAGGCTTAGTGCCCTCGCACAGCGCCAGCACAAGCGGATCCGGCTCCTGGGGGCAGCAAGTGACAAGAACGAAGAGGAGACATTGCCCATTACGGCAACGTCGATCTCCTCCGGTAGCTTGCTTCACCGCCGGCGGCGGCATCGAAGACGGGAGCCGTTGGTGCCCCCCACAGCCACCTGCGTGGCTCTGTCCGAACCACCACAAGGCGCGTGCGAGGAGGGGTCGAGAACCACCTCCCCCAGCCTCAAGTGCCGTCACCATGGCCCGCCTGGGCCACTTGTAGTCCCTAGCGATGTGACGGTATCCCTGATAGCGCAGACAACGCTATGGCATCCGGCAGGTCGCTACTCTGTGCGAGTAGGAAAGGCAGTTGAAACATCTGCCGTGTAGCTCCGCCGAGATCTTCCAGGCCTACGGGAGCTGCTTCACGGACTAAGCGGCCGCAGTTCGAGACTGCTGCCATTGGAAAATCTCACGCCACCCATCAGCATCGGGGGTGGAGACCCGTCCACGATGACCAAGACGTTGGCGAACGGGAGCGCGGCCATCCACCGGCCGAGCGGGCAGACCGTGCACCAGCTCGGGGCGCGGCCGGCGGCGTGCAGCAAGCCTACGACCACATGCCTGGCAACCAGCGTCTACCCCGGCCCGGCTCCTGTCCGCCGCTGGACGTGGCTGGGCGCGCGGTGGAGTCACCGATGCTGGCGACGCGTGACGGAGAACGACATCGATGTAGGTTCTGGGTTGGTCGTCGTCGGTTTCTTCGCTGTCGTCATCCGCCCAGCGGCAGTTCTTCGTGCGCCCACCGGAGGGTTGGCCTGGGTAGAACGGGGCCGCATCCGGAGAGAGTGGGCAGGGGCTTGAAGAGACCGACGCTGCTGCGGTAGAGCAAGGCAGCAGGCTGTCCCCGGTAGGCCTGGGTGACGGATGGGTCGCATCCATGAGTCGTTCCCCGCCGAGGTCACCTCCCCCGGCACCGACATCGTCACGCAGCACCTGGTCCTGAACGCCGCCTGCGAGGCGCCCTGCCGTGAGGCCCTCGCGTCGCTGCTGCTGGGTGGAGGCCTGGACGTTGCGTGCACCAGCTGGGCGTCCCCACGCTCGCGCTGCGGACGGACAGCGCCGCCACGTTCCACAACATGCTCGCGTACCCACGGCTGCGCGACGCCGATTTCGTTCCCGTCAAAGGCAAGTAGAAGCGCATGCTCCGCGACCGCGGCGGCGGCAGCGGCAGCGGTAATCCCAGGCCCCCACGGCGCGGGAGGCGAGGGCGGGCAGGGAGGTGGTGGAGGGGGCGGCGAGGCGTCGCTGGTGGGTGGCGACGAGCCTGAGGTAGAACATATGGTGGCCGCTGGCGCCGAAGTGGCCTTCGGCGGGCTGGGGTCCTCGAGGTGCCGCCACTGCGCCGCAGCTGGCAGCTCCACGGACGTAGGGCGAAAGGGGGAGATCGTCCCCTTGAAAGGAAGGTCGAGCAGAGGAGGTTGCGGATCCGGGGCTACTTGCTGCTGGGAGGCTGTAACAGCTGCGGATCTGGAAGGATTAGGAATGCGGAGGGGGGGGGGGGGGGGTGGGGGTGGGGGACGGAGAGAAGGGGCGGGTCGGGAGGCTTCGGCTCGGGATCCATTTCGGTGATCCTGTGGAGCGAGCATACATATGATATACATATATAGTACTGGTTTGCCCGGATCTGTCCAGCGTCCGGTGCCTGGAATGGTTTGAAACCGTCTTGTTTGTGTGTTCAGTTCGTTGTCTGACATGCAGTTATCAGTCTGCACCCCTTGTGTTCCATGCTATTGCATCCCTTGTGCTCCTGTTTCAGAAATGAAACTCTGCAGTCTGCACCATCTATTTTTTCAGAAGCAGAGTGGGCATTCATTCATTACGGGAACAGAGAAATGGAATAATAGATACAGACGTATATGGGTGGCGGAAGGAAACAAACGGCGTTTTTGGCAACTACTCCCTCCGGTTTGGACTACGACATGGTTTCTAAAAAATAATTTTGACCGTTACTTTTTGCTATAAAATATATATACTTTTATGAAACTATATATCAAGATGAATCTACTTACATCACTTTTATATTTTCAAACTCAATCCAAAAAAATTTATTTCTAGTTAAAGTTTTAAATGTTTGACTTAAGACAACCTTAAAATGACATTCTTTAGGAAACCGTAGGGAGTATGTGGGAAGAGGCATGGGAATTTATGGTGGGAGTTGATAGAGAGAATTAAGGTGGGAGATTGACTTTTAGTCTCAATCCCTTGTTTGGTTCATGTGGTTCGTGGAGGGAAATAAGAAAGGGAATTAAAGAGGTAATTCATATCTCCTGTCCGGTGAGAGGGTTTTGAGGGGATATTGAAAGGTAAATCACGATGGACGGTGAGATATACTTTTCTTTTATTAAGAACACAACTTACACCTAATTCTCACACCTCCGAAATTGATTAGTGAGAGTTGGTCCTCTAAACTCCCTTTTACTTTCTCACCAAAACTCCCATACCGACCAGAACAAACAAAAGATTTCTAAACTGGTGAGAGTGATCGCAGTCCAGGCCATCCGAGTACGGGCCTCGGATATTTGTGTTCTGGTGTTGGCCCTTCAGAATTTTGGGTCATGGGCTTTCCCTAGATGTGCGCGTTATGGGTGCCCACGTCGACGGCCTCCGTGGTCCATCGCTCTCACTAGTCAGGCCTGATGACGGTGGAGTGGTCCAGCGTCGTCAGTCCGCAGCACCACACAGCTGCTGAACGCTAACCAGGCCACCGCGCAATGGACGGCGGCGGGCAGGTGCCGGTGTAGGGGGAGCCAGCCACCGGTGGGGCACTCCGCCGAGCGATTGGAGTGCCAGGGCCCAGGGGACTGAACTCTGAGCAGCAGTGCCCAATGGTGCCTCGTCAGGGCCGGGCGGCCCTTTCCCTCGAGGTTTGCCTGCAGGTCCCACCGGAATCTCGCCCTCAAGGCACCGCCGGCTCCGGCGCCGTCAGCACGTGTTCAAGCCGGCTACCGTCAGCACGTGTTCAAGTCTGATTTACCACTCCAATGCTTCGCCCTCTAAAACTTCTCAGGTATTTATTTTGCTCTGTCCGTTTTGCTTATCTTCTGCAGAGCTTGTGCACTTTGACTGAATTTTTCAAGGGAATGCTACGGTACACCTTTTACTTGTTAGAAGGTAATACCTCAAATAAATCTGAGCCATTGATTATTGTTGATTTTTTTTAAATTAATCAATTGATTAATTAACTTGAAAAAAGAAAAGATTTTTAATCCTCAAATCACGGGAGGCACACGGATGGGCTCACGGCCCTTCATATTCTGTATTCCTTTGCATGCAACTTGTTTTATCCTTTGCATGCAAAGTGTTTCGGACGTGCAAACCTGTTGACAACAAAAAATGCTCATTTTGTGAAGTTGTCAAAATGTGTAACGAACTTCACCATTGCGTTCCTCTCATTGAGATGGTCAAAAAAACATATTTGGAACGTCCAATTTGGGTCTGGATGAGAGAGTTATACATCCGAGAAAATGTATGAACTACCGGTCCGAGACCACCGGTACTACCAGTCCGAGAAGGTTTGGCGCACATATGAACTACCGGTACTTCCGGTCCGAAACTGGTACTACCGATAGATGGCGGAAGGAGGCGCAATTTGGCGTGAAAATGAACTACCGGTACTACCAGTTGAGCCTGACCAGTACTACCGGTAGGGTCTGTTCTGAATCTAACTCTCATATTTCGAACCGATTTGTTTCTAGATCAGTTTTTGGACGTGGAAAACTTAGAAAATAAGCCTTGGAGAGGTTTCCTACTGGGATAAGATCACCCCCTTCTATATATATGAGAGGATCATGGTCGATTGAGTTCCCATCTATCCAATCAACAAAACAACAACCAAAAACTCCTATCTTACCCTAGTTTTCTCCTCTCAACCCTCTACCCTACTGTTCGGCAAGCCTCTCCACGAGATTTGTCGGCATCCTAGGTGGTCTTGCTGGTCCTAGGAGATCCTCCACGTGCTTCTCCCTGACGGATCCTTCCGGGAGTGGTTCGGGAGTCGTTTCGGCCGAGAACGAGCTCTACATCGGCCCTATCGATCCCTAGATCGGTTATGCCGGTTACGCTTCGTCTCTTGCTGCGTTGCAGGTCTTGTGAGACCTCTTGACGTCCAAGGCCCTCGCTGGTGTGTTGGCTTGGAGCGATCTTTAACGTCAGCAAAACCCATCAACAAGCGACGGTCCCACGGCATACAGAAGTCTCCGGCGGCATGAAAAAAGATTAGTACATTAGTACATGACACGTTATTTGGCAATCTAAAATATGTTACGCTAACATGTTACATGATCGATTGAGAGGATATTTTAAAAAGCGTCACGCTAGCTGTCATGTAACGAAATACAAAGATTACACCAAAGCACCAAAGTTGTCACGGACCTATATTAGTATGATTTTGTTTGAAAAGTTGCACCAAAGATTACATATTTTTCCTTTCAGCACATTATAAAAAAAGTTAATCAGTAAAGCACGATGCTGTACACACGTATGTACATATCACGTCACCCCTTCCACTTCTCTCCCTCACGTGGGCCACGATAGTCAGCTGACGCTGCCCGCGTCTCCACGATCCGTGCGCCACCAGGGGCAGACGTCACCACCTCTGAGATCCCTGAAGGCCGCCTCCGCCACCGACGACCCCCAGCCCCCTGCACCGCTGGACCACGACGCCGCTGCCATGGGTTTCCCGTAGCCCGGCATGGAGGCCAGATCCGGAGCGCCCCCGCCCCATCCGCCACCGGGGCTGGATGGAGCCACCGCCGCTGGATGGAGCCACCGCCGCATCCTCCCAATGCAGGTCCAGGGCACCCCGCCAACCATCGACGCTGTCGGACAGAGCAGGGAGCCCGGTGTGCGACAGCCCTGCTGCAAGTTCGTTGTCCAAGCTCTATCCTTTTGCCCAGCCATTCAGCTCATGGGAATGCCTAGCAGGAGGCTCCAAGGTCCGTCGTTGGGCTAAGGATGCCGCCACGGACGCACTGCTGACGGCCGAGAGGGCCAGCTCTAGCGCTTCCCCGCCCCCTCCACCGCTGGGGTTGGATGCCAACATCGCTGTGGCCACGTCCGGGCCTTGGGGCCCAACGCAGCGTCGCCGAGCGCCCCTAGCTCCTCCTTCTCACCAGCCGCAGCACCGTTCTTCCCAGTATGCTCCTCGGGAGGGCATACGAAGAGCTAGAGGTGGGCGGACGACGACGGCAAGGAGACCGATGATGACCACCCCATGACCTACCTATAGGTCGCTCGTCCCCAGGCGAAGTTGGCCACTGCGTCCTCCGTGCGTGCCCAGACTCGTTCAGTCATGGTTCTGGGGCGCAGCGAAGTGAACGCTGGACAAGGACCTGTGCGAAGGTGAAGGAAGCGCAGCCAGCCGCGCCCCCTAGTTGGTGCATGGCTTGCCTGCTCATCCAGTGGATGGTCGGATCCCTGCCCGCCAACGACTCGGTGCCCACAGAGGGGTCTCTGCCCCCAACGCCGAAGGGTGGCGAGAGATCCTACCTCGATAGGAGGTGGCACCTGCGGCTGCCTCAGTTGAGCCCGCCGTAGCCCAGGTCCGCGCACACAAGCTCGGAAGATCCCGCACAGCCCCACGACAAATGCTTCAGCTGCCTCTCCTACTCGCACCGAGTAGCGACTTATCGGTTGCCACGTCGTTGCTTGCGCTGCCGCGGATTCGGCCACCTGGTAAGGGACTGCAAGCGGTCCAAGTCAGCGCTGAAGGGAGGTGGTCAGCCTCGCCACTCAGCTCGTGCTGACAACCCACCGGCCTCCCAGCACGCATCCCTCGGTAGCCCACCAACCTCGGATGGGACCGCACAAGGAGGCGTGGGGGGTGCCGACGGCAACCGTCGATGCTGGAGACGACGTCGGCGACGCAGGGGTGAGCCAGCGATAGACATCAGCATGGGCGCGCCTGCCGACACCAACGACGCCTCTCCTTCGACTGTCGCACGCTGCTTCCTCGAGCCAGATCTGCTGGCGGAGGAGCTGTGTGTGGACGCAGACACTCCTACTTGGCTCGTCTCGATCGACCCGATGCTAGACGAGCTTGCCGCCTTACTCGTCGCAAGCCGGCCAGCGGTCACTCCGGCGCCTAGGTGCCTGCATGCTGCGGCATCCACCCCTCAGGAGGTTCAAGCTTCGTTGGTGGACACCAGTTCTCCAGTGACGGCTACTCAGTGCACGATGGATCTACCTCAGTCGTCGCCTGTGCGGGACACGCCATCATTGATGGGACAACCCGTTGTCGTGGGTGCTATGGCGCCTGGGGGTGATGGTGAGGTTTGGCCACCTAGGTTCGAGCTGGCCAAGCACATGGTAGGTACTTCTACGCCGACGTAGGATGGCTATTCGGTCAACCAAGCCATACCCGACCCTTCTACGCCGACGAAGGACGTCCAGCAGGACAGCCAAGCCACGGCCAACCCCAGTGACGCGACGCCCATGCCGCGCGAGGCCGCTCGGCGTCTGGCACGGTTTAATGAGGAGGTGCAGCTCAAGTGAAGGTCGCCCTTAATCGCCACTCCACCGCGGCAGAAGGCGGCAACCAAAAGTTCCCTGCCAATCAGGAGCAGACGGATTGCCGCGCAGCCGCTGGCGCACATACCGATCTCCAAGTGGGGCGAGGTACTCCTCATGCAGAGGATGGGCATTGTGCCGCCGGTAGCTCCAGTGTCATCTGCGTCCAAGGGAACATACGACGCCATATTCGCAGGGAACTTAACGCCGAGCCACATGGCAGCTTTGGACGAGCTGTTCCTAGCAACCAATAGTAGGGCGGGTAGAAGAGTGCTCTTCTCAGATGATGGAGGAGGGTCGCACAACCAGCAGCGGCGACACCCAGCTCCTTAGGTTGCAGCGGTGCTCTTAGTTCGGTTGTATACCATTTATGTAATATCGAAGTTTGTAACAGTCTGCTAGGTAGGTCTAGTAATAGCTATGAGACCACCTAGCACGTTCTTTAGAAGCGTGTCATTTGTACGGTTAAACTCTTCTTCTTAATTACAATGATACGCAAAACTTTTGCATATTCGAGAGAAAAATCAGCTAGTGACGGGACACTTTTAGTACCTTCCTCTCACTCAAGCATCCAGAGGCGGGGAGTGCAGAGTGCAGTGCGCTTTATCACCTAGTTTAGCAGCTTGACGACGGATGAATGTACCTGTTTGTCTGTCACCCATGCCAGCAGTCGTCAAAAGTGTAAACGACGGTTCCAAACTAAGACCACACACTTGGCTCGCTACATACAGTCGTCTAAACCATCCAATTAACCTCCCCAACCTGTGATGTGATGTCCTTTGTTTCAGAGGAAAACGTCCGGCAAGCTCGTGCCACGACGTACGGCAGTTTATTTCATCTGAGCAGACGACCAGATCTCGGAGCTTGTCATCGTCGCCGCCGCCGCCATCATCGCCTGCTTTATTATCTCGTGCAGTAACGGCACGTTGGTTCAACGCCGTTCCTATCTTTTCGGTTGAATCTCTCGGTTGTTTCTGCTCTTCTGGTCGGCCGGCTAGCTTGAAACGAAATAAAGGTGGCAGAAACCTAATACTCTCGGTCTCCTGGAGGACTATGACAATGGATCGGAGCACACATTGAATTGACCGGTCGGATGAGGAAGACGAGAGGAAGACAAAGTTAGGTCACGCTCGAGGATGGCGACAAGCACGTCCCATTCGCCCGCAACGAAAACGCCGGCCGCCTGCTGACCTCAACTCAACTCATGACAACCTGCTGCTTACTAGCAGTCGTAGATGCTAACTGCATCTATATCTTAGGCTAAACCTCTCTTTACCTCACCCTGTTTTTTTTCTACCAACTTTTGTTACTACTTCTTGGGGGCAGGCAGCTTGCTTGTACGTGGACGCGGCCATGCGTGTTCTCACTTCTCACCACTCCACCGTACACGCGTATGTATGTGCCTGTGGCTTGCGTCGCATCCACTACCGTACGTTTCTCCAAAACCGAGTGATTGATGACTTCAACAGATGCAACTGTGCAGCTTTGTTTGGCTGCATGCACTCCTGTCTTCGGACCACCAGCGCCGTGCGGCACGCAACACAAGAATAATCATGGACACGTTCGCATCGCAATACAAACCCAAAGGCAAGTGCACTTTGATCTGAAGATGAATTACGTAAGGGGCCGTTTGGATGCTTGATTGAATTCATTCTAGTAATTATAATTTAGGCATAGATTAATTAAGTTAATATAGTTATATATGAAAATATTTGTATATTTATTGTTAGGCATACAAGGAACATACTTATACTCCCTCCAGGTCGGTAAAGAAGTTGTTTTGGACAAGATTTGGGTTAAACATTGGGAATATAAATCATGAATAACTTTTAAGTTGTTGAGTTTGAAAATGTGAAAACCACATGAATAGATTTGTCTTGAAAAATGCTTTCATAAAAATATACATATATCACTTTTCAATAAATATTTTTATAAAAATAAGAAGTCAAAGTTATACTTTGGAGACCATGTCATTGTCCAAAACGACTTCTTTTACCAACCTAGAGGGAGTATGTTGCATTTCTATAGTAGGAAAGTGAGTTAAAGAGTGTGCTATAAATTGGATAATAGAATTATAGCATAGTGATTTATAGAATTCATTTCCATCTCCCACCCTATAAATTTGAGATAGCTTATTTGTAAGATTGGTAAAGTTATGGAATGTCAAATTCCAAACCAAATAGCCTAATCCATTACGTAGATTTCAATTCCTCCAAAATAAAGGGATCTAAACGACCCCATACTTACAGCTACCAACGCAGCTTACAGACTCTACAGCCTGCGCTGGTTTCAGACAGTGTTTCAAGCTCTCCATGCATGGAGACCTTTTTCCCCGAACATCGAAGTTTTGGTCACCAACAACGTACATAGTGTTTCCTGTTCGCTTATGCTGAAATTTAACTTATACTGATGCTTATGCTAAAATATTGTAAGAGAAAAATAATATTTCAAAACTAAAAACTAGCTCAAGCGAACAGGGCAAAGGCTTTCAGCAGCATGGGCTGCTTACGATTTTACACGCACGTGCACGTACGCCCGCCGGCCGGCTAGCGTGTGCCGTTGAATGCAAGCCACGCCGTTTCAATCTCCACCACGTACAGTACAGTACCCGCTTGCATTGCATTATTGGCCGTCAATGCAGAAAGGGTGCAGTGGTACAGTAACCGCTGGCGTACATGTCGGTGCAACAAGAAGATCGAGTATAAACGTACACGGCAGAGAGTATACGCCGCGCGTGCGACCTCTCCGAATTGACCGGAGACGGCCGGGCGGGAGAGGAAGAACATCCAACACAGCTTGCTAGCGATCGACGACGACAACTTAAAAGCAATGCAATCCTAGCACAAAAATCTCACCACAAGGTCGTCCCTGGCTAGCTGCTAGCTGTTGCTTTCTTGCAAGATCTCATCTCCAGCACGGAGTCCCCTTCTCTCCTCTTTTCTCTTCTCTTCGCTGTTATATTTTCAAAACTAGTGACTTTTAACCACCTGCTGCTTTGGCCGTTTGCGAACCTTTCCCGGTGTCCTGATACATGGATCGAGCGCGCCGTGCTGGCACTGGCACGCGAATCACGGAGAAACAGTGTCTGAAAGCCAGAAACACTGGCCGCGGGTGATATGATGCATCATATTACGCGTCCTTTAATTTCGAGAGTCGGTCAAAGGACATATATACGAAGACGTACCCGGCCTAACGTGCAAATTTTTGGAGACACGTACGCACGTACGGCGCGGTGTATTGCATGCAAGATGTCGTCGTGACATATATACGAAGACGTACCCGGCCTAACGTGCAAATTTTTGGAGACACGTACGCACGTACGGCGCGGTGTATTGCATGCAAGATGTCGTCGTGAGCTCGCGTGGAACATGTTTTCCTCTCCATGCACGTACGTACCTACTGTCGAAGATCCGTAGAGTGCTGTGTAGAGTGTCAAAAAATGACCACATAGTTGAAGGTCCTACGTCTAGTCTGTCTGCTTGGCACTTTCCATGATTTTGGCTGCTGGCCCCTGACGGTGCAGTGCAGGGAGCTTGGCATAGGCATGCATGCATGCATGCATGCAAATGGAAGGAGCGACCATGCTAATGACATGCATGGAACGCGTTTTATGCATGCATGCAAGCCGATGGAGGAACAGGATCGAAGCAGGGCCAAAACATGCAGGTCCCATTATTCCGTGTCCAAACCAGCAGGCCCCTCTGTTCGCCTCGGTCGGTCGGCGGTCGTCGTCGTCTTCCCTCCGTGGCGGCACGGGTTATGGCGCCGCCGCCGCCCCCCGCCGCCGCCCACGTGGGGGCTGTGTCCCTGTGGAAGTCAAGACGATCGAGGAGGCCAACGTATATGGGCCGTACGTATGTACGTATACCGGATGGCATGCATGCAGCTAGTACACTGTACACGTGACAGATGACTTGTCAAATCGCAGGCACAGATTCTCCTCGCTCCAGCTCCCGCCTGCTATTTCACTGTTGAGCACTGTTTATTGGAGCAAAATTTCTCTCAATTCTCCCTCCATCTCACGGAGCCAAACAGGTGGAGCCAAATCGTCTTCACCTCTCTCTATTTTCTCCACGACCGTTATTATTTCATTTCAGAGGAAAACGTACGTCTGGCAAGCTCTTGCCACGGCGTCCGGCAGTTTATATATTTCATCTCGATCATCTGAACAGACGACCGCAACGTACGGAAGCTTGTCGTCGTCGCCTCGCCGCCATCATCGCCTGCTGTATCTCGTGCAGAAGAGACACCATCTGTCGTTCAACGGTGACCGACGTGTTGCGTATGTACAGGCTCTACGCGGCTTGTCAGGAGGCTGTACGTCATCCGGTTTGTGGGTCACAGACGGGCGGCGATGCAGCGTGTTCCTCCCCAGTGCCCAACGACAATGGAGCAAGCACGCACGCTTTGAATTGCTTGACCGGAGGAAGACGAAGACAAAGTTAGGTCGCGCTCGAGGATGGCGACAAGCACGACGTCCCATTCGATCGCCCGGCCGGGAGGAAAACGCCTGCTGATCTCAACGTACTCATGACATTTACCTGCTGCTGTCACATCTTATGCTAATAAAATCAAACTCATGCCTCGCTCTATCTTTTGTTACTTATTGGGGGCAGGCAGCTTTCACGTACGTGCACGCGAGGCCATTCGTGCGTGTTTTCACCGCTGCACCGTACACGCGTAGGTGTACGTGTCTGTGCTTACATCGATCAGTGCATGATGCATGCTTGCGCTACTCTGCACGCAACGCATCCACTACCGACCGTCCGTTTCTCGAAATTAAACCGAGTGATTTGACCTTAACCAACTGTGCTGCTGCTTTGGCCGTTTGCATGCGAACCTTTCTGGCTCTGTCCTGCATGCAGCTGCCAAATACTATTCGATCAGCACGCGAATCACGGAGAAACAACGACGATTACTGGTCTAGCTTTGTGATGCATCATGTTACCTACGTACACGTGTCCTCTAATTTCTAGATATATAGAGAGTCGGTCAAAAGGTGTGCGCGTTCCCTGCAAAATACGTACGCATACGAAGGCGTACCCTAGCTAACGTACAGAATTTTGGGAACACGCACGGCACAGTTTATTGCACGCAGCATGTGTCATTGTGCGCTGGTGGAACATGCATGTTTTCCTCTCCATTGCACGGACACGGGCAGGAGTGCAGGACCTGGAGAGAGAGCTAACTAGCAGTAGCTATTATATATTCAGCGTCCAAACCAGAGCAGGCCCCCTGGCCACGGTCGGTCGGCGGTCCTCGTCTTCTCTCCGTGGCGGCGGCACGAGCGAGCCGGCCAGCTGGGTGACTTGCGAGCTTCTGGCGCGACGCATGGCTCGCTCGCGGGTTATTGGCTTGCGCCGCCGCCGTCCACAGAGGCGGCCGGCCGTGTCCACGTGGCGGGACTGTGTCCCTGTGGAAGTTATGACGATTGAGGAGGCCAACGTATCTGGGCCGTAGTACTTACACCTTCCGTCCTAGAGAATAGACGACGATATGGGATGCGTGCTGGTAAAACTTTTTTAATTTTGATTAGATTTATAGAAAATACGTACAACATTTATATCTTCAAATAAATTTATTATCATAGTATATTCAACGATCTATCTAATGATACTAATTTATATTATAAATAGTATTATTTTTTATATATAATTGGTCAAAGTTTAAAAAAATTAACTTCTCGAGAAGCAAGAATAACTTCTATTTTGAGACAGAGGGAGTATAACTTCTATTTTGAGACAGAGGGAGTATGTACGTATAGCGGATGGCATGCATGCAGCCAGTACACGTGTCTACGTACTCCCTCCATCTAATAATAGGTGCACTTTTATAGTTTAAATTTTTTCTCAAAATAAATGCACATCTACATATAAGACAACGTAACCCTATTTATCGTTTTCTACTTTCTCTCTTCCCAAAATACAACGAATGTATCTTTTTAGGAGTATATTCGTAATTTCTCACTAGCATTGTTGTCTTCACCGAGTCACAGAAGTGCATTTCTTTTTGGACAGATGGAGTACGTACAAGTACGCACGTGACAGACAGATGACTTGTCAAAACCCACCTCATAATCGTAGATACAGATGTAGCAATCGGAGAAAGCAGCAGGTACCAATACGCTACCTGCTGCTTGGCCAAACCTGCCGTGCCGGTGCGTGCGTGCTCGTGATCCATAGACCACTGCATGGGCCCTGACGCTGAAGAAACACGCGGAAGACCGAACGGCCTGCTCGTCAGCTCAGCTGGTGATTTTGTTTCAAGAAGCTGGCATGGCACCTGACAACGAACTGCACGCACGCAACCAGTTAGTACGCGGTAGATTCATTATTTGGTATAGCATGGGACCTGAGAGCGAAATGCAGGCAGCTTGACCATGTATTTTGACACCTGTTTCTCCTTCCAGAATGTGCGCGCCGCTTCGACGATCGGTCAAAGATTGCACAACATGCAGGCCTGGTTTAGTTCCCCTATTCTTCCCAAATTCCACTATGCAAAAAGAAGATTCCTCGTCACATCAAAATATCGGCAAATGCATGGAGTACTAAATGTTGATGAAATTAAAAACTAATTACACAGTTTTGTTGTACTTTACGAGACGAACATTTTAAGCCTAGTTAGTCAAAATTTGGATAATTTTTACCAAATACAAACAAAATGCTACAGGAATTCTAATACGGTGTTTTTCTCCCCCAATTCACCCATCTAAACGAGGCCGCAGATGCAGGCTCTGTTCACCGAAAATTCAGACAGTTTTGCCTGCCTTGCTTGGGAGCATCGATCCAACTGACCTGCAGAAAAAAGTTGGCCTGAACCTGCCGCGCAGGGCAGAGTGCCGTACTAGATTCAAAGATCCTCGTTCTGTTTGTTTATGCTAAATTTTAGTTTAGATCAGTGTTTATGCTGATTTATTATAAAAGAAACATATTGTTTATTAGCTGGAAAATATTTCAAGCGAACATGTGCCTGCTCTGCACGATGCGATACTGCGAGCATTTTTCTTTGCGAACGACGATGATCTTCTCCCCACACCGGGCCAGAACGGACCTGCCACTTTGGCAGCATGCGTGCGTGCGGGCCTCCGGGCTTTTCTTTTCCACCGTGGCACGCAAATCGCGGAGGAACTCTCGGCGTCGCCACGTCCGCTGGCTACCTTTCTTCTTCTTCCATCTGCAGATAGATAGACTACAGATGCTACAGCGACGATGACTCGTGTTTAGTTTGTACCTAAAATTTTTTCATCCTATCACATTGAATATTTGGACACATGCATGGAGTACTAAATTTAGATGAAAAAAACTAATTGCACAGTTTGGTTGAAAACCACGAGACGAATCTTTTAAGCCTAATTAGTTCATGATTAGCCTTAAGTGCTACAGTACACACATGTGCTAAAAACGGCTTAATTAGGCTTAATAAATTCAACTCGCGGTTTCTAGGCGAGTTATGTAATTAGTTTTTTAATTAGTATCCGAAAACCTCTTCCGACATCTCATAAAACATCGGATATGACATCCAATTTTTTTTCTTTTACGAACTAAACAAAGCCTCGCTCGGCTGTTAGAGACAAGAACTGTATAGGTCGGCAGATTTGTACTTTCGGAAACTGATGATAGTGTAACTGCTACCGTTTGACAATCCTACGCCTACCCAGCCGGCCGGCCGACGGTGTCATTAATGTTGCCCATGCAATATATCTTGCTTAGCTAGTGATTACACTACTCAACACCGAATAGCTGATGATGAAGAAGACGGACGACGACGAAAAGGTCGTGGGTTGTATGCGCTGTGTGTCTAATTACTACGAGTAGTTTTCGTCCACAACATGCATGCACTGTTCGCCACCTGCTAAAGAGCAGTAGTAGGAGTACTAGTAGGCGCAGGGTTTTTTTTACCGACCGGTTTTCGGTAACCGCCGGCCGGCGGTAGCGGTTTACCGGTCGGTTTACCGGTAAACCGGTCGGTAACCGGCCGAATTCAAATTTGAATTCAAATGTTCTTCGGTTCGGTTTCCGGTCGGTAAACCGGCCGGTTTGGAGCGGTAACCGGCCGGTTTGGCCGGTTTACCGCTCGGTTTGAGTTTGGATTTTTTTTTCTTTTTTTTTTCAAACTTCTATACGTATAAATAAATACTAAACGAACTCGAATTTGAAAAATTTTTACACCATTGGCTTCTATAAATCATGAACTATTTTTAGGAATTTTTTCAGCATTTTTTGTTTTTTTCAAATTTTAAATTTGAATTTGGGGGCCTTAACGGGCCGGGACCGGGATTTTTTTCTTTTTTTTTCAAACTTCTATACGTATAAATAAATACTAAACGAACTCCAATTTGAAAAATTTTTACACCATTGGCTTCTATAAATCATGAACTATTTTTAGGAATTTTTTCAGCATTTTTTTTTCAAATTTTAAATTTGAATTTGGGGAAACCCTAACCGGGCCGGACCGGAACCGGACCGGCCCGGTTTGGGCGGTTACCGCGGTAAACCGCGGTAAACCGGCCGGTTTTTTTAACCCTGAGTAGGCGTGCACCTTTATTACGAGTGACACGTACTGGTAGTAGGATTAGCAAATGATGAACTTGAGTCCACACCTTACGTACGCCGCACACTCCATAAGTGTGACAAGTGTCATCTGTTTTTGTACGTCGTCGTTGCTCATATTAGAGATTTTTTTTTGTTATAAGGCCCTTTTTGAACAAAAAGGTTTGCCCATACACAGGCCCTATTCGGCAGGCTGTTTTTTTTTGCTTATAAACCGGTTGTTGCTGATTTGCTGTAAGAGAAAAACACTGTTTCCCGGCTGATAAGCCGTGCTGATAAGCTCAGCGGAACAGGGGGACATTTTGCACACCCATGTTCATTCAGAACCCTGCTGTGTCTCTACTCTGTACTACCAGACCACGGCCACATACCCTCCAAATTCCAAGTTTTTTCCCTCTCTTTCCGTCACATCAATTTTTAGACACATACATGGAGCATTAGATATTGATAAAAAAAACTAATTGCGTAAATCACGAGACGAATCTTTTGAACCTAATTAGTCCATAATTGAACATTAATTATCAAATACAAACAAAAATGCTGTGGTAGTTAGAGTTGAAAAAAATTGCAATCTAAACAGGGCCCACGTCTCCGTCTCTCCTCCACCGGCAGTCGTCCGGCACTGCAAGTTTGCAAGCAGTCACAGAAAAAGCAGCAATGAGTGCACGACTTTGACATGCCATCTAGCTAGCCTAATAGGCTCGGCCCATACACATGCATGCATGACCAACACCGTACCATCTCTAAAGGATGCATGCATGATACATGAATGAGTAGCCAATGCATGCATGCATGCATGCCCAACACCAGGCCAATCGGCGGAGTTGTCTCCATCTATCCGTCTATATAAGTCGGGCTGGACCTGGACCATGGCACTGGCATCCCTACACGCAGCGACCGGGCAGGCACTCTCCAACATTTGCATTTCATCTCACCAACTTGTTACTACAAACACACCCCCACAATAACTCATCGCGTAGCTAGGCACCAACCTGCTGCTCCACTACATCTACGTCCTGCCCTTCGTCCGCCATGGCCAAGAAGAGTAGGCTCCTCCTCGCGCACAAGCTCTTCTCCGCCATGCTCTCCCTCCTCCTCCACGGCCGCCGCCCGCCTCCCCACTCCAAGTCCTCATCGACCGCCTCGCCGGTGGTGCACCGCGGCGCCGCTGGCCCTCCGACGGTGCAGGACGCCGCCGCGCTCGTCGTGGATGTCGACACCGCGCTGCTGCGGTCCGGCGGCGACCTGTTCCCGTACTTCATGCTCGTCGCGCTGGAGGCCGGCGGCTTCCTGCGGGGGCTGGTCCTGCTCCTGCTGTTCCCGCTCATCCGCCTGCTCATGCCGCATGGCGTGGCCGTCAGGGCCATGGCGTTGGTGTCGTTCTGCGGCCTGCGCGCGGGAGGCCGGTTCCGCGCCGGCCGCGCCGTGCTGCCCAAGTGGCTCATGGAGGACGTGGCGGCGGAAGCGTTCGAGGCGGTGCACGCCGCGGGGGGCAGAAGGGCCGTGTGCGTCACGGCCATGCCCAGGGTCATGGTGGACGGGTTCCTCCGGGAGTACCTCGGCGTGGAGACGGTGGTTGCCAGGGAGATGAAGGTCGTGTGGGGGTTCTACACCGGACTAATGGAGGAGCTGCCGGAGGGTGGCGAGATGGTGATGAAGGCGGTGCTGGCGGCCGAGGAGAGTGACAGGGCGGTCGTGGGGTTCTCTGGGTCAATGGAGTTTCTTAATCATCCACTGGCACGTTGCTGCAAGGTATAGAACCGTGGAAGAAGATGATTTTCTTTTCAGTTTGAATTTGAATATTTAATTAGCTAACGTTGAACAAATTAATTGGAAGTAGGTTACTGAACTAACTTTATTTGAATGAATGGGAAAAAATTAGAGGTTGTTTCATAAAAAAAAATCAGAGGTTCAAACTATGCATAACTTTGAGTATATACTTTTGATTAATTAAAATTGAACAGATTAAAAGTATGTCACTGAACTGCTCCTTAGAGTGTGAAAAAAAACTTTGAGAGGTCCTATATGCATGACAGATATAGTTTCTCAAGCATGCATGCTGCACTTTCCTTCCATCATGCATATATGACCTCCCCTCATGCTGCATGAAAGTAGCAGGCAACATTAAAAAAATACGTAGGACTATTTTGTATGGCTGACAGTCTGACACAGACAAAACGTACCACATACACATGTCCTTGAGGTATATACGCATATCTGGCACTGTTACTGTCGTACTCATCATGCAACTCAATCATCCACATCGTTTTCCTCTCAGCTGTTATCCAAAAAAAAATTCCACCTTTCCGAAGAAGTAGCAGGCAGACAACACCTGTTCAATCTTCTCCATTATTCCCCTTTCAATCCTGAATTTTGTGAACATCTGCCTTGGATTTATATATAGTTCTTGCTAAATTTTGTGAATTTTCTGAACGTACGTACGACGTGCAGGAGATCTTCATCGTGAGCGCCGACGAGAAGAGCAGGTGGCAGCCGCTGGCCAGGGACAAGTACCCGAAGCCGATGGTGTTCCACGATGGTCGCCTGGCGTTCCGGCCAACCGCCGCCGACACGGCCGCCATGTTCGCGTGGCTGCCGCTGGGCGTCGCCCTGGGCGCGGCGCGTCTCGCCGTGGCGCTGACCGTGCCGTACAGGTACTCGACTCCCATCCTAGCGGCGACGGGCATGTCGTGGCGGCTCAAGGGCTCCCGGCCGGCGCTGCCGGGCGGCGGGCGCGGGCAGCTGTTCGTGTGCAACCACCGGACGCTGATCGACCCGGTGTACGTGTCGGTGGCGCTGGACCGGCAGGTGCGCGCCGTGTCCTACAGCCTGAGCCGGCTGTCGGAGCTCATCTCGCCCATCGGCCGCACCGTGCGCCTCACGCGGGACCGGGACAGCGACGGCGCCGTCATGGCGCGCCTCCTCAACCGCGGCAACCTCGTCGTCGTCTGCCCCGAGGGCACCACCTGCCGGGAGCCGTACCTGCTGCGGTTCAGCCCGCTGTTCGCCGAGCTCAGCGACGACGTCGTCCCCGTCGGGATCGCCGTCGAGACCTCCATGTTCTACGCCACCACCGCCGGCGGGCTCAAGTGCTTCGACCCGCTCTACTACATGGTGAACCCTCGGATGTGCTACACCGTGCAGTTCCTAGAGAAGGTTGACACCAGCGCCGTCAGGAGCCGGGCCGCGCCCAGCACCGACATGGCTAACCTCGTGCAGAGAAAGATGGGGGAAGCGCTTGGGTATGGCTGCACCATGCTCACCAGGAAGGACAAGTACCTCATGCTCGCTGGAAACGACGGCATCGTCCGATCAACCGGCGACAAGTCGGCGCCCTCTGCTGGCGCCGCCGCCGCCGAAATAGGGAGGAAGAACAACTAAGTCAAACTTACTGTCGATTGATTAGCAAAAATGCAATTCTTAAGGGGAAAAAAGAGCAGAGACTTTTGTCCTTGACTTTTTGGTTTTAGAAGAAGACCTTGGAAGTTTGGTACATCTCGTTGTTGATCTGTTGATCATTTGTTTTCTGCTGTTTGTTTCCTTCTCTTAAGTAGTTTATATTTATTTATTTATTTATTTTTAAATAGGTTAGGGACTTCTTCTTGAGATTTTTATGTATATATGTAAAGAAGCGACAGGCTTGTATCTCTCGGGTGATTGTACTTGTACGGTAGAAAAAGACTACAATGTGAATTAAATAGTAAACTTGTCATTTGTACATGCTCTTGTCATGATGCAACTTTGTAAGTCCACAGAAACACATGTTAACATCATCTTTTAATGCTTATTACCCTTATTTGTCCTGCAAAATCTACATGCAACCAAAAGTGATGAGTCACTCACCAGTTGTTGGGCCAGGACCCTGATTGACCATTACTGAAGGAGACATGCATGGAACAGATATGTGCAATGCAAGTTGGAACGACAGTGGGTTACTAAACAAGAAAGCTATAGAAATGCATGCTGAAAGCTGCATCAGAATTAATGGCTTCTTCTTTTTAGACATCGTTTGCGGCGATTTATATTCGTAAAAACGACCGTTAACAATGGGAAAATGAGAGGGTGACAATAATTAGCCTGTTTGGATATTGGCAGCAACTAATTTTCGAGCAACAAATTAAAAGGACTCTGCATTATCATATGAAGCAATAGATATTTGGATGTTTATTGGAGGTGGCTTATATATGTATGTATCTATATATTGCCACGGAATAAATTAAATATCCGCGCTGGAGAATGGATGGAGTTAGCACTATACCCGTGTTGATGTCTTGTTCGGTTGTTTGTGTGCAAGCATGGTGTATTTTGCCATCGTTCCAAAATCAGATGATTCATTTATTTATTGGAAGGGAAAATGGAGAGATTGACCACCAGTTAGTATTTTGCGAGAAAAAATTAAATAAAAAAAAGAAAAATGCAAGGAGCTTAAGGAGTTGTTTGTATCGAAACATGGTATATTTTGTGATTGTACCAAAATCAGATGATTCGTTTCTTTTATTGGAAGGAAAGGAAAAAAACAGAGAAATTGACCGGCAATAATTCATAAGAAAAAAGGTTTCATTTCTTTTATTGGAAGGAAAGGGAAAAAAAAAGAGGTTGACCGGCAATCATTTATGAGAAAAGAGTTTGAAAAAATTTAAAAAGAGGGAAAACTGGAAAGCATGTGTTGCCGGGAGTCGAACCAGCAGTTATCCTAACAGTAGAACCGTGTTGTATACCGTAGCACGTAGTTTCCTTGGAGGGTCATGTGGGCCTGTTTGGTTTGGCCTGGGCAACTTGCCTGGTAAAAAGTGTGGCCCTGATCGCTGGTGATCGTACGAACGAAGTACACCACCACAACAGTAACCGCCCGGATCGGATGGGAATTGGGGTGGGAGGAGCAGCTAGCGAGATTCAAAAGCAGCCAATCGCCGCATGCATGCAGTAAGTAATCACGGTAGCATGCGGCCATATGCATGCATGCATGCAGTAAGTACTCCACCACCGCTGCCGACACTCGCGATATGTCAGCCATGCGGCCATGCCCAATCCATCCATTGCAAGCAGAGGCACTTGCTTGCATTGCCCCGCTGGTTTGCTTCGCAGAGCAGGCCATGCACCCTAGCATTTACGACATGGAGATCGACCCCGAGGTGGGCGTCCTCGGTGGCCACCGATGGCATTTTTTTTTCCAACGAACAATCCTAGAGTTGCGGGCACTTATTTTGGGACGGAGTGAATACGTTTTCCTGTGTCGCTATCACGTGTGTGTTTGGAAATCATGTAGCCTTACACTTTTTACTCAGTATCTACCTGTTCCTTTTTCTCGGCTGCTCTGTTTTGAATTCCTTTGTTTCATACATGTGCTCACCTTTTATGGATTAACCTCCGTCCTCTATAGCCAGTGGTGCACAGAAGTTAGTCTACTTTATTCTCTTTTTTTTTTCTCATTCGTTCATTCAATTCATTCACCTGCTTGTTTTTTTTTTGCGAATAATTCACCTGCTTGTTCAGACTCCCTTATATTAGTTACCCCACAGTCCAGTCCCTGCTCCTGCACTGCATACGTACATTACATACCCTGTTGTGCATGTGTTCCTATGTTCAAATCCAGCAACAATAAGTGCGGCAACTTAATAATAACTCAATTGATGAACGAAGCGATATATGGATCACAGCGAGCTGGTGCCCTGTACGTGGGCCTCTGCCGCACCCAACAACCAAGAGCATGCAGGGACCTCCGGAACGCGGCGGCGTGCATGTGCATGCATGCATGCAGGGACCATCACGTTCAGCTGGCTAGCTAGTAGACACGCGCCCGGGTAGTGGTAGGGGGTGGTCCTGCATCTTCAATCTGCAATGTGCAATCTGCAACTGTATGCATGATCTGCAGCAACCAGTAGGTGTGTGTGAATGAAACAGCTGCATACAACGGCATTTGGTTTATGGGATGAACAAGGACGGCTTGAGTAGATCCCTTCTTTCCAGCATTTGGACCCGGCCTGAGCCAAATATGCCAAGATTGTAGGTCAAACTGATCCTCCCCCAGAGAATGGTCAGACATGGTCGTCCTCTATCGACATTGTCCTTGGGCTATCTCCAACAGCTCCTCACATTGGCCTAAACAAACAACATTCCAGACAAAATATTAGCTAAGGGCCTGTTTAGTTCCCGAAAAATTTTGGAAAACGCTACTATAACAATTTCGTTGTTATTTGACAAATATTATCCAATCATGGACTAACTAGGTTTAAAAGCTTCGTCTCATGAATTTCGTATAAACTGTGTAATTAGTTTTATTTTTTATCTATATTTAATGCTTTATACATGTGTCTAAAGATTTGATGTGACGGAAATCTGAAAAATTTTACAAATTTTTTTGGCAACTAAACAGGGCCTAAACACGAATATTTTGACAGTTTGACCGGTCAAAATAAGTGAACGCTGGTTCAAACGAAATTGCCAAAATCTCGAAGATCCATCCATTTCGACCGGGTCCGAATTTTGTTGCCGTTCGAACCCCAGACACGAAAGACAGGAGATAACTAGCCCTACGAAATAAATATTGATGGCGCATTGCCTGGTTAAACCGCCACCAGCATTATATTAGCTCTCTGGCCGGGGACGGCTGGTCTTAATTTATTGGCATGGAAATGTGGTTGAGGTCGATCTGGGCGAGGGTTCAGGGTTGTACATTCCCTCCCCCACTTGACGCCAATCATTCATCCGTCTATTCATATCATTTCAGCGTGGTTGCAGGAATAATATTAAGATGACAATATATACCATTAGTATACTATCGCATATACCAGAGTCGAGGGGTCTTGCTAATGCTTGGAGACTTTCTTGGACCTGTGGGCTGTGGACAAGGACTCAAGGACCAATGGGAATAAGTTCCATTCATGTCCAGTCCAGGTCCCCCACCCTACTCATGTCTCACATGCCATATGCTATATATGGTCCCACTACTCAACATGACTCAACATATAAATCTGGTAAAATCCAAAAATCTATATAAATTTCTGAAAACAAATCTAGCAGAAGAGCTGTCGTCAATTGTATTAAAAAAAAGAAGAAGAAACAATCAGTAGCTGCCCATTTATCATAAGAGAATGATTGGCGGCGAATCCAAAGATGATAGATGATAGATTTCCACGAAACCGTAACTGAGTGTTCTCAACGCTTCCATGGTTGTCACCAGTAGGTTTTAGGTACAAGTACAGGTGCAAACTCTGCCTCAGTGGGGACTTGGCAATCAGGCAAGCATCTTGTGGCCCAAAGTACTCCCTCCGTCCCAGTTTATCTGTCGTTGGAGCGACAGTGCAACGTCCCGAAATAATTGTCGTTGGCTATTCTCAGTCATAGGGCCATAGATGTACCGTTGCACCGCACCACGCGCTGTCGACCAAGCAGTCTTATCTCTTCCCCCTCCCCCTCACAGCCTCACAGCCTCACACTCCACCGATGGCCTTCTTTCGTTAAAAAAGAACGCACCCTCATCCCCAACCTCGCCATCCTCATCCCCAGCCTCACCGGCCGTCCCTTCGGTCGATCCGCAACCTCGCCATCGCGACCACCCTCCGACGAATCCCCTCCACTGACATCGTCTTGCGCTGGGCCACGGGAGCAGGGAGCGCGGGCTGCTCCTCCCCGCGCCGTGGCCAAGGCTTTCCGGCGGCGCACCGCGTCCGCATCCTCCGGCAACGCCTCTCCCTTCCATCCTGCACCGGGGCACGGATCTGGGGGCACGGGATCCGGGAGCGCAGGCCCCTCCTCCACGCGACACCATGGAGGACCATCTGAAAGCGCAAGGGCCAAGCACGGCGTTCGATCTGACCCGTAGAAGCTTGCCGCCCATGCTATCCGCAAATACTGGGTACGTACTTCCTACTTGTATACCATGCACGCATGCATTGTTTAGTTTTGAGGTGAAATCCATCGAGGTTACTGTACTCAGATCTAGACCTAGGATTCTACTATTATCAGGCATGCCCGCCTTTTCCCAGATTTGCACTTTACATTGTGTATATACTACTATACTAGATGCCTTTTGGAATGCTCTGCCTGCAGCTATGCTCGTAAATTCGTAATGGTTCATGCGACAATGAGAAATCAAGTTGAGGTGTCAGCTTAATACTACTAGTACGTGCTTCCTAGTAGTAGAGGCTAGCTTAATACTGTATTCATTTTTGTGAGAGTGGATTGCTTAGTACTAGTTTATTAGAACATGACAATCACTGCACAGCTCCAACTTTCTAGCTCTTTGAAGATTATATCTCCCTTTTTAAAGGAAAGATTATCTCTTCGGCCTTTTCTGTATGAAAGGAAAGATTAATTATTACCGTTCGTATTGGCACATCAAGATTTACTGATTGTACTAACGATGGTAAAAATGAAGTTTAAGGTTTTTTTATAACAACTGAAGTTTAAGGTTGAACTGGTGCTGTTTTGATTAACAAGACTGGCTTCTTGTGCTACAGGCCATCCTTTGATGACAGGCGGCAAGGGGGCACATGGGGGTAGCCGGTTCATTCGTCACTTGCGGATGAAGCGTGCCTTGGGGCTCCCATATAGCTATAAGATGTGGCCCGCAAGGCAGATGCGCGACCGGGATTGTCGTCGTGGAACTTGGTGGAACCGGAAGGAGAACTACATCGCCATCGAAGGAGTGGATTTTGCTCAAGATACACAGGAAGGGGGTGCGGATGAATTTGAGTTGATACCTGATTCAGATGAAGAAGGAGGTGCTAAGGGTTCATCTTTGCTTGATGATGACGATGAGTATGTGCATGAGACGGAGCCACAGGATGCTACTATGAACAGAATTACTGGGTCATGCGCCAACCAAGGTCGTCAGAGTTTGAGGTCAGTCATCTTACTGTTGCCTTGCAATTTGGTTGTTGTACTGGTACCTTACTGATTTTGTGTATAAATTCTGTGCAGTGCTATGCTTCATGAGTGGAAGCGGGTTATTTCTAATGTGGAGAATGAGAGTGTCAAGGTGGACATGGAGAGCGCCAAGGTGCAGATGGACACTGTCAAGTTGGAGAAGGAGAGTGCCAAGGTGGAGATGGAGAGCGACAAGTTCGTGATGAGTGCCAAGGTGCAGATGGACAATGTCAAGTTAGAGAAGCAGAGTGCCAAGGTGGAGATGGACAATGTCAAGTTGGAGAAGGAGAGTGTCAAGGCCGAGATGGAAAGTATCAAGGTGGAGATGCATACTGGCTTGCTCTCTGCCATACTCGTTGTATTGTACACACATGGACATTGTACTTTGCAGCAATATGAGTTGTGCTGTTTCGTTGTAATGTGCCATAGTGCTTAACTAAAGCAAATCTTAATATATGTCTTGCCTTTCTCTTTGTGTCAAATTCTTGAGCATATTTGTTCCTTCTTGTAGGGGTTGCTGATAGTCTTCGTCATCCGAGTTGGACAACTCCTCTTCGTCAAATAGGATGTCAACAGCATCTGTGTACACGCCAAAATCATGTATGACATCATCCAAGGTATCTTGTGCTTCTAAGACAATGTTGTCATCTCCTACAAAAAAATGTAGATGGTGAGATTATGAAACTTTATTACATGGACAATTATTGTTGCAAACATGATTGGAAACTCTGCATGCAGGTTATCTTGTTCTTCCAATGGGTCATTTAAATCAAATGCATGGCCAGCATTGTCACGTGTTACAGCAACAAGCTGATCATTATAAGAATGAAACATGACCCACACATGTGATTTATTCTCCCCCTCTCAGTACAACAGTTCATACTAGTTTAGAACAGAGAGAATAAACACTAAATTTCCTAGATGTTGGTAGTGATTTTAGTAGGGAGGAAGCAAACCAGAACATAATAATTGAGGAGATAGTGATAGTTAGGCTAGAGAGAACTGCTTCACAAAAGATTATGAAATTTTTGACTTATTGTTGCAAACATGACTTCAACATGTGGGAAATAATTAATCACCTGCATGCAGATTTTGTTCTTCTTCCAATGGATCATTTAAGTCAAATGGATGACCACCATTGTCACCTGGTACAAAAGCAAGCTGATGATTACAAAATTGCATTGTGACTCACTCGTAAGTTATTCTGCCCTCTCACTCCAATTTAATTTTCAACTAGAAACAAATATGAGCTGCATGCCTTACAGAAAAATTAAGTAATGTTCCTAGTGATTTTAGCAGAGAGGAACTAAGCAAAATGTACTAATTTAGGAGAGAGAGAGAGGGTATAGAGGACACCTGGACACAGAGTTTGTGGTTACCAAATTCTAGTAATAACTAAGTTCCCTGATGTTGCTTGTGATTTTAGGATGGAGAAATAAACCAACATTCTAATTTTACAGAGAGAGAGAACTAGAAACTCAGTTTTGATACAAACAGATGTGCTTACCTTGATTAATTTGTGCTTGTTCATCATTCTGAGCAGGATGGAGATCAAAGTGATCAGCTCCCCCAACTTCATCTGCAGCCACTACATCTTGTTCCTCTTCACGTTTGGCAGGACTGTTGTTGAGATCAGGCACCTCCTCTCGTCCCTCCTCTGGTACTGTGTTTAGGTCTGTTAGCATGGAAGATGGATGAGAGGTGAATGGTTGAAATTAAGGCAACGCGAGTGCTACCAGGCTTTTTATTTGTACCTGCTGGAGAAATGGCACGGGGAAATAGTTTAAAGTTTCACTTTGCTTTGCCTGTGTAAAATTGGCGCTAAGTGGTGTTTGCCGCCGAGCCAAATGCATTTTTTGTTGTCTTCTTTGATTTGTTTAAGAGAGAAATACTGTACTACATGTAAAAGGGTGAAACGGTGGGTGTGAACTTGGATTTGTTTATTGTATATGAAGAATGATGTGGTGAGAGCATTAATTGCATGTCCATCCAAATGCACATTTGAGAAATGATAGGAGTAGGGGTGCCAGCATCATTTGTCATTGTCATTGGTAACTGGGATGTTTCACCGACGACAGATAAATTGGGACAGAGGGAGTAGACTGTAAACTTGCAACTAGAATAAGATACTTCTACATAAATATAGATGCCGTTGGAGTGTCTCAACATTAGTGCAACTACTACATTTGCAGAACTGCACATATATAGCATTCAGAATGTGGATGGACCACGTACGCCCACCACTGCACCTGTTGTAAACTAATTACACAGTTTAGATGAAATGACAATTGCACATATATAGCACCAGAAGTGTACAGGACATAACTGCACATATATAGCATTCAGAAGTACAGACGACCATGCATGGCAACTAACAAATGTGGATGGACCACGTACGCCCACCACTGCACCTGTTGTAAACCGAGCAATACCTTTCACCTCCCAAATATGGATGAGTTAATCTTGCCAACATGTAATGCCAATCACTGATCCAACCTACTACATCATAATAGTCTTAGTAGGAGCCGCCTGCGCTGAAATATTATAAAGACTCATCAAGACCGTCTGTGATGCGAAAAAAAAAACTCTCAAATCGCATTGGTCCAGTGAAAATGGTTCAGGCTGAAACAAGCGATTAAATGCAGCACGGCGGTCGAATCACCTCAACTCAACTGTAGCAAAATGCAGTTGAGAGCTGAACAAGTCAAGGCCTTCTTTAGTTCCAAAAAATTTTGCAAAATTTTTCAGATTCCCCATCACGTCGAATCTTTAACATATGCATGAAGCATTAAATATAGATAAAAAAATAAAACTAATTACACAGTTTAGATGAAATGGTCAAGACGAATCTTTCAAACCTAATTAAACCATGATTGGACACTAATTGCCAAATAACCACAAAATTTGCTACAGTATTATTTTGCAAAAATTTTTGCAACTAAACGGGCCCCAAGTAAAGCCCATGATTGATCTTGTGATCATTTCTGATTAACTGCTACCACATGTCCACATAATAAAGCAACGTCCCCACAGCATGCAAGGTACAAAAAGATAGGAAACGCCACCATGCATTGGTGATGATTTTTTGTCATGTACTGTACTTGAACTTAGGATTTGTGTCGTATCCTTCTCTCGAATGAAATCGAGTTTTTAATTGAGATTTTGTTGGAATGTAGGCCATAACCTTACCTATGGCTGTGCAGCCTTTAAGAATTACTGTATTTTATTTCTAACATGTGATCTTCCAGAAAATTTAGGAGCTTCTGGATGTGTTCTCTAACAATTTCCTGTTCCTTAATATGAACAAAAAAAAAGACAAAAACATTTTCAGTGTTTTGTACATACCCAGCCAAAGTTTTTTTTTCTTTTCTGCACACCTCATGATCCATTAAGATAAGACGAGTATGAGCCCTCCAGCCCACCATCGTGTGGATCGAATAAAAGTGGCGATCCATGTAGGCCCATTAAATTTTGATCCCTGATAGAGGTCCATATTGTTTGCGATCCAGTAGGCCCAATCGAGCCGTTGACTTCCGATGATTGGAGACAAGAGAGCCCGCTCCCGTTTACAGGTCAACGAAGCTTCCCCTTCTCCCACTCCCGGTCCCAGCACACGTTGGCGACGGCGACACCTCCGACCGTCCGACGACGGTTCTTGCCGGAGAAGGGTGGGCGGAGGATGCCCTGCCGGCTCCTGACAATTGACGGCCACACAGGTTCTTCTGGCAGGTCAGCAGCCCCTTATTGCTCACTCCCCTCCCATCCAGATTCAGTTGAAAATTCCAGGTCGAAATGTGGATCTTAAAATGCTGGAACAAACTCTGACCTTATATGCAGGCTGTAACTCAAGTCAGATAATCCTATCAAGAGCAAACAAGAAATCTGCAGTATAGTCCTCTTCCCTGCTTCTTGTTTGGGGTGCCCAATGGCAGATCCAGTGACCATTGGTGCCGCAGTGGGCTGGGGCATCTCTGCTGTAGGTTGGGTCGTCTCGCCCATCATCACCAAGCTCCTCAACAAAGGCTTTTCCTACCTCGGTATTAATGGAGCAAAGAAGCTGAAAGAGCTTGAGACTAAAGTTTTACAGCTGGAGTTGTTGATGGAAGCAATTGAGGAGAGTCCTTGCAGAAATCGATTGGAGAAATTGTTGCAGAATCTTAGATCTGCTTTCTACCAAGCTGAAGACATCTTGGATGATGTCGAGTATTACCGTCTTGGAAAGCTGGTCTTGTCTCAATCTGAATCAAAGAGTGTGACTTCTAGTAGCAGGAATTGGGGGAAGAAGCTCCGCTCTGCTCTGCCCAAGTCCAAGCACATCATAAAAGGACAGGTACTTTCCACCCCCGGGTCCTCTGAACTTTGTTACACCACATATATCTCCCTATTTTCGAAAGGATGGCAAAACCTTTGTCGTAAATTTTATTAGAAGAAGGAAATAAAATCAAGAGTTGGTTCAGTTTTTAAGGGAAAACCGGACGAAAAAAACAAGACAACTTGGGGCAACCAGCACCCTATTTTCAAAATTGCCCTTTTCTTTTCAAAGAAGGCAAAAGCTCTGCCAATACATTAAAATAGTAGGAACAATCTGTAAAGCAATAGATGTCCTTCGATGTGCACGTTTGACCAAATAAATAACTTTTCTATTGATAAACTGATTAAAATTATAATATTTTGAAGTATTTTTACCAGTATATTTTCCAACTTATGTAAATCTACTTATGTATATATTAGCTATCCATGTATACATCTATCCTGAAGCTAGGGAGCAGGTCATTATGCCTCTTTCATCTCAGGTTACTATTGAGTTTTGTTATCAGTCATTGAGTTAATGCAAAAGTTTTATTTTCTTCAAATATATCTTCTGAGGCATGATATTCATGAAAGCAAAATGTATAGGTGTTACTTGTGAGATAATTTCCCAAAGTTTTCTGTGGCCTGTTGGCAGGTTCGAGCCAGAAAAAAGAAATCCTCTTCGGAAATCTCACGCCCTAGTATTTTTATTATACAGGTGAGCAGTACCACTCCAGATGTACCACCACCTAGTATGTCAAAATTGGAGCTGAAGAAAGTCCTGAACAAAATAGAAAGTATTGTCAATGAAGCACATAAAATTTTGCAGCTTTTGAACTTGCCAGGCTACCAAAATTTTGACAGGAGACAAATTGTTGCTGCAAATTCACGTGGTGTGGTCACTACAGCAGCCCCTCCACGTGTAGTAATTGGCCGTGATGAGGATTGTAAGAAGATCACAGATATGCTTCATGAGACAGCTGGTGATGGTCAACCGGAATGCAGCAGTGCTCTGCGATATTCTATAATTGGCATTTATGGCATTGCTGGGTCTGGAAAATCTACCCTCGCACAGTATGTTTGTGCCCATGAGAAAAACAGTGCCCATTTTGACATTGTCATGTGGGTTCATGTATCGCAGAATTTTAGTGTGCATACCATTCTGAAGGAGATGATTGAGCAGATTACAGGGAAACCAAGCCCTCAATTCTATGGGGCTACTGCCCTACAAAATAAATTGGAGGAGGTGCTGCTAGGAAAACGTTTCCTCTTGGTATTGGATGATGTCTGGTATAGTAATAATGCAAATCATCAAGAGAACTTGCAACAGTTAGTTTCCTCATTGAATGTTGGGAAGGTGGGTAGCAAGATCCTAGCCACTAGTAGATCATTGGATGCATTATTAGCTTTGGGTGCTGAGAGACGTCTTCCGATACGTGACCTTGATGATGGTGTCTTCCTTAACTTGTTCATGCATTATGCACTTGATTTTGCAAGCATAGATGAACGAGACCAGAGAAAGTTTGAAATGGTTGGAGCTGAAATTGCAAAAAAACTAAAGGGATCACCTCTAGCGGCCAGAACAGTTGGAGCACAACTACGTATAAGACCAAACATTGAGTTTTGGAGAAATGCTCGGGATCGGGACCTTCTGGATGAGACAATGGGAGCTCTATGGTGGAGCTACCAGCATCTAAATGAGCAGGTCAGGCGATGCTTTTCGTACTGCAGTATTTTTCCAAGAAGGTATCGACTGGGCTCTTATGATTTAGTCAAGTTGTGGATCGCAGAAGGGTTTGTAACTAGCAGCAATACAGGGGATGAAATGGAGGCTGTTGGTCAAGGCTACTTTGATGAATTAGTATCAGCCTCATTTCTACAACTAGTTGATGGTGGCAAGAAACGCTATACAATTCATGATCTGTTGCATGATTTAATAGAGAAGGTAGCAGGAAGTGACTGCTTCAGAGCTGACAATGGCTGTGAAGGAGATATTCCTCTGGATGTTCGACATCTTTGGGTTGAGGATTGTAATTTAGCAATGATTAACAAGAAGATTACTAAGCTGGAAAACCTACGCACTCTGATCATTTCTACCGAGGAAAACGATACAGCAATCGAGGAAAAAGCATTTGATAATATGTTCTTGAGTCTGAGAGCATTGCGGGTACTGCGGATAAAACTCTGCAGAACAGAAGAGTTCTCATTCCCAGCATCTATTGATAGGCTAAAGCACCTACGCTATCTTTCTTTCGGGAAGCATAGTTCCATTTCCAGAACGACAATTATTCTACCAAGTACATTTTCCAGGCTGTACCATCTTCAGCTTCTGCATTGTCCTTGGATAGACTTTTCGTCGTGTGAAGTGTTTAAGCTCATTAACTTGCGGCATCTATTATGCTTTGGGAATCTGGATATACCAAACATAAGCCGGCTGTTGTCGCTCCAAACTCTTCGATCCTTCTGGGTAAAGAAGGAACCAGGTTACGAGTTACAGCAGCTGAAGCACCTCAATAAGCTCCGAGACAAGCTAGGAATCCACGGCCTTGAAAATGTTGAAGCAAAGAGGCGGCTTCTGAAGCCAACCTAGCTGCCAAGGAACGCCTCACAAATCTGACTCTTGGGTGGGGCAGTGATGGACTACAGAGCTGCAGTGCAGACCTTCAAGCAGAGATACTCGAGGCCCTTTGCCCTTCAGTCCACCTTGATATACTGCAACTCTGGAGCTACAACGGTTCGAGGTACCCAGCCTGGGTTGTCAATGTGCCAGGTCTTCTGCTCATGGAGTGCAGCTGGCTGGGAACTATTCCTGAGCATCATGAGTTATGTCGCCTTACCCATCTTGAAATTTACATGTGCAGCTGGGATGCCTTACCAAAAAATATGGAGCGCCTCGCGGAGCTCAAGATATTGATTATTGAACAGTGCAAGAATATCCGGTCACTTCCAAAACTGCCACAGTCTCTGCTGCACTTTGAACTGTTGGACTGCGACAATGAGTTCATGAGGTCTTGCCAAATGGATGGAGATCCAAATAGGGAAAGTATCCGGCACGTTCGCACAATATTTATAGGATCAGTATTTATCGGATCAGAATCAAGTCCTGGTGCAGAGCGATGTCAAACCATAGAGCAACTCAAAGAGTCTTTCTATATCCTTCCATAGGAAGGAGTCAACTGTGCGATGCACCACTTCTATCCGAGGCGACTCCCCCTCGTGGATTTCGTAGGGAGAAGGACCGCATGGACGTCGGCAGCTTGAACATGCTCCCTACAAACCCTATATGTCAGAGACGCAGCATACAACCCTACACACTAGGATCCTAAGTTGACTTGGTATGGCTCGAATGTGAAAACCAGATTGGAACACTAATCCATCAACTGTGCTCCTAGTAATTGTACCAAAGAGTCTATTTTAAGTTGTATGTTTTCTCTTTGTTTATTTCCTATACAATAGCCATAATAGATACAATGTACACTACAAGAAATGTGTCTGTTTTTGACATTCTATTTATGTCAAAATATGTGAAATTATTGTCACAACTTAAGATTTTCGACGTTCAGTTGACGAAAATTCGAACATCAAAAAACCATGGTCACAAATTGATTATGTCACGTTTGTATATTTATTGTCACAAGCTTATGACAATGGATTTTAGCATCATATATTTATTGCCACAAGCTTATGACAATGGATTTTAGCACCATATAGGTTTATGACTTTGGTTTTTTTTGTCAAGTCATTGCACCATGCCACGTAGGTAGCTGACATGGTAGGACCAAAAAAATGTCGTAGATTGAAATACAGCCTGTTAATGCCCATGTGGTTGGCGGGCTTATAACAGGCCAAAACATTGTTTGGCCTGCTTTTTTATACATTTCAGCCCACTTATTTTGTAGTTTATTTGGCCCATTTAGCTTTCTGAAATCTTATTTTCAGCCCATTTTTTCGTTCTCAATAGCCCACGCAAATATTTTTTCCAGCCCATTTTTCTGCTAGCCCACACAATTTTTTTTGGCCCGGCAACATAAAAGGCACGTAGCTCAAACACCACAATTTACAGCCCACACATTGCAGCCCATTTTTGTCTTAAGTAGTTTATATTTATTTATTAATTTATAAACAGGTTAGGGACTTTCTTGAGATTTTTATTTATGGAGTATGTATATGTAAAGAAGCAACAGGCTTGTATCTCTCGGGTGATTGTACTTGTACTGTAGAAAAAGACTACAATGTGAATTAAATACTATAGTAAACTTGTGATTGTGGTCTTGTCATGAATCATGATGCAACCTTGTATGTCAAGATAAACACATGTAAACATCATCTTCTAATACCCTTGTCATGCAAATTCTACCTGCAACCAAAAGTCAAGTTATACCCCTTTTAGTATATCAACACAAAAAGAAAAGAATAATTGTGAACCTTTCAAGAACAAACCCTGAAGTAATAATTGCTAGTTCATTCCTAGTGATGAGTCACTTTGCTGGGCTAGGAAACATAGGAAACTAAGGGACCATCATTATTATTTTTTTATCTCTAATGGGCCATTATTGAAGGAGACAAGCATGGGACAGATGTGCAATGCAAGTTGGAACAAGGGTCACTAAATAAGAAAGCTATACAAATACATGCTGAAAGCTGCATGGGAATTAATGGTTTCTTCTTTTTAGACATTGTTGGCGGCGATTTGAAAAAACGACTGTAACAACGGGGGAAAATGAGAGGACCATGATTAGCTTGGTGTTGACGTCGGATGTGATCCGAATCACACATCAGAAAAGGGCATTGGACGCCCGGGCCGTTATGGACGCATTGGACGCCCGGGCCGTTATGGACCGAAGAACGCAGCAAGGATATCACTCTTTCGTGGTGAAGAACGGAGAGGTTTACAAGCAAACCACCAAAAGATAATCAACGTGCTTACCTGATGAAGAACCGGCTAGTTTTCAGGCAAACTAGCAAAGAAACCGCGGAAGCTCTCGCCCGGGAGGGACCCCGTCAGGGCAAGGACGTCGCCGGGTTGCCCTAGGTTGGCCGAATCGTGGATGAAGGGATGAACAACATGAAGGTTGAAGGAGAAGAGAAAAGGGGTAGATTGATTTGTTTGTACGACGATTGGATAGATGGGAGCTTAATCGGCCATGATCCTCTCATATATATATATAGAGGGGGTGGTCTTATCCCAGTAGGAAACTTCTCCAAGGCTTATTTTTTAATTTTTCCACGTCCAAAAACCAATCTAGAAACATATCGGTTCGAGATCTGAAAGTCAGATTCGGAATAAACACCTACCGGTACTTCCGGATAGGCTCCACCGGTAGTACCGGTCAAGGACCGGTAGTACCGGTAGTTCATTTTCACGCCAAACTGCGCTACCTACCACCATCCATCGGTAGTACCGATCTCGGACTGGTAGTACCGGTAGTTCATATCTGCGCCAAACCTTCTAGGACCGGTAGTACCGGTAGTTCATACATTTTCTCGGAGGCATAACTCTCTCATCCGGACTCCAAATTGGACGTTCTATATATGTTTTTTGACCACCTCAACGAGAGGAACGCAATGATGAAGACCGTTACACATTTTGACAAATTCACAAAATGGACATTTTTGGTTGTCAACACTTGGTTTGATATTGGCAATTAAATTACTCACAACAAATTAAAAGGACTCTGCATTATCATGAAGCAATAGATATTTAGAATATTGGAGGAGGTAGCTTGTGTTTGTGTATCTATCTATATATTGTCACGGAAGAAATATCCCCACTGGAGAATAGAATGAGCTAGCACTGTACCATGTGTTGATTCATTTTTGTGATTGTACCAACATCAGAGGATTCATTTTATTTTCATTGGATTGGAAGAAAAAACGGAGAGTTGACCAGCAGTTAACAATTTAGACGAGAAAACTAAAAAAGTAAAAAAATAAAAATAAAATAAAATTGCATGTGTTTGCCGGGAGGTACCAAGGTCAATTGCTTTGAAGGCAATTATCCTAACCGTTGGACTACAAACGCAAAGTTTTTAGATAGATCACATCATAAGTTATCTAACCAGTAATCAGTAATCCAATTAAGATGCATCTCAGCAACACACGCTTCATTTGCACAACTCGGGGCCTCCGGCCTTTTTAGATAGATCACATCATTTTTTTTCTTCCATGGTGCTGCAGAAACTCAAAATCTAACAATTATGTGTTGCAACTCGATCCACTTATCTGTAGCCGTTTATCATCTGTGAAGATGCTCTCATAGTTGGACACATGTCCACACATGCGGTGACCACTTTCTTAGTGAATTGCAACTTTTGAATTGCACGCATCTAAGCATCTTATGTAAACTAACCATTGGATAACCAACGTTACAGCCCGTATAATTCTTGAAAATACACACCATGATGGTGCTGCTCCAAATAAATTTGCTAGTAGAATTGTAGTATACCGCAACATGTACTTTCCTAGGGCGAGAAAAAAGGAATAATACTGTACATGCACGCCCGAGTAGTGGCAGCTGTCTACAGCAGCGGGTGACCGGAGGGCCACGTAGCCCAGGTTTGCGTTGCTGGTGACCGTACGCACGGTAATACACGGTGAAAGGACTAGTTTGGTTTTGGATAACCTTTGATCTAAGTGTATGAACTAGATGAGGAAGTCCAACCCAAGTGGTGAAGTTAGATGATGGTCATGATGAAGGTGATGGCCGCAAAAGAGATGAAAGTGTTTCACATTTGAAAGAAGAAAGAGAAAAACCAAAATGGGTTCAAGGCAAATGTATATTGATAGGGGCTATTTTTGGTTTGCACTCAAGACACCATAGAGGGTGTGAGTGATTTAGGATCGATAGCCCTACTATTAAAAGGGGAACTCTCATAGTTAATACGGTTGTCCAAGTGCCACTAGGTGATTGAATTCCATGCATATGTATTAGGACCTAGTGTGCTAACAATTAATCCTTAAAAATACTTGTGAAAAATGCTAACATACGTGCACATTTAGTGAGACACTTTGGTGTTGGCACATAGAACAAAGGGTGTTGAGAAAGGAGTTGTTCGCGCTAGTCACTAGGTGACCGGACGCGTCCGACACTGATACCAGACACGTCCGGTATGCCAGACACGGGCGGTGGCGCAAACATAACCGGACACGTCCGGAATTGGGATCTGACATGTTCGTTATTTGACCCCTGAGTAAGAAGCGTAGGCAGAGTTGACCGGACGCTGGGCTGCGTCCGTTCGCGTTGGATCTGACGCGTCCGATCAACCTCTGGACCTCTCGGTGTAGTTTCTGATCATGATCGGACTCTGAGTGAACAAGTGACCTGATGCTGAACGTCGCGTCCGGTCAGAGGAGGTGTTTTGCACGGTGGTGTGCACCTGACGTAGGGGTGTGTCCGGTCAGCGGTACCAAATGCGTCCGGTCGCAGTTGAGGTTTGACCAGTCAAAATAAGTGAATGTCGGTTCAAACGAAATTACCAAACTTTTGAAGATCTATCCATTTCGACTGTGTCTGTCCGAATTTTTTTGCCATTCGAGCCCCAGACACGAAAGACGAGCAGATAATTAACTAGCCCTACGAAATGAATTGATGATGCATTGCCTGGTTAACCGCCAGCATTATATTAGCTCTGGGACGGCCGCGCCAGTCTTAATTTATTGGCATGGAAATGTGGTTGAGGTCGATCTGGGGCGAGAGGGTTCAGGGTTGTACATTCGGTCCCCCACTTGACGCCAATCATTCATCCCTCCATTCATTTCAGCGCGTGGTTGCAGGAATAATATTAAGATGACAATATTATATATACCATTAATACATATACCAGGGTCCAGGGATCTTGTTAATGCTTGGAGACTTTGTTGGACCTGTGGGCTGCGGACAAGAACCCGTGGGGATAATAAGTTCCATTCATGTCTAGTTCAGGCCCCCACCTTATTCATGTCTCACATGCCATATGCTATGGCCCCACTACTCAATATGATTCGACATATAAATCTGATAAAATCCAACAATCTATATAAAGTTCTGAAACAAATCTAGCACAAGAGCTGTCGTCAATTGTATTAAAAAAGAAGAAACAGTCAGTAGCTGCCCATTTATCATAAGAGAATGATTGGCGGCGAATCCAAAGATGATAGACGATAGATTTCCACGAAACCATAACTGAGAGGGTTCTCAACGTTTCCATGGTTGTCACCAGTAGGTTTTAGGTACAAGTACAGGTGCAAACTCTGCCCTAGTGGGGACTTGGCAATCACGCAAGCATCTTGTGGCCCAAAGTAGACTGTAAACTTGCAGATGGAATAAGATACTTCCTACGTAAATAGATGCCGTTGCAGTGTCTCAATATTAGTGCAACTACTACATTTGCAGGCGCAAGTGTGCAGGACATAAGTGCACATATATAGCATTCAGAAGTACAGACCATGCATGGCAACTAATGTGGAAGGACCACGTGCGCCTACCACGTAGTGCGCCTGTTCTAATTGTAAACTGAGCAATACATGTCATGATCACCTCCCAAATATGAATGAGTTAATCTTGCCAACATATATTGTAACACTAGATTACTCCCTCCAGTCAAAACATGCATAATTTACGATATCCTCTTGGGTTTGCACTTGCACCAACTACTCTGCGCGCTAAAATATTTTAAAGACTCATCAAGACCGTCTGTGATGCAGAAAAGGAAAAAAAGAACTCTCAAATTGCATTGGTCCAGTGAAAATGGTTCGGGCATAAATAAGCGATTAAATGCAGCAAGACGCTCGAATCTCTATCACCTCAACTCAACTTCAGCAAAATGCAGTTGAGATCGGAACAAGTCAACTAATGCCCATGATTGATCTTGTGACCATTTCAGATTTGCTGCTACCACATGTCCACATAAAAGCAACGCTCCTACAGCATCCAAGGTAGTACAAAAGACAGGAAATGCCACCATGCACTGGTGATGATTTTTTGTCATGTACTCTACTTGCCTGCACTTAGAATTTGTGTCGTGTATATGTCCTTCGCTCAAATGAAATCGATTTTTTAATTGAGCTTTTACGGGAACGCAGGCCATAACCATACCTATGGCTGTGCAGTCTTTAAGAATCATTGTATTTTCTTTCTAACATGTGATCTTCCAGAAAATTAGGAGCTTCTGGACGTGTTCTCTAACCATGTCCACCTGCTTGGATCGACGATAAAGGGCCGATCCTTTGAGGCCCATTAAATCTGTATCCCAGACGAAGGCCCATATATTCTTTGCGATCCAGTACGCCCAAGCGACCCGTTGTTCACTCCCCTGACGTGCAGAGACTGAGCATGGTTTTCTCGGGCAAGATATAAAGCATGGCAGCCCAACAATATCCTTGTGGCACAGCGACTTTGCACCATTTTATGTGTTTGTTTTGCCGATTTGCAGCCCATATGTACCGTTCATAATGAGTCAATAGTTTCGTTCAAGCCTTGCATCTCTGCTCTCGCAGCCTCCTCTGCAGCCTTCCTTGCATCCTCTTCAGCCTTCCGTGCTTGGTACTCCTCTACATCCTTCTTCTTTTGCTCGTACCACTTCTTCCACGCAATACTCTCCGGGTTACGAACACGTAGGTCTTGGGCCCGTCGTAGCATTTTCTTCTTGTGGCTCTTAACGAAATCAGTGACGTAGCTTGCAGGATATCCTCTGCTATTGCGAACTGCTACCATTGTCTTATACTCATTCTTGAAATTATACACATCATCATATGATTCCCACTTGCATTTCCGAGTGCTCTGTTGCAACAAATAGATGAATACAAAGTTAGCGTACCAGAGTTAATAAAATAAAACATTAGCACTAAGTGTCAACAGTTCTAGCAAACCTCGTCATAATCGATCATGTGGCCACAGAAGTACCCAATACCAAGGCCTGAAGGGACAAGGCCGTAGCTAGCTTCAACACCACATTTGCACATCACAGGAGGCGCAATAGACCTCCTCTTCTTCTTCCAGTCTGGCACCTCCACATTCTTCTCCGGCTCCGGCCAATGGCTCTTTGGACCATAGATCCATTCCTTGAAACGTCACTTTGGAAAATCATGATCCTACAAAATCAAAACAGTAAAACACACATATAGAATGTGACATTCCAAGGTTCACTCAAACCTTACCTCATGTCGTAGAGGACAAATGAACTCTTGTTCATTGCGTGGGTTTATCACGGCTTGCTCTCCGCAAAGGCACTTTGGAGGATCCTCGAGCCGCCGTGCCGATGCTACGGCCTTCTCTTCGTCCGTCATAGGAGGAGGGTTTGGAGGGGGCGGAACCCAGCGAGTAAACACCTCACGCTTGCAATGATCAATGCCGGGGTAGAAAAGGAGAATCCTTGGATCAAACTTGTCCGGGCCATCGATCCATTGGAAAAAAAACACCGGAAGTAGGGCTATACAAAAGTTTCAATTACCTCATCGCGAATACAACATCAGCAACCAATAAAAACAACAAAGGGCACAATTACTTACGCTACAACTATAACATGTGTAGAAGCAACGAGCCGCAGTATCGGGATGTCTCGACTGGCCCACGTGTGCCGGATGACCACAATCACAGTTAGGTATAGGTTCCTCGGGAGGAACGGGCGCATCCTTACAAGACACGTCGGGGTACATCTCTCTAGGACGACCCTTTTTCCTCCAAATCGACTCACGATACGAGTCCTCCATCTAATAAAACGAAACGATTTCAACACAAAATGATACACGCAGAGACGGGGTGGCCGGAACAAGGAGCGACGATGGCCCATACCTGACGGGGAGGAGGGAGGGACGCCGGAGAAGGACGCTGAGGGGAGGGGAGCTCGGTCCTAGGGCGCTGCGGGAAATGGAATGGGTGACTGACCAAAAACAAGAAGTGTCCGGGCTTTTATATGGCCGGGGGTGTACCCCGCCATGCATCATGGCGGGTTAGGGCAACCCCGCCATGATGGGTGGCGGGGTACAGCCCTGCCACGCTGGCGAGGTGCTCTGCCACCCCTGCCACGTCGGAGGTGCACCCCGCCACCATGCATGGCGGGGTACAGTGCATTTGCCCCGCCATGCATGGTGGCGGGGCCAAACGAGTTAGATTTAAATTTTTTTTGAAAGACGGGTTAAATTTAAAATTTGTTTCAAATTTGGGCTAAAAATAAAAAAAATTCTATATTTCAAGGGCCACCAAAATTACTGGCTTCCATGAGATTTTTTCCCTCCACAGATGTTGTCTATTTTGTTGTTTTTTTATCAAAAATCTGGGCACATCGGATATACCTAAACCCAAATCTAAATTTTCAGGTACCCGATTAATGGGTAGTGTTTCCTCAGGGTAAAAATCGGGCATCACTTTGTAAAACTCGAATTTCTAAATACCCGAATTATCCGAGCCAATTTTTTTTGAGTTACCCGAATGTCCACTCAAATGAAAACGACTTTAGAATAGAGATGTCACGGGGATGTATGCCATAACCTAATCTATAGTAGTCCCATATTTAACAAATATTTTAATTTTGTGAACAGAGTGTAGCTCAGCTAGTTAGATTTCTTATGATGAAATCTGTCCACCTATTTTAAGTCTTTGACTTCACATGTGTGCTTCCATTTTTCTAAAATTTATTTTAAAATTTAACGATATTATTCAATGGTAGGTGATGTATTCGTAGATAGCGATACACCTGTAGTGACTTAGTCAATGTTGAGACATATTTGTTGTCAAAAAAAAATGTTGAGACATACCGACACAATCTTTCAGAGGTGACCATATGAGTATGATTTACGTGTCTATGTATAGGGGTAACTGTGTGTACTTATTTGTTTGTGGACGTCTTTGTTTGCACCGTGTAACTAAAAAAAGAAAATACTTTTGATATGGAGTCTTTCTCTTTCACGAATTTTACGAGCATGTGGATGTGTTTTCCAACCATTTTCAGTGCTTTGCTCATTTGTAGCCCTAGCCCTTATGCACCATAAGTGCTGGCCTAGCCAAAGACATTTTTTTTCCTGTAGACCTTATGACCCATAACACGATTGATCATGGTTTGGATCGAATATACAAGTTGCGATCTATTAAGGCCCATTAGAATCTGGATCGCGGATAAAGGCCTATACTGTTTAGGATCCAATAGGCCCAAACTGAGCCGTTGACATTGTCTCGACGGCCCAGCAGTGCCGGCGCCCACCCGTCGACCACAAGCTTTCCTTTTCCGTTTGGAACTTTGAGGCTTTTACCTGAATACCCTTAAAAAAGATGTCACACTCCTGCGTACCCCTCAAAAGTTAGTCGTCACCTACGTGCCCTCGCTCGAACTTTTCTTTTCCCTCACGCCATTCCGTCGGCATTTGCTCCTAACGGTGGGTAACGGCTCTGGAGAATGACTCAGTTGCCCTTGGGCTTGTATGGGCGTCTGAACTTTTTCGTTTCCCCTATGCCATTGCCAGGCCAATTGGCTTTGCCGCCAGAGACGCCGCTGTTGGCGCCAAAGGACAGAGATTTGGCGCCTAAGAGCCAGCCCTTCTCCTCCTATAGTGGCATTTTAGTAATATATTAAAAAGTATGGGCTCTGCTAAATTTTTTTACGTAGTAAGATTCAGAGTATCTTAAAATAAGTATATAAACATACTCAAGGTGATAAATGAGTATGCACCTATACACAATATAGTTTATTAAAGATGGGAGTAACTACTCCCGAGAATATAGAAAACTCACCCTATATATATATATATATATATATATATATATATATATATATATATATATATATATATATATATATATATATATATATATATATATATAGAACTATTACCCTACAGCTGGCTATAAAATAACTTATTCTGTAGCCACTTTGATTTACGATAATTGCTATGCTAATTTACGAGATTATAGTAACTCCTTACTATGTGATTTACTATAACATTATGGTAAATACCCCCATGTGTTATAGTAATTCAACTATCGTAAATATATACTGACATTGTCGTAAATTAGTATATAAAATTATCGTAAATAGAGGTGGCTATAGAATAACTTATTCTGTAGCTAGCTATAGAGTATACTCTCCATATATATATATATATATATATATATATATATATATATATATATATATATATATATATATCTGTGTGTGTGTGTGTGATTCCAATCCCGATATATTCCAGCTTCATCCGTGTCCAACCATTACAAGTCCATCTAAAATTCTACTACATACCAACATCCTACCACCAGCACAAGCTTCCTAAGTTATTCATGTATGCTTCCCAAGCTGCGAACATGATGCATGCATGGCCTATGTTCCTGTGTTAACATCGTCTTCGTGACAAAGTGCAGGCCCGAGCCATTTACGTAGTAAGATTCAGAGTATCTTAAAATAAGTATATAAACATACTCAAGGTGATAAATGAGTATGCACCTATACACAATATAGTTTATTAAAGATGGGAGTAACTACTCCCGAGAATATAGAAAACTCACCCTATATATATATATATATATATATATATATATATATATATATATATATATATATATATATATATATATATATATATATAGAACTATTACCCTACAGCTGGCTATAAAATAACTTATTCTGTAGCCACTTTGATTTACGATAATTGCTATGCTAGTTTACGAGATTATAGTAACTCCTTACTATGCGATTTACTATAACATTATGGTAAATACCCCCATGTGTTATAGTAATTCAACTATCGTAAATATATACTGACATTGTCGTAAATTAGTATATAAAATTATCGTAAATAGAGGTGGCTATAGAATAACTTATTCTGTAGCTAGCTATAGAGTATACTCTCCATATATATATATATATATATATATATATATATATATATATATATATATATATATATATATATATATATATATATCTGTGTGTGTGTGTGATTCCAATCCCGATATATTCCAGCTTCATCCGTGTCCAACCATTACAAGTCCATCTAAAATTCTACTACATACCAACATCCTACCACCAGCACAAGCTTCCTAAGTTATTCATGTATGCTTCCCAAGCTGCGAACATGATGCATGCATGGCCTATGTTCCTGTGTTAACATCGTCTTCGTGACAAAGTGCAGGCCCGAGCCAAAGGGCGTGTGAGCGGTGTGTACGAACAGGGCCTATGACTTCGAGGGGCCCCAAATACTCTATCAGCTACCAGCCATTAGGACTGTAGTTTTTTTTATCAGGCTCACGTAAAACAGGCCCGAGCCAAAGGGCGTGCGAGCGGTGTGTACGAATAAATGCAATTCTCGCATTTAGAGAAGTCAAACGATTTTAACTTTAACTAAAATTATATAAAAATATACTTGTACTCATAAAACAAAATAAGTACCATTAGATCCGTTATAAAATATATTTTTATAATAAATTGGACTTTAAAATTTCTACAGATACCCTGACCGAGCTAGTAAAACTTATAGGCTCTCTCTAGCTGCCCTGACCGAGCTAGTAAATCTGTCACACAACCATAGTGCTTGATCCCTGGAATGATACCATGATCTTTCATATCGTCGAAATACTGAAGCCCTTCACTCACGAGACCAGAGTGGCTACAGGCGTAGAGCACACCAAGGAATGTAATATCATCATGCTTCATCCCTTGCTTCTTCATCTCTTCAAACAGAGAAATCGCCTCCCTGCCATAGCCATGGTTAGCGTACGCTACGATCATCACTGACCAAGCTTGCCTATCTCTTGATTCCATCGCCTGGAACACATCAATGGCGTCCTCCAAGCTCCCACACTTTGCATACATGTCAATCAGCGCAGTGCTGACCTTGACGAGGGAACCGAGCCCTATCTTCCGAACATAATCATGGACCCACCTCCCCAGTTCGAGCGCCCCGAGCAAGGCGCACGCGGAGAGCACGCTGATGACCGTCACGGACGTCGGCTTGAGCCCCTTGGCCTGCATCTCCCGGAACAGCACCAGCGCCTCCCCAGGACGGCCAACTTTTGAGGGGTACGCAGGAGTGTGACATCTTTTTTAAGGGTATACAGGTAAAAGCCTCCCTAATATGGTAGTGACCCAGAGGGCAAGGAGGACATTTTTCCAGCCCAGTCCCACATGTCAGAGCCGCCAAACGGCCAAAATCTAACAGAATGCCGACGGAATGGCGTGAGGGAAAAGAAAAGTTCGAGCGAGGGCACGTAGGTGACGACCAACTTTTGAGGGGTACGCAGGAGTGTGACATCTTTTTTAAGGGTACGCAGGTAAAAGCCTCTGGAACTTTCCGTTTTCCCAGCACACGTCGGCGACGGCGATGGCGACGGCCACACTTCCTATGGTAGAAGGGTGGGCGGGGGATCGCCTCATAATGTCCGGTGATGGGCATATGGGTTCCTCTGGCAGGTCAGTAACCGACTAACCCCTCATTCCTCGCTCCGCATCGAGATTCAGTTGAGATTTTCAGATTAAATTAAAATGTGGATCTTAATGGAGTAGGATCTCGGCAGTATTGCCATCAAGCAGCTCGTTCTTGTGGGATTTTCAGTTTTGACTGATCTTTCTACTGACCAACAACTCTGAATATCACTACTGGGGGGAGGGGCATGTCTGTGCAAGGTTTGTGATATGAACTACCGGTACTACCGGTCCGAGACTAGTACTACCGATGGATGGCGGAAGGAGGCGTAGTTTGGCGTGAAAATGAACTACCGGTACTACCGGTGGAGCCTAACCGGTACTACCGGTAGGGACTGTTCCGAATCTAACTCAAATATCTCGAACCGATTTGTTTCTAGATAGGTTTTTGGACGTGGAAAACGTAGGAAATAAGCCTTGGAGAGGTTTCCTACTGGGATAAGATCATCCCCTTCTATATATATGAGAGTATCATGGCCGATTGAGTTCCCATCTATCCAATCAATAAAACAACAACCAAAACTGCTATCTTACCCTAGTTTTCTCCTCTCAACCCTCTACCCAGCTGTTCGGCAAGCCTCTCCACGAGATTTGTCGGCATCCTAGGTGGTCTTGCTGGTCCTAGGAGATCCTATACGTGCTTCTCCCTGACGGATCCTTCCGGGAGTGGTTCGGGAGCCGTTTCGGCCGAGAACGATTTGCGCAAATAATTGTCTGGGCTTTGTGACAATTTGCAGCTCTCTTATTCAACTAATAGCAGGTTCTGAGCCTGTATATGATCTTTTACTAAGAAGAAAGGTTAGTTCATAATACTTAGCAGATACTCCTACTCCAGCCGCATCAAGGATTCTCACAATTTAGCTCAGCAAGTCAGGATTTTGTCTATCCCAGTAGTATATCTCCTGTTCCAGACTTTACTGAGTTCATTTGTTTCTTAATGGGATTGTGCTAAAAAAACATTGGCTGCTTTGGTTACTAGACTGAGCTGTTTAATCTACATTTCATATTCAACTTATTTCCTACTATTCATGTGATGCAACATTCACTGTCCCTGTGAGGCTAGCACAGAGATGGAAGCAAGGTTGAATCTGATGTTCAGGCAATCAAACTTTAATGGTCAGTCTATATTCAAATGAAACCATTATGGATCACTATGTCATAGAGTACTGCTCTCTGGAGCTCAAAAGCAAAACAGAGGACATGTGGAGCAAAGGCGAAGGGAAGATGAAGAAGAAAAGAAGATGCTTTGCTTCTTTTCTAAATCTGAATCCAGTTCTTCCCTTTAGTTAGTTAGGGATGTATAGAATAAGATTAGTGCAAAGAATGAGTATTCTAGTAAAGCTGTCTGAAGGGTGCTCTGTCACCACAAGCAACCCACCAAAACAAAATACTTTGCTTCTCTTTGTGAATTCTAGTACCATTCAACCTTCACCTAACTCTGCTGTGCTCCTCCTGTGGCTAATCCTCTCTTGTCCGAACTCATCTCCTGCGGTACCCAATTTCTGTACTAGTTGGTACCATCAGAAGAAAGGAGTTCACAAGTATTGGTACCCTGCTGGTGCAGCCGCTAATTAGTGAAGCAATTCGTAATATTGGTCCATCCATCTGCTTCTCTCGTTTGCTCTTTTTTTTTGTTAATGCGATTGAGTACAAACAGGGCTTTATCTGCTTTTTGCTTGCAGGCCGGAGGAGGAAACTACTTGGATTAATCGCTCAGCTAGTCCTCTTCACCTGCCAAGCAAGCAAATTTGTGTCTACTTGTGTTCCTGAGTGTTGTGAGAGCAACAATGGCCGAGTTGGTGATTGGGCTGCTGGTCTCCATGGTGATGGCGAAGGCATCCAGCTATCTGCTGGACCAGTACAATGTGATGGAAGGCATGGAGCAACAGCGCAAGGTCCTGGAGCACATCCTGCCAAGAATCCTGAACATCATCCAGGATGCAGAGGAGAAAGGGACCTCCCGGGATGATGTTGCAGCTTGGCTCAAAGACCTCAAGACAGCAGCCTATAAGGCCAACGATGTCTTTGATGAGTTCAAGTATGAGGCGCTTCGGCGAGAAGCCAAGAAGAAGGGCCACCACAGCAAGCAGGGAACAGAGATCGCGAGTCTCCTGTTCCCAGTTCGCAACCCCATTGTGTTCCGCTACAGGATGGGCAAGAAGCTACGCAGGATTGTGCAGACCATCGACGACCTGGTCACTGAGATGAATAAGTTTGATTTCAGACACCTGCAGCAAGCACAGCCCTCAAGGCAGTGGCGACAGACGGATTCCATAATCATTGACTCTGACATGGATATTGTTAGCAGATCTAGAGATCAGGAGAAGATGAAAATTGTGAGCATGCTGCTTGATCAAGCTAGCAGCGACATGGATCTCATGGTCCTTCCAATTGTTGGGCCAGGTGGGATGGGCAAGACCACCTTTGTTCAGCTCATTTACAATGACCCTGCTATCAGGAAGCATTTTGAGCTTCAGAGGTGGTGTTGTGTGTCGGATGATTTTGAAGTCGATACCATTGCAAGCAACATCTGCGAGAGCAGCGAGAAAAATCATGAAAAAGCATTGCGGGAGCTCCAGAGTATGATAAGTGGGAAGAGGTACCTCATTGTTTTAGATGACGTATGGAATCAGGATGCTGACAAGTGGGGGAAACTGAAGACCTGCCTTAAGCAGGGTGGCAAGGGCAGTGCAATATTGACAACAACTCGTGATTCAAAAGTGGCTGAAATCATGGCTATGGGTGTAAATGAAGCCCATAACATTGAGAAGCTAAGTGGTGGACATTTGCGGGAAATTGTCCAGAGTAGAGCATTCAGCTTGCAAAATCCAAATAGTGATGAGCTGGATCTCATTTTCGGTAGGATTGTTAACCGATGTGCTGGTTCTCCTTTGGCTGCCAAAGCCTTTGGCTCTATGTTGAGTAACAAGACTAGTATAAATGAGTGGAAAGATACATTGGCCAAAAGTAACATTTATAACGAGACAAGTGAAAATTTTCCAACACACAAGCTCAGTTTTGACGATTTACCAAAGATCATGAGATGTTGGCCTCTTGATTCAGCTGTGGATGGCACATGACTTTATACCTACACAGGATGGCAATGAGCCTGAAACTGTAGGAACACAAATTTTTGAAGAGCTAACTTGGAGGTCATTCTTTCAAGATGTCACGCAAACATTTCCAATTGGTCACGTCTTCATTGGAAGCTTGCCAAAGCGAACCACATGCAACATACATGATCTCATGCATGACATTGCTCTATCTGTTATGGGGAAAGAATGTGCCACCATAGTTGGTAAGCCCACCGTTAACAAAAGATTGCAAAATCCTACTCGCCTTGTCTTCTTGTCAGTATATGATGCAAGCCCCGTTTTTCTGAAAGGACAGGTTATGACTTTGTTGGATCATCTATTAAAGAAACAAACTGCAATGCTCCAGACATTATTCCTTCCAGATTATTATGACGCCTTGGATATATCACAGTACACTTCACTGCGAGCACTACACCTTCCTGCATTATGCTATTCAGTACAGAACCTTACAGGACAGATACAGCACCTGAGGTATCTTAATCTGTCAGGAAAAGGGTTTGTGAAACTTCCTGAAGATATTAGCATTATGTATAATCTACAAACATTGGACCTTTCTTATTGCACGCGCCTTTGTCAGCTTCCAAAGGATATGAAGTATATACCAATGGATGTAAATCATTGATGTGCATTCCTCCTGGACTCGGACAGATGACTTCTCTACAAACTCTAACATATTTTTGTTGCTGGTGCTAGCTCGTACTGCAGTACTATCGGAGAACTTGGAAATTTAAACCTTGGTGGTGAGTTAGAGTTAAGTGGTCTGGAAAATGTAACAGAAGAACTCGCAAAAAAAGTCAGACTTGAACATAAAGAAAACATCACACACTTGTCTCTTAAATGGGATACTAAGGGTGAGGAAGATCCAGTGCAAATGGATTGCCATAGGAAGGTGCTACATGCTCTTAAACCTCATGATTGTCTGCAGATGCTAAGGATAGTCAACTACAGAGGCACTAGTTTACCATCATGGGCAACCGATCTTAGGAAATTGCAGCACTTGACTGAACTCCATCTGCATGGTTGTATGCTGTGCGAGGAATTTCCTCAATTTTACCATTTCAGAGCTCTTGAAGTTCTTTATTTGAAAAAGTTGGACAAATTGCGAAGCCTGTGAAGTGATATGGTGTCCACACCATTTCCAGCACTGAAGCAACTCCGGTTACATGATTTGGAGTGCCTGGAGTGGTGGGTGGCAACAGAAGGAAAAGAAGATGAATTAACCTTTCCTGTACTTGAGGAGATTGATATTGAAAACTGTCCAAAGTTGAGTAGTATTCCTGAAGCACCAGAGCTCAAGGTTATCAGGTTGGATGAAGGCAAGGCACTGCTATCCGTAGAAATAGTCAAGTCAAGGCACATGTCTTCACTTTCCAATCTAGAACTGCGTGTCCGTGACCCTGGAGCACCGCCTCAGATAGAACCTAATTTTTGTTCATCACAAAAACTAGAACTGTCTTTCGGTGACACTGAAGCAGCACCTCTGTCAGAACTGAGCATATATTGCTGCAATTTTTTCTTCTCCTCAAGTCCATCGCAGCCAACATTTGCTGCCTGGAAATGGTTTCAAAAACTTGTAGACCTGAGAATAGTACACTGCGATGCACTGATCTACTGGCCAGAAGAAGTTTTCAAAAGAGTGGTGTCCTTGAAGCTTTTGTTGATTGAGATTTGTATGAAGCTAATTGGGCCCAAACAGGTGACAGATAATGAACGTACACAAACAACAGAGCAAGTCCTGCCACACCTAAACAAGATATCTATACGCGGTTGTGCAAGCTTGGTACAGCTCTTCATTCTTCCCCCATCTCTCAGAATTATTGTTATTGTTATTGAGGAATGCCCTAGACAACAACAACAACAAAAAGAGAAACGTCTTGAAACATATACATCACTCCAGAGCACTGCATCTACCGGTACTCCAGAGCAATCGCTGTATCCAATGATTCGTTGTCCATGCCTAGTAACTCTAGAGATAAGAGACTGTGCTAACTTGGTAACACTTCCAAATCTACCACCGTCCCTCGATTATTTATGTATCTGTGGTTGTGGGAAGCTCTGTTCCGTGTCAGGACAGCTGGGTGGACTCGAGAGACTACATATTATTAACTGCAATAAGCTGCAGTCAGTCCATTCCATTGAAGACGCGTCATCATTAGAAACACTGTTTCTTTCCAGTTGCCAATGCCTTGCATCCTTAGGATCCAGCAGTGGTGGAATGAGATCCTCTCAAGTCGCTCCTCTTGACTGTCCTCTGCAGTCAGGTGATCTGCGTCGTCCAATGGATCGGACGGTGGCTAGTTCACACCAGCACTACACCCCTCCACGAGTTGGGCCTCGGTCCAACAAGAACGCCGACGAGGATGGTAAAGGCAACGAGGCCACGATCTCAGGGAGAAGGTCACAAATGGTAAAGGCAACGAAGCGGCGCGCAATCTTAGGGAGAAGGTCGCGGGTGATGAATTGAAGGCAACAACGCGATGAGCATCGGCGTCCTGCTTGGCAATCTCGGCGGGCGTGTTGACATGAAACCAGACCTCAAGACAGTGTTCTGAGAGATTCATGTGAATGCTTGCAGCGTCAGCAAAACCATAAAGTGAGTGATTGCAACCCATCGCCCCAGCATAGCAGCATGCATCAAACGCTTGGCACATGTCCTCTGTAACAGGAACACCATCTAACTAATCGCAGAACACTGGCGCACGGCCATGGCATCTCGGCATCTCGCGTTTTCCGTGGTGTTGGGTCCTGGGTCGATCGCCGGCGGGCGGGGTGGGTTCACCGTTCCTTTGCCTCGGCATAGACTGGTGACTGCAGAAGACAGTCGATAAGGACGACTGTAGAGGATCTGATTCTGCAGTGGTCCTAGGACTTTCTCGGCTCTTCGGAGACTTTGGATCGAATACTGCCCAGCTTTCTCGGCTCTTCGGATCGAATACTGCCCAGCTATGGATACGAAGCAGTTAACAAAAATGTGCTTGACGGCCTTGTACAGAAAGAAATATCACACGCTCGTTCGAGCAAACCACGTGAAGGTATACTGTTCAGTTTTTTTTCTTTATTTCCTTAAATTCCTCTGCCTACGCTTTATATACGCTGCAAATTCCCACTATGTAAATTTTAATCAGATATGACCCTTCTGCATTTATTATTGATGTCTGGTAGATTAGTTTTGTGGGTGAAGGACTGAAGTCTGTTTTTTAGACTGTCCTTTTTGTCTCTGATGTAACCCCCAACCCCATGCTTATTGTTGGTTCATATGGTTATTGATTTCAATTCTTGGTTGCAGTAGTGAGTAACATGTATTTTCCGTTTGCAGGGCCTAAACTACGGGAACCAAAATCTTGGAAATATGCTATCCCTTGTTGTTGGGATGGGGTGATGCGGTGTCACCAAGTAGTACTGAAACGAGATCCTGAAATCATAGTTTTGGAGCGCAATAAGTTGTTCTGGAGGGAAACAATTCCATCTTGTTGTGGAGCTCAAGTGGTTCTAGAGGGAAACAATTCCATCTTGTTGGCATCATCGAAGTAGCACTGAAATGACTAATGAGATCGTGAAACCCTTGTTGTGGAGCTCAAGGTGTTCCGGAGGGAATCAGTTCCAACTTCCAGGGCTGGAGGCACTGATGGAGCATTGTTGTCCCATTTTCTATCTGCAGGGCCCAAGCTATGACGAAGCCAGACTGTGTTTTGTCAACAGCAGATATGGTTCTTTGCATAAGTTTGGATCGTGAAAACTTGCCTTATAGCTTCTGTGTTAGTTCAGCGCCGCTTGACGTGCTGCTGTGTATTGTATGAAAAAAATGAAAGGAAACAATCAAGTGTCCCTCTATCTAGTCTAGAACTTAAACAGCGCTGCTGTTTCGCTTCACATGCCTGGTAGCTTGTACTCGCCCTTGAGAGTGAGTTTCATCTGAGGCCTAACTATAATCATGGCTCTGCCGAGCCCTGTTCACTCATGGTTTCAACATGTCTCAGCGTGCCCGGATCGGTCTGGTCTCCGTTGTCTATGGAAGGTGAGGGGGAACAGACTAGGCTGGGCTGGTTCCACGGTTTGAATGGTTTGAAGCTGTCTTGCTTGTTTGTTCAGTTCGTTGTCTGCAGTTATTCGGTGGTATATGTAAGGATGAAATCATTGTGTTCCATGCTATTGCATCCCTTGTGCTCCTCCTGTTTCAGAAATGGAACTCTGCACCATCCATTTTTCAGAAGCAGAGTGGGCAATACGTTTTTTGTTTTGTTTTTTGAATCAGTAGATACGTATGGGTGGGAACGAAGAGTTTGGAGTACCGAGAGCGATCGCGTTCCGTTTAGGCCCATCCGAGTGCGGGCCTCGGGTATTCGTGATCCGGTGTTTGACCCTTCAGAATTTGGAATGGTCCGTGGCCTTACCCAGGATGTGCGCGTTAGCCCAGAGGCGGTCGGCGAGCGCGGAGACGCCAGCCAACCCGTCGAGGCCACGGCCGACCGGCGGCGCGTCAACTCCGACGGTCTCCGGCGGCAGCGGCGTGCTTCCAATCAGGTCAGCCCTCACACAATACATGGTTCACACGTGCACGACATGACCGCATCTATGTCCTGAGATTTACCACGTATTTTGTCCTCTGCTTTTTTTTTGCTTGTATTTACAAATTTTATTCAGTTTATTTATCGGAAATTTTGTCATATTATACATATAAGTGGGGTAGCAGTGCTGAACTAGCTAGTTTGTGGTCACACTCGAAGTCTCCAATTTATCACCGTGGACGCGTGGACGGCAAGACGGTGGCGAGCCTGCCGGTGGGGCATTCCAAACGGGTTACGGGTGTAGCGTGGCGGTAGGGGGACTGAGCTACGTGTAATCTCGTTCACAATGTTGGAGATAGACTTAAGTTTAGGATAACGACACTGCACGGACATCTGTCTCGTGTCGGACGCGGCTAGCTGGGCTTGCTGGAACGGCTCATAGTTTGCTCCTGGCCCGCTAAACAAAAACGAAGTAAAATCGATGGAGCAACGCATCGTTTCTCATTTCGCATCGCCGCTGTTAGTTCTCTTCTTCGCCGCTGCAGCCATGCCCCTCTCTCCCCACTCCATGGCTGCCGCTTCCCCCATTCCATGGCTGCTCGAGGCTTGGGCAAGCCTCTTCCCCTCCCCTCGATGGATCCAGCCACCCCTCCTCCACGTGCGCCTTCTCTCAAGTCCGGTGGCCTCCAGGGCGTCCCCTCCCCCCACTGCATGGCGGCCGCGACCCTTCCTCTCCGCAGCATCCTCCTCCCCCACCCTGCGGCTTCTTCCTACATACTGGCGGCTCCTTCACCCACACTGGCATCCTCCTCTCCACACCCGGACGGCGCCTCTCCCCCCCACACCGGCGTCCTCCCCCACCAGGAGCCCCCAATGCCTGCAGATTCGGCTGCCATAGCACTCCCCACGCCAGACTCTCTCTCTCTTCCCCCTATATTGCGATTGTATGTTTTAGTTGTTTCAGGCGTTTCAGAGGTATGTTTCAGTTGAATCATATGGATGTTGCAAAAGTAGATCTGAGGATGTTGTATATGTTGCAATTGTTTTCAGAGGCATGTTGCAATAGTATGTTTCAAGTGTTTCAAAATATTTCTGAGGTATATTTCATCTGTGTTTTCTGGACGCATGTTGCAATTGTGTTTATCTGGATGTTGCATATGTTTCACACAGATATTGCATATGTTTTATTTGGATGTTGCGTATGGTTGCAATGGTTTTCAAGTGTGTTTTAGGTGTATTTTTTCAAGTGTTTCAACTGCCCTTAGACGTATGTTGCAATTGTTGTTTTTGGATGTTTCAAAAGTAGATCGGGTGTTGCATCCCTCCTCCTCCCACTTTTTGCTGCATCGTCTCTCCCGGAGCTGGCAGGGCATTCATACAAATGAGTGATGGGCGATGGGCGCTAGACGAGGGAGCTGCGTGCGTAGGGCACAAGTGAGGGAGCCCCGTACGGACAGACGCTGCCTTCGGAGCGGAGAGGGGCTACGTACGCCATGGTTGGGGGGCCACAGGTGCGTGGGCGTGGCGGGCGCACTCTCCTTTTGCGCGGTGTAGTGGGCGCAATTCTATTCGATCGATCGATTTTACGTGTGGGGGCACGACGGGTTTGCGAACGGGAGCCACGTCCAGACATAGGCCTAGGGCCATACGTCCGGGCACTAGGCTTGCCAGTTAGGTTTGGTGCAGTTTTTTGTATTTCATTAAGCCACACTACAACCCATGACACGATTGGATACATATAGGAGTAGCAAACTTACAACTTAAGAAAGGATTCAGCGTATTCTAAAGTAGATGCTAAAGTAGGATACAAAGAGGTGCTGACATATGCACCATTTGTTCATAAGATAAGCATCTATCGCAATAATTCACCATCCTTTTCATTGCTCAACCCACCCCAAAAAATGAACCCCACCGAGAACCCTCATCCATCCATCCATAAAACTGTACCTAGAAAAACAACACCTTTAAAACGAACTGTCTAGATTTACTTGTAAGTCTTCTCTCTCCTTACTCACTCAAATCGAACAGTCAAAGTTGTGTGTGTCAGCCTCCTTACCCTCCTGCACCCGCCACTATTCGCACATGCAACTCACGCGCCCAATCCCTGGTATCGCTTGCGCTCATCCAGGCCCCGCCCCCGCTCGCGGTCACCGGTGCTCTATCCCCCATAGCTCTTACCCATGCGGAGTGGCCCATATGCTCACCTCAGGAGGTAAATAAGCAACTCATCGTGCTTCAACCAGAGGCCTCTGCCTCCCTCAATGCATTAGCGCTCATCTTTTTTGTATTCTTTTTGCATTAGTGGTCCTTTAGACATCACGGGGGATATATTAGCTTTGAAAAGCTGAGAGCTAAGGCGTACGAGAAAGGCAGGCAAGGGCATCCTCTGTAGTCAATAGCAAGCTTTGGCACACCCAACTTTCTTCCCATTTTCAAGTTTTGATTTGATTGGAATTTTCCAGTTTGAAGTATGTGATCTTGCACATTGAAATATGCGCCACCGAGGTTACCAGTCAGTCAGGATACAGCATATAAATTCTCGGTGTTTGCCAAACTATTTTTGTTGTATGTAAAAAACTGGAAGACTGTGTTTGTATCCATTATATTCTGATATCATTGTTATCACCAAGACAGTATTGTACACAAAAAAAATATCACATGCTCGTTCAAGCAACCCATACACGCAGACGTGCTGCTACCGTCGTGTTTATTACACTTTTTCCTGTGCAGAGAGCATATGTATGATACATATATAGCACTGGACGTACTGCTGAACGAGCATGTGATATTTTTTTTTGTACAATACTAGGGTAAGGCTGGTGACCCGGATCATGTCTTTTATGGAGCTCCAACAAGAACTAGGAGTTGTGTTTTGTCATCCTACACCACATGATACATCACCGAGTCGGGTAGTTTGTCTTTCTTGGTCCATCACTTTTACTTAATGCTTTTTAGCCTCTATATTGTGCTTGTTTGAGTGACATTTGTCTTTTTTAGACTAGCCTATGCTAGTTGATAGGCTTAGCTATATGTTATTAAACTCTTTGGGATGGGTAGGTAGAGAACATAAGAAAAATACAAGGGCACATCATGCTAGAGTAGTGTATTGTTTTTCTAGCCGGTGTTGAAAACAGAGCTCTAGTTTATATTTTGAGAATACTTAATTTACCCTTTCCCTCTTAAGTATTGGATGTCGTCTGTTACGTTTCATACACCATTATAAATAATGTCACCATGTACACATCAAAACAAACATAATCATCTAGATGCATATCTTTTTAGAAAAAAAGAAGTAATAGTTTCGGTCTCTACGGCCGCACACAGTTATAGGTAAATTTGCTGGCAATTACTTGGTCACAAAAGGTGATTCATTTCCACAGATATCTCACAGAAGGCAAAGTCAGACATAGGATCTGGCAACAGCGCGCCAATCATATATAAAAATGATGACGCACCATCGTAGTAGTGACGTATATCCCGATGCCATTGCTCGGTCGTCTGATACAGGTTGTGTTTAGTTGCATCTGTAAAGTTTTTGGAAGCACAGTAACACTTTCGTTTGTATTTGGCAATTAGTATTCAATCATGGGCTAATTAGGTTCGAAAGATTCGTCTCATGATTTACATTCAAACTGTGTAATTAGTTATTTTTTTACCTATATTTAATGCTCCATCCATACATCTAAATATTTGATGTGACGGGGAATCTTATAAACTTTTGGAAGTTTGAAGGGACTGAACAGGGCGAAAACGGGCAGCCCAGCTAGCCCCTGTGTTCCCGCAGGTGATGACTACTCCCAGGCTCATCAAAGTGACGTATTCTGATTTTTGAATCCTGATGCGACGTATCCTGCTGATGCAATCGCTGTCTCAAATCTTGACGCGGAAATCCGGTGATGCATGGGGTGGTTGGGAATTTGGGATTCAATAACTTGTGGTCGCCGCTAAAGGACACAGTAATGACGCAGTGAAAATTTTGAATACGAAGACTAGACTCCCAATGCCAAAATGCATGGTGATTCTGAATAATGTTGGGCAAATTCTTTTTTCCAGCCTTTTGGCACTTTCCTGCTAGTATATTTCAGTTGGATATTAGTCGTCCGTGGTAACCTACGAGTAACTTCCTCTCGAGATAGAGTAACTTATCATGACCTACAGAGTCATTCGGTTGCCTTGCTTGCTTTGTCTAGCTTATTTTAAAAGCCAGTCGCTATAGCCTCCTCTTATACTTCACTTATTTTAATAGTACCTATATACATATTTATTTGCTTTCTTTGCTCAGTTGCCTTGTTAGCTTTGTCTAGCTTTTTGTATAGCTTGTAAGTATATGTTTTTCTTTTCGCTGCAAACTCCTGCCCTGTCCATACGCGATTGGAAGATTTGCTTTCGGAAGAAATAACATATTATGTATATATTATGAAAAATTATATTTTTCTGTGTCTCACTTTCTACATACTGTCCGTCTCACCCCTCTTCCCCGTCGCTAGGTCTGTCGTCTCTCGCTCTCTCCCATATAGACACACTGCAGTAGTTTGGAGCTATAAAACTCTTGTAGTGGCTTTCTCCCGCATACGCCTCTCTTGAGTCTAATTACAAGTACGATTTAAGTTTCTATATAATAATCTCCACTTAGACTCTAATCGTTTAAAGTAATTGTGTTTCTCTGAGACTTTACTTCAAGTTAGCTTCTTTTTTTATTTATACTCCCATCTTGGGTGTCCCCATCATAGGGGCTCATGCACATCACCATAATTGGTCTGTTTGTATCTAGACTAAAGCGCCTCAACCTTTCACCTGAGAGCTCCTTTGTTGTCTGGTTTGATTAACCTCGCCACCTTCTCCTATGGCCTTCCATGCCATAGGTCTATACAACCTCCGAGCTCCACCTGGTTGCCGGTACTACGTGTTCAGTCCCGTCACTTCTTCCTTCTTCTAACAGCTCGTAGCTTTAAGATTTGAGTATCTGCCCTTTGCAAGGTACTTTTCGTAATCGCTCGCCCTTTGCTAGTAATTCGAATGAGTCCACCTGGAACCGATAAGCCACAACCTTGGAGTTCTGCTAGCAATGACACAGATATCACATTCCATTTCCATCCCAGGATAAATTGAACTCCTGCCAGTGTGCAATGAGTTCCATTATGCATATCTAATGTAACCCTCCCTATCTTGGTGACTGCATACTCATTGCAATGCACTAAGTGAACAGTTCCGTGCTAGATGTAGAGATCTTTCGTCAAACATCTCCTTCCTCAAACATCTCCCATGCATCTTCGATATACCACCTTAATATGTATGGGCACATGGTCATTTATTAATTGGGTACGTTTATATACTTATTTTAAAACACTCCAAATCTTATTATGTTAAATTAAAATGAGCCCGTATTTGTTTTGAAATATAGATTATATGGTTATACTTATTTTATATACCACTATAATGGTTATGATAATATAATAAGAAATGGGTTCCTTTAGATTTTTTCAGGTAGTAAGATTTGGAGTATATTGAAGACGGGAGGAAAATACACACACACATGAATAGGTCCAAGTGAGCGTCAGACAGAAATCGTACTCAGGGACAGTGCTAACTATACACTCGTACAATTTAGTCGCTGCTTCAATATTGGAGTGCTTAGCTCACCATATATACCTTCGCTCCAAAGTCCAAACAAAGCAAGCCCATTGTAAACACTAAGCAGAGTCTAAAACACATTTCTGTGAGCTATAGGAAGACTCATACACCAACTTTAGTTTCTTCCTGCTTCCCACGTCCTCTTTGGAAAGGAGTAAGAACAGCTGTCATTCCATGGGATACACATGGATTGTCGCAGGGGTTGGCTGGGGTGTTACTGTGATCGGTTGGCTGCTGTCACCCCTCATCAGCCAGCTCGTCAACAAGTTCTTTCCAAGCCCCGCTGATGACACGTCAAGAAAGCTCCGGGATCTGGAGGTCCACACTATCCCAGATCTGAAGTTGACCCTGAGAAATGCCGAGGAGCAGAGGATGCTGCGAGCAGCTCAAGAGAAGGGATCTGAGTCTGACCTGATGACACTCGAGCAACTGACGCAAGATCTCAAGTCTGCCCTGTATGAAGCCGAGGATATCCTTGATCTTATCGAGTATCATCGTATCGAGAGGAAAGTGAGCGGCGACGACGACGCTCAAGTTCGTGGCAGCAGCTGCCTGCTGGGTGCCACACCTGCACGTCCACAACACACGACCCAAGCTCTGGTAGTGCAATGCGCGGTCAGATGGTACCGGCAGCTGCGGCAATTCGGGGGCGCCACCCTGCCAATCTCCGGCGCAACAACCTCTGTTTCCGGGGTTCACAGTCTCCGTGGCTGGTGCTGGTTCAGGCACCTCGTCCAAAGCTGCTTTCGATCAGCACACATCTGGTCCACTAAAGCAATTGTAGCTGCCCGCTTCTACCGGAACTGGTCGTATGAAGCTATTGGCATCAAAACTAATCAGGTACCATCTGATTCCGTGTTGTCATTTCAATTTGTTCCTCAAAATAATTTTGTTGTTCTTACTCGGGAGGTGCCTAGCTAATTGTCTTTAGCATCAATGTTCGTGCCCTAATCAACTGGAGTATGGATGTTGGAACATTACTATGTTCGTTCACAAGATAGGAAAAAGAAAAAGAAACCTTTGGACTAGTTGTTACAATATTTTACTTGCCATACTTTTATGCTGTAGAAGACACTACTACTCGTATGATTTATGGGGAGCAAAGTACGATTCACCACATGAAGTAGTCACGGAAAGGCCCCCTCAAACTACAATATCGGACAACATACATCGTTACTTTTAAAACCTGGCCCACTTGACCATTTCAAATGGTTTCATGCGGTGGTTTTGTTGACGTTGCAGTGGGACTCGCCTATCATTTGGTCTTTCTTTCTCTTATATATATAAAAAGCATAACCTTTTCATTTTAGTGGCTCAAATATTCATTTGAAGTCACTAGATTTTGAAATTCAGATTTTTTTATTTTTCAAATGACCTTGGCTATTGATATAGTCTATAGCAAAGTTGTAGTTCTCATTAAGATCTATAACTTTGTAGTTGACAACTTGTTTATCTGAAATGGTTTAGCCCCAAATATTTGTTTTAAGCTCTCTAATTTGAAATTCATTTTTTTTGGAATTTTCAAACGACCTCTGTTGTTGGCGTAATCTACACCAAAGTTTGTATCTTTCAATATGTTCTACAACTTTGTAATTGATAATATTTTTTGGGGTTGGTTAGAGGCCCAAATGTTGGTTTAAAATTCTTATATTTGAATTTCAATTTCTTTGATTTTTTAAAAAGAAAAACAATTTGGGCCTCTAAACAACATCAAATAAATAAGTTGTCAACTACAAAGTTGTAAAACATGTTGAGATCTATAACTTTGGTGTAGACTATATCAACATCAGAGGTCATTTGAAAATCTAAAAAAATGAATTTCAAAATTAGAGAACTTAAAACGAATAGGGGCTCTAAATAATTTCAGAAAATTTTGTCAACTATAAAGTTATAGATCTTACTAAAAACTACAACTTTTCTATAGGCTATATCAACATCCAAGGTCATTTGAAAATTCTAAAATTTGAATTTCAAAATATGGTAGCTTAAAATGAATATTTGAGCCCCTAAAATTTATTAAATAGAAAAGTTACCAACTACAACGATGTAGATCTTGTTGATCTCGACAAGTTTGATATAAAGTTTATTTTCATATAACTTCATATGGAAAAGTTATGATATATATATATATATATATATATATATATATATATATATATATATATATATATATATATATATATATATATATAATATAAGAGAAAGAAAGACCAAATGGTAGCACAGCCTTAATGGTGCTATCGACTTCCTGTAGAGATCTCCAACTTGGAGGTCGAATGCAACTGCCTAAAACCTGCCACATCGCTTCCCTGGTCTCCCCATCGGCCTCAAGAATGCGATCACCTCACAGATGCATCTATAACGCTCAACTAATCACTACCCAAGTTTCCCTAATGCCACCGATCCTGCCAAGCACAGAAGCACAAACACCTCTAACCCAAGTCAACCTGGAATATTGGATGATGTATTTTGATGGATCCCTAATGCTCAACAACGTGGGATTTGGCATCGTCCTGATATCTCCCAAGTGAGAACACCTCGAGTATGTTCCACAGCTTCAATTCGATGGGGCAACAAACAACATCGCCAAGTATGAAGCCCTGTTACACGATCTTTGCATAGCTAAATTGCTGGTAATCCGTCGGCACTGCATCGACAAAGACTTTGAGCTGATAGTCAAGTGATGAAGGAATGAACGTGTAAAGAGTTGAAGATGGAAGCATTTGCGAAGTACAAAAGTTTGAACACAAGTTCAATGGCATCGAGCTACACCATGTGCTTCGATGGAACAACAATGCAGCGGACACCTGTCATGGGTTCATAATAGTCACAGCAAGCATCATGTTGTTCATTGGTGGTTAGTGTGTGGATCTTTAGTGACACAGATGATTTACCCTAGTTTGGGCATATGAGCCCTACGTCTAGCAATATAGTGTTCTTCGTGTTAGGAATGCCCAATCGAGGATACTTACAATGGTGAAAGTAGAGAGAATTGTAGGGATTGTGCGGTGCTATATATTTGAGAGTTTATGGCCAATTCTTGAACTGATACCTATTGATCTGACGGATCAGATCAGGTCCTATCCCTTCTATAGGAGCCCATGCCTCGCTCCCCTTATATACCTAGGGGGTCATGCAGTAAAAGTGGTTGGATCCTAACCTAGGGCTTCATGACTTGGGCTTCGGTCTCCTTCATCTTGGTGACATCGGGCCCTTCTTGGTCATGTAGGAGGTGGCGTACAATGTTGCAACCACTCCCTGACGTCTCTACTATAGTCTGGTGCTTGGTGCTTGACTGTCAGGAGCTGTCTGCTACTTCGGAGCTTTCCCCTATTGAGCCTTCTCCCTACCCTGAGGAGCTGAGAGCGAGCATGGGAGCCCCTGACTCTGCAAACGTGGAGAAGTCATTTGTCTTGATGTGTCATGCCCTGGGCTTGACCCTGTCGAGGGAGCGGCTGAAAGTACTTCACGTTGTGGAACGGGATGGCAGTGTGGTGCTTGTATGCTTGTCAGGCCCTGAGCACCTAATAGATTCCAGAGCTAGATTCTGGTCTTGGCTTGGGGAGCCTAATAGACCTGAGTCAAGGCTAGGACAACTGCCTGGGCTAAGGCTAGGCCAGGGCTCCGCTTCAGCCAGGAATCCTCGCATTCTAGCCAAGCCCCCTGTCGATGTTGAAAAATCAATGATGGGAACACAGTGATCAACGCCGAGGAGAGGTCCGCGCGGAGCAGATCCCTAGCTTCTCTCCAGGCTTTGGAAGGGCACCACTGGACCAGACGGTCAGGACCTTGGGGGCATGCCAGTCAATTTGACCTGTAATTGACAAGGGAGCAAGATTGATCAATAATTTTAGGTGGAACATGCTGGTCGTATGTCCAAATAGTTCCAAATGTGCGGCCAAGTGGCCAATGAGACAAGACTAGAGAGTCAATATCCAGCATGTTCGGGGGTGCCCTCCCATGGCGCCCCACTTATGCCTTCCGTGGCGAGGCACTGTGGAAGGAGCGGGAGGATGCCATCGGGGCCACGGAGGATGCCCGGAGGGAGGCCGAAGAGGAGCAGGTGGCAGCAGCAGTAGCGAAGAGTGTGCATGACGTGGCACAGATAGACGCAGCCCGTCTGAGGGAGGAACTCGAAGGTATGGGTCGTTCCCTTTCTCCATCTTTGCTCCCCATGGGTAGCGGACTTCAGGCCATGTTCCCACGCGGTTTTGATGTCTAAAACTTTTGCTGGTGCAGGCTCAAGAAAGGAAGGTCATGGTCTGGAACAGCAACTCTAAGGGCTTCAGGAGGAGGCAGGCAGGCTATGGGCCTACCTCGACGCCTGCAGCACAGAGTTGAGGGAGCTCTGGGTCACAGCCTAGGCACCTGCCATGCCCTCTTCTCTAGGGGGTGCACGACAACATGGCAGAGGTGAATGCGTGGCTCCGCGCTGCACCGAAGCACTTCCGTGAAGCCATGGAGGATGGCGTCCGGCAGGGGGCGGCTTCAGCGCTAGCCGTAGCCCACTTCTAGTTCCCTGGCGCGGTGAATGTCCGTGAAGCGTCAACCCCGTCGACTTGGCATTGCTGATGCCTCGCCTGGAGGACGCCACCGACTCCGTCCTAGCGATCGGGCCCCTGGATGAGATCCTCCGCAACCCCTCATTGGATCGCTGAAGAGCGACGGGCGCGCCTGACGCCTCTCCTATCCTGGTGAGAGAAGAGAGTTCAGCCGGTACATGTCCTGTGGTTGGGTTGTGGGGTGTTGTCCCTAGAACAATTTAATGTTTTATTTTTGTTGTAAATATTTAGTTTGTGTGTTTGTCGTTTCTTTACCGCCCCTATTTTTTCTTCTTCTTGGGCACGCTTGCCCTCCTTTCCAGCCGGTATTTGGGATCCGCTTTCCCTCGTGAGCCTTGGCAATGTCGTAGGTGGCCTGGGGTCATGCCCTCTTGGTGGCATATAGGCATTAGCGCTAGGTTGGGGAGTCTAGGGGCACAAATAGACCAGAGTCAGAAGGTCAAGCAGGCAATGGCCAGCGAGGCGGACCTCGTGGTGCTCCACGCTTACTAGAAGGAGGGGGATTCGCGGCAATTAGAAAGTGAACCAAATATTCAACCAAAAAATGTAAGGTACGAGAATAGAAAAATAATAGGGAAAGTTATATAGCTTTGTGTTTCCCTCCCAGGCGCTTCATTGAGGCAGAAGATGAGCGTGACGTAGCCCAACTTGCATTCCAGGACCCTTGGGCTGTGGTTTGGCCATGGTCTTCCTCCGTGGGGAAGGTGCAGTACCTTCCTCGATCGGGTCGATCCCTTCTGGGGGTTCAAGCACCTGGATGGAGGGGTGTGCCATGCCGCCGCAGCACTGGGTGACACTGGGTGCATTGGTGGGGCTTAGCCAATCGAACGCCACCATCATCTTAGCCTCCTTTTTCTCTATTGAGAAGTACCCAAGGCTCCTAAGGAGGCTTGTCGCCATCGCTAGGGGCCGCGCGGCTCACTGCCATGCAAGCCTTCGACTTTGGGGCTCGAGTTCTGCCTCGGCGGCCTCCAGGTACCCATACCAAGCTCACAAGCATGTCACCACCTTCTCGTAGGTGGCTCATGGGGCTATGGGGCCTTGGTCCAGTGGCATGAGCCCTGGCGCCTTCCCGGTGTGGACTTCACCGCCGGCGTGGTAGTGCGTACGTGGTGGGGTTTAGCAATCAATGCTGTTGGAGTCATATTCTGGGACATTCCTTGAGAGGATCTCGAGGAAGGTGTGCAGTGAGGGGACGTCAGCCCCCGTGGCGCCGGAGAGGATGGCGCTTGGTGGCACCTCATGGCTGATGAGGTGCTCCAGCTCCAGATGGAAGGATGCCACTGCATTCTGGATCTCAAAAGGAAGGTCTGAGAGGTAGTACCAAAAGCGGTCAGGCGGCGGGAGCACCTCGCTGGTGTTGATCTGGTGGTGGACGTTGGCTAGCATGTGGAACATCTAGCGCTGGTCCCAAGAGGCCCGGCGGAGGGGGTGACGCCGGGAGCTCGCTGCCCGTCGGCGTAGCCCCGTCGAGCGGACGAAGCTCAGCTCACCATAGCAGTTTGTGATGTAGGCAAGGCTCCCAAAGTTGAGGACCTGGCCCGGAGTGAAGGCACTGGCTGTGATGAAGGAACTCACTAGGAAAGCGAACACCGCCGTCTAGGGTGGCTCTGGCCACCGTAGAGCCTGAATCACACTTGACGCTGCCCTCTACCAGGCGCGCCAGCGATCGTAGGGTCAGAATCGCGGTAAGCATTGTTGTTCAAGTTGGTGTTAGAGTACATGGCTGCAGTGGCTCAGGTGGACTCAAGAACACAAGAATCATAGAGAGGATGCAACGATTTATTCTAGTTTGGGCCGATCATTGTGCTACGTCTAGCAACTGATGATCCTTATACTCAAGAGCACCCAAAATTGGGAGGTTACAACAGACTGTACAGGAGAGAGAGATTTGGTAGGGGGTTAGCTCGATGCTAATCCTGAGATTGCCTCGCCGCCGGTGGAGCTTTTCCCTCATCGGAGAGGAGGAATACGATGGATGTTGTGGAGGAGCTCTTGGTGCCCCTCTCTCGGTTGCTTTGCTCTCTGTGATGAGCAGGAGCGGATGGATGGTGAGGAATGGAATAATCTGTCTGGAATCATCCTCCTCTGGGATCCTCTTCCCTAGGATCTGACCTTATCCCTTATATATCAAGATAGGTCAGGTATAGGTGGTTTTGGGGGTTGAGCCTATGGTTTACATGCATCGGAGTACACGAGGGTCTTGCAGCGGCGCTCTATGGACTGTGGCAATGTCGTGGAACCGAAGAGGCCCTGGGCACCATCCGGCTGCTCTGTTATGACACTCTACGTGCCAGGCTGTGTCGGCTTGGACCGGCCTCCCCCTGGTGGACCTTCTGGAGTCTTTTTGGTGGCGAAGGAGGTTGGCTCCAGGGGCTAACGCACGGTCCCGGGAGCCCCCGTGCCCCTAGAGGCTGAGGGAAAGCTTGTCTTCTTGTGTCACACCCTGTGGGCAAGGCCACGCCCAAAGTGCTGCGTCGAGGAGCCCCCTGGCCTTGGTGGCTCGAGGCGTGACGCCTTGTGCCCGGGTCTTGACTGGCGTCATAGGCCAGGCAGGAGCCGAGGGTCGGGCTCAGGTTTCCCGTCAATTAGGAGCCTGAGGCTCGGGCAAGCCCCCGAGCCCTGAGCAGAGGCCTTGGAGTGCTCAGGCTCGGGCAAGTTCCTTAGTCTGAGGGTGCGCGCAAGCATATCCGATGGGTATAGCCCCCGAGCTCCTGGCCAATCCTAGGGGGGATCGGCCAGGGGGTGTCTTCGGTCAGGAACCATAGATCCCGATGCTTAACATACCCATATGTTAGGATCTCGTTAAAGGGTTTAGTCTATATGTACAGCCACATTCTATACAAGTATGTTTTGATTCAATAATCAAACGTGATGTCATGTCTTATTTGATTAAGGTGGGCTATTTTGACCTACGCACCATGCTTAATTTAAAAAGCTTATGGAGGTACGATCAATCAATACAACCAAAACAAAGCATACTAGCGTAGAAAAAGGAAGCATGAGAGCATATACAAGATTCATTCAATTAGAGACAAGAGTATGAATGGTGAACCAAAAGAAGTATATTTTAATGTTATTTTGAAGTGAAATAAACAAATGTAAAAGAAATGCATAAAAATAAAGGGAGAAGGCATGGCAAACCAGTCAAGGAGTATGTTAGAATGGAGTGAATGCTGACTGGTAGGCCTAAGAGACCTTGGTGGGGTCGGGTGACCCCATCTTGGAGCCTCTGGCCACTTTGGTGCCTCCGTGTGTATTCTTACCGCTAAAGACATATCTCTACACTTGCGTTTTCTGATTGTGTGTCCATGGGGATGTCGCTCGACGCCAAAAAGTGTCCTTTGCAGGCCAAATTTGATGTGCAACTATGTTTGGCCATGGACATCACCATGACATGTCCATTACTGTCCAAGGTGTCCTTGGGGGTCGCTACACTTGGCTCAGTGTGTGCTGTATCACAAAAACAGAGAGAACGTCAAGCGCAAGGGCTCTGCTGGTGGCAACACACCAGCAGAATCAACAAGTCTCATTTATTCCACTAATGTTAGGCACAAGTTGCATCAGGTTGGTGAAGCGGTTTCCCTTTCGACGCCAACCTTCGTGGACCTAACTGTAAAAACTCATACCAAACCACTACGAGATTTGTAATATTTAGGCCTCGTTTGGATGCACATGTATTTATCTCAATTCACATGTGCTGATGTGGATTGAAGTGGATTTAAACTAAATTCCATTCCATTTCACTCCAACACATGTGGATTGAGGTGGATACACATGCATCCAAATAAGGCCTTATGATAAGCAAACACATCTACAACTATCCCTGTAAAAAATTTAGGAACAAGAAGCATGAAGGGTTTGTAGATCTTGTGAGTGGTGATGGCAAAGAGAAGGATTGACTTGTGCTTTTCATCAATAGCGCTGCCTTACGGGACATCACTGCCGAAACATCGAGCTCCAGCTCCATTTCCTAGGTCCAATCGTGCCGACCTTAGTAATCAAACATAAGATTCACCCGATCATTAATCGGTTGCACCCTCCGGCAATTTTGAATTAGGCCTATACCGATCATGCTCAACACATGATCATGTTTGCTAGTCTCTAGAAAAGCGGCTCCTCGCCTTCTAAGCAAATATAATTCTATTATATAAGCTGGCCTCGAAGCTTAGCGATGGATCTACCACATTTAAACAGTTTTATTCTTCAACACCAATAATTTCTTCCTTGGTGAGTTCGTCTAATTCTAGTTGATTACATTTACGCAATTTGGTTTCAAAGTGTGTACAATAGTTGCCATATTCAAATATTGTTCAACTGAAAACATTATAGAATAAATTAACAATATTTGTGTTAGACCATTTCCCCTGAAACGTTACAAACATGGCTAGGATATATAATGATTTGATTATTTCTTCTTGCAGAAGGATGGCAGCGCAGAAGATTCTTTCCTGCTAACTATCGATAAAAAGAGCTTGAGGGAAAGAATAGAGGACCTAGAATATATTGCCAATTGCTCGAAGAAATCACATCTGTTGAATCAACATAGTAACAGCAACAAGCTTTCTGTCAAGCATACTGACAAGGAAAGCATCAGCAAACAAAAGGATATTGAAGACTTGTACAGAAGCATTGAACGGAATGTATTTGGCCGAGAGAAGGATCGTAAGCATATATGTCGTTTGCTTCGAAAGGGACCAAATGCTGAAGCAGCAAGCTCAAGTACAAGTAAATGTTATTCTGTGGTCGGCATATATGGCATTGCAGGGTCTGGGAAGAGTACCCTAGCGCAATACGTCTGTGACTATGAAGAGGCCAAAGGAAACCATTTCAATCTGGTCATGTTCATTCATGTGTCGAAGACATTCAGACTGGATGATATATTTCGTGATATGCTGGAACAGATTTCTCGAAGCCGGCCATCCGGTACCAAAGGTCTTAAAAGTTTATGCAAGGAGTTGAAGGGAAATTTGAAAGGCAGATGCTTCTTGTTGGTGTTGGATGATCTATGGGTCCATTATGGGAATCAGAAGGAGTGGCACATTTTTCTTGACGCCATCAATGCTGGTCAGCGTGGAAGCAGAATCCTGGTGACAGCTCAAACAAAAGATGCAGCTGCAGCCCTAGGTGCTCAGGAGCAAATTCCAATACCAGATTTGGGAGAGGACCACTACTTATCACTGTTCATGCATCATGCTATACAAGCAGGCTCAGTTGGTTATGATGTTGAGTATGAAAGAATTGGGAGAAGGATAGTGGAAAAGCTCCACAGATCACCTATGGCAGCGGTAACGGTGGCAAAAAGGCTTCAAAGGAATAAAAGCTTGGATTTCTGGGAAAGAACAGCAAACCTTGATGTTCTGAATGAGACCATGGGAGCGCTGTGGTGGAGCTACCAGCAGCTCGGCACAGACATTAGGCGATGCTTTGAATACTGCAGCACGTTTCCTAGAGGATACATGTTGAAACGGGACATGTTGGTTCACCTGTGGATAGCACAAGGGTTTGTAAAGACCAGTGGTGCAACGGAGGACATGGAAGCATTAGGCAACCGATACTTTGACGAGTTGCTGACATTCTCATTCCTGCAAATGCACAGAACGGTTATTGGTACTGAGCAATTCACAATTCATGATCTGCTGCATGAGTTGTTGGAAAGGGTTGCCGGAAGTGACTTCTTCAGAATTGATGTGAATAATGGCTTGCCAAAAGAAATCCCGGCAGAGGTCCGCCATCTATTCGTTGAGACCTACGACAGAGCAGGGATCATAGAGAGGATTCTGGACTTGGCAAATCTTCGCACCATGATCCTTGAGGAGTTGGACGGGAGCATGTCTAAAATGCTGACAGCACCACCTTTTAAACACACTGGGTATAATGACTTGAGTAACCAAGTTGTTTTTGAAAGTATGCTCATGAGACTGAGGAAACTGCGTGTCCTGATCGTCAGAGTAAGAGGATACCATAATAAGCTATCGTTCTTGGTCCCATCATGTATTGATCAGTTGAAGCATCTACGTTATTTTCGGTTTCGTTCCCCCAACTATGTGAACCTGATTATCCCAAGCACATTCAGCAAGCTTTACCACATGCAGATCCTGGATGCTCCTGACCTCAGATTATCCTGTGCTGAAGATATGGCTGATCTCATCCATCTGCGGCACTGCTATCCAAGCTTGAACCTTCCCAACATTGGCAGGCTGACACAACTCCAAACAATGCCGCACTTCAGAGTAGGGAGAGAACCAGGCTACGAGCTAAAGCAGCTCAAATACCTTAACAGTCTTGGAGGCACCCTGAGAATATCTGGTCTTGGAACTGTCGGAGGCAAAGAGGAAGCCCTAGAAGCCCAGCTACCCCGCAAGAAGCGGCTCAATGTACTGGTGCTGGACTTCAACGAAAAAATATATGGCGACCATCCAGACGTCGAGGCAGTGGTGCTCGAGGGCCTTTGCCCGCCGGAGCATCTTGTACAGCTGTGTATCTGGTGGTACTGCGGTTCAATGTATCCTAGCTGGATGCTGAACCATCAGCATTCAGACGCCCCGAAGCACCTTGACAAGCTTGAGCTCTGCGAGTGCAGACGATTGGTATCCATTCCCCAAGGCAGTGAGTTCTTCGTCCATCTCCGTTTGCTCCGCATTGTTTCGTGCGGCTGGGACTCCTTGCCTGATAACATGGAGAAGGGCCTTAGGTCGCTCCAGAAACTGGTCATCCGGAGTTGCAGAAATATCGAGCTCCTTCCTACGCTGCCTCCTTCTCTTCAGGAGATCACTTTGGTCGACGTCGGCAAGCTTCGGAAGTCCTGTAAGGAGAGGGGACACAGGAATTGGCTAAAGATTGAGCACATTCCCAACAAGAAACTGTACGAGTGATGAGCTAATAAGACATCCCCTCTGCTCGTACCTTACCATTCTGAGTGTATTCTTGCATGGCAAACCCATACAGAATTTGATTGGTTATGATTTATGAAGCCTCTACTCTCCTACCTACCAGCAATAGCGAAGGTGAATAGAGTCTTACACTTGTAGTATCAATGGAAGCCGGAGGCTTATGGGTGTACACATGAACTGTATGGACCCACAGGTAGGATATTTTGCTATCAGACATCCAAATTATGTAGAAATAGTCCACCAACCCGTGCGTTGCACGGATGCTTTAATTTCTACGTTTTATTTTATGTAGCTGAGGATTGTGTTGTTAGCCTATTACGTGAAGCCAGATTAACTTTTACGCCTTAAATGCAGAAGCAAAAAACATTAAGTTAACCAGAAACCGAAGTTATTTATTCTCAATATGTAAATAAGTTTTAGGAAACCCACGGGCTCTATGAATGTTGCTGGTTTATGTTTGCTCAATCACAACTTACTATCTAATTTAATAATCATTAAAGGAAATATTATGTAATTGTGACTTGTTGATTCCATTGCATCAGCAAGCATCAGATGGAATGCCATACCAATACACATGTCAACAGGCGGCCGGGAAGAGCGCCAACAGCGCGATGACACCGAGCCACTGAGCTACACGTCTGTGCCCAGTGAGTGGCGCCTCAACGAGAGATCACCGGCGAGTCCCATCCTGATCTCGTCCACAGAATCCGGCATGTCGGCTATCCACGGCCCCAGCAGTATATGTCCTAGTTACATGTTGAGTCCCAGCATCCTGACGTTCCAAACAACTTGCACAAACTGGAGCTCAATATGCAAAGGCAATTGGCATATATACTGGAAAAAAGAGATTGGCAACACTGTGACCCCCACTAACATTGACTAATAATGGATAAAAAGCTGTCATCCATCCTCTCCTTTTTCATCCATCAAACCAAACTTAGGCCAGTGAAATTTATCTTGTTCTCCTGTGTCATCCAAAATAATCAGTATATCAATATTAAGAGTGTAGTCACTAGATAGTAGACGATTATTATACTGACTCCCACAGTGCCAGCCCCTGTGTAGAAAATTATCAAGTTGCTTGGAAGAGTTCGGTACAACAGCCAACCCACAATACAATCAACTAGCAGAGGACAAAAACACATCATTTAGAAAATGGGCTAGAGAGAGAGTTGATCTGGAACGTCCGTGGCCTTAATGGCCGTGACCGTCGCAACGTCGTTAGAGAGCTTATCATCCAGGAAAGGGTGTCGCTGGTGTGTCTACAGGAGACCAAGCTCTCCGATGTTTGTAATCGTCTTGCTAATGAATGCCTAGGGAACACCTTTGATTATGCGTTCTTGCCTGCTGAGAATACCGCCGGCGGGGTACTCCTGGGCTGGAGGACCGACGCCTGGTCGGGTACGAACATCTCGCTGCAATCTCACTGGTTGACGGCCAGGCTGACCAGTCGCATTGATCCCAGATCTTCCTGGTGGATCACCGTCGTTTATGGCCCCCTGGATGCGCCGGCGCAGCAGTCCTTCCTCGCCGAGCTCACGGCCCTGCGTTTGTCGTTGGTGGGCCCGTGGCTCCTTTGCGGAGACTTCAACATGATCTACCGTGCGGCCGACAAGAACAACGATCGTTTTGATCGTCGTTGCATGCGCCGCTTTGGCCGCTTCCTCGGCGCGGTGGCAGTGGAGGAGTTGCACCTCGCTGGTCGCTTATTCACGTGGAGCAACGAGCGGTCGCATCCGACGCTTGAACGCATCGATTGAGCCTTCGCCTCGGTCGATTGGCTGGAGATACACCCTAACCATCATATGCAGGCGTTGTCCTCGGAATGTTCAGACCACGCCCCGCTGCTGCTCCGCACCGACGTGGTCCCATGGGCGCGCAAAAGGTTCCGGTTCAAATCGTTCTGGACTAAGCTGCCAGGCTTTCTTGACGTCGTCGCCGCGGCCTGGGAGCCTATGCTTGTGCACGCCGACGCCTTCCGCATCCTAGATTTCAAGTTCAGGAACGTTGCACGCGCGCTCAAGAGCTGGAGCATGCGCAACATCGGGAGCGTTCGGCTGCAGCTTGCTGTTGCGAGAGATCATACTGCGCCTTGACTGTGCGCAGGAAAGGCGATAGTTGTCGCCAGAAGAAGTCGTGCTACGCAAAGAAATGAAGTGCAAATGCCTTGGACTTGCATCGCTAGCTCGTACCATAGCCAGGCAGCGGTCCAGGATGATGTTCCTGGCCGAGGGGGACGCCAACACGAGATTTTTTCATCTCCAAGCGTGTCACCACAGCCGCAAGGGGCACATCGCCTCGCTAAGGGTCCAGGGGGCCGATGTAGTCCTTAATGAGGAGATGGCGGAGGCTGTGTACGTGCATTTCAATAACCTGCTAGGCACTCCGTTCCAGCGAGCGACCTCCATCAACCTCGGCGCTCTCGGCCTCGTGCAGCATGATCTCTCCATGCTCGACGTCTGCTTCTCTGAGTTCGAAATCTGGGCAACAATCTCTGAGCTGCCGTCGGACAAAGCACCGGGGCCGGATGGCTTCACTGGTCTCTTCTATAAGGTTGCATGGCAGATAATCAAGCACGACATCGTCAACGCGTTTAATGCGTTTTGGTCGCTGGATGGCCGCAGCTTCCATCTCATCAACGAGGCCTTCATGATCCTCCTCAGAAAAAAGAGCGATGCCCAGGAAATCAAGGACTATCGCCCAATCAGTCTAATGCACAGCTTTGGCAAACTCGTTGCCAAATGTCTAGCCCGTCGTCTGGCCCTCGTGCTGAACGAGTTGGTGCACCCGTGCCAGAGTGCCTTCATCCAGGGAAGGTCCATACATGATAATTTCCGAGCTGTCCACCTTACGTGCAAGGCACTACATCAGAAGAAAAGAAGCTGTCTACTTCTCAAGATCGACATAGCCAAAGCCTTCGATTCTGTGTGTTGGCCTTTCCTTCTTGAGGTCCTCCGCCAGCTCGGGTTCAGTCAGCGTTGGAGAAACTGGATTTCCATCCTTCTCAGCTCCGCCAGTACCAGGATCCTCCTGTACGGCAGGCCGGGGGATCGCATTTGCCACGCACGGGGTCTGCGGCAAGGAGACCCCTTGATGTCGCCCATGTTGTTCGTCATTGCCATGGAGGTGCTCGGCGGCCTCATTCGCTGGGCTGATGAGCAGACGCTGCTATCCCCGATCGGATGCTCAGCCGTGCGTTCCAGAGTATCGCTGTACGCAGACAACGTGGTCTTGTTCATCATGCCTAAGCAACGTGACCTTGCGGCCTGCAAATCCATCCTCAGGATCTTCGGCGATGCTTCTGGCCTATACACGAATCTGGAGAAAAGTGTAGCGACTCCCATTGCCTGCTCCACGGAGGAGTTAGAGCTGGTCACTGTCTCGCTTTCATGCGCGATTGGAAGCTTCCCGTGCAAGTACCTTGGCATTCCGCTATCCACCCGCAAGCTCCGTCGCAGTGAAGAACAGTTCATCATCGATGCGGTCGCCGCCCGCATTCCGCTGTGGAAAGGGAACTTACTGAACACCGCGGGCAGGGTCACTCTCGTCCAGTCGACCCTCTCGGCTATCCCGGTCCACCTCTCCATAGCGGTCTGCTTGTCGCCATGGGCCATCCAGCGCATTGACAAGCTGCGCCGCGCGTTCGTCTGGTCCGGTTCGGACACCGTGGGCGCTGGCAAGTGTCGTGTTGCGTGGGAACTGATATGCAGGCCTAAGGACCTCGGCGGTCTAGGCATCATCGACTTGCAGAGGCTCGGCGTGGCGCTGAGGTTACGGTGGGACTGGCTGCGCAAATACGACCCATCCCGGACCTGGGTGAACCTCCCCTCATCTACTGACAAGGTCTCGCATGCCCTCTTTCACGCGTCCACGTTACCGGTGGTCGGCGACGGTTCCGGGACGCTCTTCTGGCGTGACCAATGGATACATGGCCTCTCTGTCCAGCAGATTGTGCCAGCGGTCTTCGCCGCGGTTCCCACCACGAAGGCGCGCTCAAAAACGGTGGCATCCGGCCTGACCAACCGCGCCTGGGTGTCAGACATCGCCAGAGCGCCTACGGTACAGGTTGTCCTGTAGTATCTGGAGCTGTGGGAACGGGTGCTCTTGGTGCAACTTGTGCCGGGAACGCCGGACTCCGTCGTGTGGCGATGGTCGTCTGATTGCAAATACTCAGCGGCTTCGGCCTATGGCGCGATGTTCTTAGGCTATGTGAAGCCCTTCGGTGCATCCCTTATTTGGAACTCGAGAGCTCCGGCGAGGGTCAGATTGTTCTTCTGGCTCGCTCTACATCGGCGTTGCTGGACTGCGGAGCGCAGAAGGAGACACGGGCTTCAGGTCGATGACAACTGTATTATGTGTCTCCAGGCGACGGAAACTCTCGACCATATCTTGTTGGGCTGTGTTTTCAGCCGCGAGGTATGGGAGCGTCTACTATCAAGAATTGGGCTCCCTCAGTTGGTCATCACCGGCGACATGGACATCTTCCTCTGGTGGTCACGGTCCTGGCGATGGGTGCCGCGCGTTTGTAGGAAAGGGTTCGACTCCTTCGTTATGCTGACTTGCTGGATGCTCTGGAAAGAGCGTAATGCAAGGACGTTCAACAACTTGTCAACTGCAGCCAGGAAAGTGGCTGTCAAGATCGTTCAAGAGGTAGAGCTGTGGATACGCTCGGGCATCTCGTGCTTGTCGTCGCTTTAGTCATTAACATAATTTGCCCTCGGGTGGATTTGTCCAGCCTCGGTCGGAGGCCCCTTTCGCTTTGTTGCCGTTTCTTGTTTCTCTCCGGCTTTGTATTTGTTTCTAGGCAACCTTTGGTTTCCTAGTGTTCTTCGGATTTGGGTGTTGTCTACTTCCTCTTAATGAAATACGTGCTACATAGCGCGTTCGCGAAAAAAAAGAGAGACAGAGGCACCAAAGAGCTTCATACAGACAGGGCCGCTCATACATACTTAGGGAATTATAAAATATTCAATTACTAAATGCCAACAAGTCCAATTCCTTGTTTCGTCGAAGAGGGGCGGATACCGCATCAATCATCACCGGCTGTTTCCAAACACATTCTGACAAGCGCCGCCCGAGGGGGCATATATTTACATTGCTGCAGGCGAGCACTGAGCACTCCCGTCGGCGCACCTGATTGGATTTTTCTACCCTTGCCGGCCTTTTGCCTCTCTCAAACTATACAAATATATTTCACGATGTGCTTATGTTTGTCTCACCTACTAAGTTTTCTCATTAGTTGGACTGACAAATTTGCCAATGCCTGGGGTGGTTGGGTGGTCCAAGTCTACAAATGTCACTACTGCTGGCGTACGCATCTTGTTATCCTTTTCACACCTCCTTGCTTCATTAAATGCGAGCAGTTGTTTGGCATCTTATATTACTCAGACAAGACTCTGAGCAATAATTACTATGCAAATAAACTATTTAGGGAATACAAAAGCATAGTACTTAAAATGTGCCTTTGAATAAGAATGTGATAACATTAACTTTGTATATCAAAATTATTTATTAGTACAAAAACTTCTATTATTGGTGATTTTTTATCTAACCATTTCTATAACAAAACTGAGGCGCCTCTAGAACTCGTGCATTAGTGGTTATTTCCTATGCAGACCAGGTTTACATGGTCTTTTGGAGCAATGGTCATAGTGCTATTTTAAACATAGCATCTGGGGGAAAATTTTTCTTGCATAAATTATAACATGGTAATACCGATTGAGAAGCCAAATCAAAATTCATGACATCGGCTACATTAAGTGCTGACCTAGATCAATAAATATTTTTTGTAATAAAACACATGTCAAATACAAACCATGGTGCAATGCAATGGATAATATTGTGAAATGGAATGCAAAAGCATATAAAGCATTCTATCTTTCCCCAAATATAATGTTTTTATCCATTGCATTACCATGTGTAGTATTACCCATAGTTTTATAAAAGCATATTTTTCCATGTTTTATTAACAGTGCATATAAAAATATATGCCCTTGGATAATATGGAAGCATACTTTTGCCAAATATTACCCAAATATAAAAGCATATGTTCGATTACAAAAGCAGACCATTGGTTATGCACTGTTTTATTACCCACGGGCATATGTTGGAATGCAAAAGCATATAAAACATGCAAATAAAGTACTCTCCCTCCATCCTGAAATATAGAAGCACATAAAACATGCAAATAAAGTACTCCCTCCATCCTTGAATACACATTTCACCCAAGGGCATACTTTTGATAAAAGCATAATTGTGCCATGTTTTACTAACATTTTAACATATAAAGTACTCCCTCCGTCCTCAAATATAGAGAAAGTATTATTTTACTCGAGGGTATATGCTCTCCTGCTGTGCACGCATCTCAGAGTATATTCAATGATGCAAACAAGAGAGCATGTGCCCTTATGGGAAGAAAACTCTGTTCCTAAAATATAAGGTATTGAATTATTTAAAATATGTCCCAAATTATAAGGTATTCTAGGTGAATTCACTCTCCTTAAACATCTAGCACATGTGTACATACCATAAGTGTCAACCACCGGACTCAAAAATATGACAAGTACAAAATTTCTCTATAGTTAAGTGAGGGCTACATGTGTCATTTATTTACCTAATAATTTGTCTAAAAATTTCTGTGATACCTTATATTCCAGGACTGAGATGGAGGAAGTTGTAGTCAAAGTTGTAATTTGAAGGCCGCCTCCATGTCACTTATATTTATGACATGTGACATACAATAAAACTGACATGCAAAGTAGACCACCATTGAAGAGGTACTTTAATGAAGTTATTAAGTAGCATGGTTAGTACTTATGGGCTTGTGGCATAGTTATTTACTAGCTACTCTACTAACAAGCTATGGTTAATCAGCAAAAGCATCGAACCTCCCAGCCTTACACGGCATCGGGTTCATTAGGCAGCAGGCTGTCATACTTCCGAGAGCTACTCCTACCATCCATCCTCCTCCATTCTGTTTTCCCATCCCAGAGAAGGCACAGCAATGGCCATCTTGCAATGGTTGCCTGTTTTAGGCTGGCTCGTGGCACCCATCATAAGCTTCTTCGTGAACAAAATCCTTTCCTACCCTCCTTTTCACCTATCGAGAGGGGAGCTTGAGCTTGACGTTGTCCCAAGCCTGAAGCTGAAACTAGAAGATTTAACGGAGCAGAGAATGCTGAGAGGAGCCAAAGATAAGGGCAAGGGATATGAATCTGATCTGAAGATTCTTGGCAAACTGGACAAGGATCTCAGGTCTGCCTTGTGCGAAGCAGAAGAAGTCCTGGATCTTATCGAATATCACCGAATCGAGAAGAAAGTCGTCGCTGATCGCAACTGGGTGCTGCGGGCTACTGGCGATTGGATCGCCTGCTGCAAGCAGAGCTCGTTCGGGCAAAAGCTATGGCAGTGCGCCCAGAACCAGAATCAGAAGCTCAAGTACCTTGGAGACAAGCTTCAATAGCGCGCCCAGGATTTGGATCTGAAGTTCTGGGAGGTTGTAGCTAAGCTACAGCAGTACGCCCAGAATCTGAAGGAGATGTTCAGGGACCTTCCACTTCGAGGTACGCTCATGCATTGCGTCCAGAGCTTGAACGTGTATATCCATCAGGGAGCAGCTGGACAACCTCCAATGCCTAATGCACATGCCGCAGAATTCAGGGATGACGTTGAACAAGGAACAACTACGCCATCACCAACAACTGATGCACCTTCAACCTCAAATCCACCGTCGCCTAATACCCTCCCGAATTCAGCTGGTGTAACACCCCTGGACTACGGCGGATCGCCGGAGACGTGAGCAACAAGATGAAATCGCCGGAGTGGGGAATGAAGCCGAGAGGAACCTCTCTGCTTTCGAGTTTAATACTCAGAATATTCGATAATCTCTTACAAGCCACAGTTCGGAATATAAGACACGGACACACTGGTCACTCGGACCCACACATCATACGGTAGTCCATTACATAAATTGGTAAATGCGCTTTCTCCTGGTGAAGACGCCCTTGGCTTGCCTTGTTGTCACCCATGTGCCGTTACACCTCCCCCGCCTAGAGATCCTAATTGTCCGCAAGTAGGCACATCAGGGAATCGCTCTTGCATAACATTGTAATCTTCCCACGTAGCGGTCTATGTCGGAAGCCCAGACCTTGTCACCAGAACTTGTGGTATTGCGGTGTTGCCCTTGCGACCCAGTCGACGTTCTGGCACAGCGAGAGGTTGAGTATCAGTAGCCTGCAAGTCGTGACAACAGGTAATGTGGAGAAAACAAGACCATATAGTCAGGATGGAAGGGCTTCAGCTGGGAAATGTGAAACATTGGATGAACACCACTGTTCTCTGGCAGCTCCAACTTATAGGCTACTGAACCAATTCGTTCTAGCACTTTGTATGGCCCGAAGAACATGTATGCCAGCTTGGGATAAGGGTGACTAACAACCGATGATTGGGTATACAGTTGTAGCCAGAGAAGCACTAAATCCCCCACCATGAACTGCTTATCTGTTGTGTGGCGATCTGCTTGAACTTTCATACAGTTCTGTGCCTGTTCCAGCCATTGCTTCAGTAATTGCAGATGAGCTTCCCGGTTTGCAATGATCTCGGTGATAGATGTTGGTGCCCAATCAGATGTTTCTAGCTGTAACCCCAGGTTAGCCTCATAAACATACAATGCTTTGAAGGGGGAACATCCCAATGAGCTATGGAAAGATGAGTTGTACCACAGTTGGGCTAATGACAGCCAATTCTTCTAGGTCTTTGGAGCATCCTAAATGGAACACCTCAGATACATCTCGAGACACTGGTTGACCCTCTCGGTCTGTCCATCTGTTTGGGGGTGGTATGCTGTGCTCAGTGACAGATTGACTTTGTAGAGCCTAAAGACTTGTTTCCAGAAGTTGCTGACAAAAATGGTGTCCCTATCTGTAACAATACTCCTAGGCAGACCATACAACTTGACAATATTATTCAGGAATAGCTGAGCAATAGTGAATGCAGTATATAGGTGTTTTACTGGGATGAAATGAGCATATTTTCTTAGCCTGTCAACCACTACCAAAATGAGAGTGTACCCCTCAGACCATGGTAAGCCTTCTATAAAATCCATGGACACATCTTGTCACACACCAGCAGGTATAGGGAGGGATTGTAACAGACCTGAGGGATGATCATGAGAATGCTTGGAGTGTTGACAAATACTGCATTGCTTGACAAAACATCTGTCTTCATACCAGCCCAGGTGAACAAATGCTTCAATCTGTGATATGTGGCATTGACACCAGAATGGCCTCCTATGGCACTTGAGTGAAAAGTTGATATCAATTTGGTTTGTAATGCTGAATTTTCACCCACCCATATCTTATTGTGCTTTCTGATCACCCCATTGTTCAGGCTAAAACCGCTTTCATTTGGGCTATGGATTGCCAGTTGAGCCAATAATTGCTGAGCCTTGGCATCTGTAGCATAAGAATTCAAGACTTCTTGGATCCATTGAGGCTGCACTATAGAAACAACTTGGAGTGCCAGAAGATGAGCTACCCTTGAGAGGGCAACTTGATTGCCTTTGCCCTTCTTATAGATGATTATGAACTGGAGTCCCATCAGCCGAGTCATGGCCCTTCTCTGCATCACTTAATGTAGGTTCTGCTCATTTAGATAGGAGAGAGATTTATGGTCAGTGAGAATTATAAATTCCTGTCTTAGTAGATAAGCTCTCCATTTCTCCACAGCCATAATCAGTGCTAAGAATTCTGTTTCATAAATGGACAAGTGTCTATGCTTTTCACCCAAAGCTTTACTGAGAAAAGCTATTGGTTTGCCTTTTTCCATGAGGACAGCCCCAATTCCATCAGCACAGGCATCAGTTTCCACAGTAAACTGCTCTTGAAAATTTGGTAAGGCGAGCACTGGTGTGTGTCACGGCCACCTTCAAGTTGTCAAAAGCCTCTTGAGCTTGTGATGTCCACTGAAACTGTTTCAATCTCAGGACATTGGTCAGAGGTTTAGCAATGAGACCATACTGGGGCACAAACCTCCTGTAGTAACTAGTTAACCCCAGTAATGCTCTTAGTTCAGTGGCAGATGTGGGGGTGGGCCACTGAAGCATGTTAGCAGTTTTTTATGGGTCAGTTGCAACACCCTCATCTGATATAATGTGTCCCAAGTATTCCAGGCTGCTCTTGGCAAAAGTGCACTTGGATGTTTTCAAGTAGAACTGCTGTACTCTGAGAGTTTCTAGGACTTGATGGATATGGAGCAAATGATCTGCTTTGGTGGCACTATATATGAGTATATCATCAAGAAAGACCAATACAAATTTCCACAGGAAGGGCAGTTGATTCATGATACACTGGAATGTTGCAGGGGCATTTGTGAGGCCAAACGGCATCACCTTGAACTGATAGTGACCTTGGTGAGTTTTGAAGGCAGACCTCATATCCAATTTGGTAAAATACTTGGACCCTGCTAGCTCATCCAAAATCTCCTCCACAATTGGCATTGGAAATCTGTTCTTGATAGTGATAGCATTCACCTTTCTATAGTCCACACAGAACCTCCATGTTCCATCTTTCTTCTTAACTAAGAGGACAGGAGAGGCAAATGGGCTATAGCTGTGAGTAATGAAGCAAGACTCCAGAAGCTGCTGCACTTGTTTCTCTATTTCTGTTTTATGTTGGGGAGAATAGTGGTATGGTCTGGAATTGATAGGCACTGCATTAGGAAACAAGGGTATGGCATGATCATAAGTTCTCTGTGGAGGTAACCCAAGGGGCTGTTGAAAAACATCAGCATATTGGTGTAATAATAGCTAAATGTCTTCATCTGTGGTATCCTCCTTGCTGTCTGTGGTTGGCACAGAATGTGTAGGTTCCACTATGACAAATGCCCAAATGTGCCTTGTGAGGACTTATAGATCTACTTGGCTGAAATAGTATTGAGAGTCATTGGAGTAGAACATCCTTGTTCCTATGCTTGAATTGCATTGTTTTGGCTTGCCAATCACAATGCATAGGGTTGTATGCTTTCAACCAATTAAACCCCAGAATAGCATCATAGGGGAGGAGATCCAGCACAATCATGTCAGTTTGGAATGTGTGCCCTTCAATATACCATTACAAGCCTTTGACTTGCTGTGTTGCAGTCATCCAGTTACCATTGGCAAGCTTCACCTTTTGATGTGGGATATGAACCATGAGCAACTTGTTTAAGTTGACAAAATGGGAGCTAACAAAGCAATGGCTACTGCCGGTGTCCACCAAGATAAGCATGGTCTTGTTTTGAACAGTGGCCTTAAGTTGGATGGAATCAACAGATTGTGTTCCAGACAATGCATTCAAGGATAATTGCCTAAACTTTTCAGTCAGAGCTTCATCAATAGCTATTTCATTCAACATATCTTCACTGATCTCTCTATCTAGATCATTTAGTGCCAAAGCATTCACATGTGGCTTGTTTCTCTTGGCAAACACTTCAACATGACCTGGGTCATATTTCTCCCCACAATGATAACACAAGTTATTTGCCTTTCTATAATCCCTAAGTTGTTTGTCCCTCCATAGGTTGCCATAATTAGTGGCAGGTTTGAACTCTTGTTTAGGTTGTATGGCCTTTGTCTGAATGTTCTTGCCTTGATACTTCAGCTTTTGTCTGTCCACCACTTTCTGTTGTATTCTGGCAATAACTGTGGCCTTCTCCACCGTGGTTGGCATTTGAGGTTCCACCACAGCATGTATGTCATCACGGAGTCCCCTGACATACTGAGTTGCAAAGAATAAGGGATCATACTGAGAACTGTGCATGGACACATCATATTGTAGAGACTTAAATTGAGCTGTGTAGTCTTCCACAGTTGATGTCTGTTTGAGATCCAACAATTCATTCAAGGCCGTTCTGTGATCATCAGGTCTGAAAGCTTTTGTTAGATCAGCAGAAAACTTCTTCCAAGTCACTGCAGGGTTATCCCTTTTATAGGTTTGCCACCATTTGGATGCATTGTCCTACAAATGCATGGTTGCAGCTTCCACCCACATATTCTCAGGCACCTTGTAGATGTGGAAATAATTCAGTGATTTATCTAACCAAATTGTCGGTTGTGTACCATCAGAGGTAGGAAAATGAATCTTGGGCAAGGCATGATGAGGAATAGACTCTGACTTTGGAGGTGGCTGGTGGGTTTTCAAGTTGTGTGATGGTCCAGGTTTGGCTGTGTGTTTCCCTTTATCAGCAAATACATTTTCGAACATAGCAGTATCATCATCAGCTATCATGGAGCCCTCACTGACAGCCCCAACATCATGCTCAAACTGCCTGATAGTTAATTGAGCAACTACCTGTCCATTAGCCTTGACCTGTTCGACAATGAATCGCTGGTCAGCAGTACACGGTGCCACCTTCAGATTAGTGTCATGCAATTGCTGTTTCACCTCTTGCTGGGTAATCCCCATGTCATTCAGTCGTTGTGACAGGAGATCGAGATGATCCATGACCTGCCCCCAACGCTCTTTCTCATCATCCACACTGCTCCACACTGCTGGCCATGTGCTCAAGCAAAATCTGGGTCTGAGCTGAAGGTTTTGGTGGTTTAGATGACGCCGTGATGTAAAGTTCACTTCAACACAAATACAGTGATGGGTGTAACAACAGGTTCAGCAAAGCCTCCCCTATCACGTGTTACCCCGATACCCAACTCTTGGAATTGAGGCGCGATCGAGGGATTTTATGACAGAAACAATGGCCTGCAACCCAAATCGTCGGACAGTTCCCCTCCGTACGCCACTGCTCCGCAATTTAGTCACAACTAATGGAATTTTACACAGAGACAACCGCTCTGCAACCCTGGGTTGATAATCGAAGCGAGCTAGAGAGAAGTAAGGAGCAGGATTGGTAAGCTCACTATGGTTCCGCCGCCGAACCCGATCCAGTCGATGTAGGTGTAGCTGGAGATGGAGGTGTGGCTGATGTGCCGCGCGTCCAGGTCCCGTCACGCCCCTCGTGGTCGCTGCAGATGCGAACTCCCCGTCATGCCGCCACCATGCGCCTTGGGTAGTTGGTGGATTGGATCGATCCAGCAAGGGTTTGGTGGTCCGAACTTGTGTTCACCTCGATCTGTGACTACAGCGTCCAGAGAATCCGCTACTTCGCTGGAGCAAAGGAGCGAGTTCAGGCCGTCGCCGTATGACTGATCTGAGGTCAAGCTGGGAGGGATAGGGTGGGAGACGAGGATCACTGCCTTTGATACCACTTGTAACACCCTGGACTATGGTGTATCGCTGGAGACGTGAGCAACAAGATGAAATCGCCGGAGTGAGGAACGAAGCCGAGAGGAACCTCTCTGCTTTTGAGTTTAATATTCAGAATATTCGACAATCTCTTACAAGCCACAGTTCGGAATATGAGACGCGGACACACTGGTCACTCGGACCCACACGTCATACGGTAGTCCATTACAAAAATTGGTAAATGCGCTTTCTCCTGGTGAAGACGCCCTTGGCTTGCCTTGTTGTCACCCCTGTGCCGTTACAGCTGGCCCCGCCACTGAATTCAGGGGCGACAATCATCAGGGACCAGCTGCGCAGTCACCGATACTTGATGCACCCTCTAATTCCCTCGTGCAGATCGCCTGGGACTTGTTCAGTTATGTGTTTTCATGCCTCCGTTCTTTCTATTTGGCTGTGCGTCTTCTTCGGGACTGGTCATATGAATCGGCTGGTATCAAGGTATGTCTGATCAACACGACCATTTCCAGTTGCTAAGGCACTAATATATGTGGATAATGAATAAAATTTTCTCTCGGTCACACGAGATAGTGTTAAAGGAATTGACATTTTTTTATCTATTAATATGGGAAGATCAAGAGTATCATAGGACGTTATTATTATCACAACTAATAAAAGAAATAAATAGATTACATCAGTTTGCCAACATATGCTCTTCCATGGGTAACCAAAGTTTAGGGAGATAAGTGTTGAAAATTAATAGTATGCTCAGAAGAGCTATTTTGTTTCCGATTCAATATGCAAAGCGACTCTTAAGATAAGTGACTCCGTAACTGGAACTTACTTTTTATTATTGTTTTATATTAGATATAAGCTACATGGTGTAAGTGATTGAATTGGTGAACCCAATTTTCAAGGTGTCATATCGTCTCAAACACGACTTAATACAATTCAGAATCTCTTTCCCCCGCGTCGCTCTCCGTACAGGGGGACATGGGGGGCGACTCCCCACCACCGTCACAACCCCCGTCGGTGAGCCCCCCCCCCCAGCCACTGCCGTTGCTCCTCGGCTAGCAGTAGCGGCGGCCAGCTAGGGCGCCCAACAAGGCCCCCACAGCACCTTCCCCTTCCTCTCTCCCCCTTCCCTCCCCTCCTCCTCTTCCTCTGACCTCAGGCTTGGAGCAAGGTTGGCCGGTAGCGTGCTCGGGACTTTAGATCCGGGACCCCTCGACCCGGATCTGGCACCCCCCACCCCGGATCTGGTTTGTGGCCGGCGATTGGGCACGGTGGCGGCCGGGCCCCCAGGCGCGCCTACCGGCAACGACTGGGGCTGGTCGGGCTTCCACGCCCCTGGTTGGGCCTTGGCGGTGGTGTCACTGGTGCCACCGCCATGCGGCTGAGTCGTCTCGTACATCATCGTGTGCGGGCGCGTGGCGCATGCATGTTCAACCAATCCAGCTCTGTTGCCACCCAGCACCGGCCAGTAGCGGCGCGTCCATCCATCCCACCTACCAGGCACTCTCTCCCTTGGTCGTCACCTGCTCGTGGGCGCGCGTCATTGTTGCACCTGGACAGCTTGGCATGGCAACCAGCTAAGGTGGCGTGTCTAACCCGGGCAGTTGTTGGGGTTGGGGGTGCGCCCTAGCCGCTACATCTTCCGCCGCGTGGATTGGTGGCTTGGCTGTCTTGTTGTGCTGTGCTTAGGAAAGACGGTGGTGGCTGCGGTCAGCTTGGCTGCTGGATCTACCTGGATTGGGACTGCTGGAGTAGGGCCTGGTGCTCGGGAACAGCTGTGGCGGGAGACTGGCCTTTAGCCGGTTTTGGGCCCCCCTGGTCCGGCAGGAACTGTGGTTTCCACCGAGCAGGGGCAGCGCAGCCTATGCCTCCGGGGGTCGGTGGTCGGGGCCAAGGGACACCAGCAAACGTTGGCGAACAGGCTCCTGGGTGAAAACTCCGCCAAGCTTCTCGCTCTAGGCTGGCGGTGGTGGTGTAGCGTGCATCACTCGCCTTCCTGAAGACATTGTCAAAGGATCTGTTTGTCGCGCGAGTCATTGGGGACGTTATGGGGCGAAAGTCCTTCTTGTGCCTTCTTCAACGCTGTTGGCGTCTGTGGATGTTATGCCCTCCTTGGAGGCTTCGTTGTTGGCCAGCATCCGCCGGAACAGCTCCTTGCTTCTGTTGTGCCTACCTGTGCTTCATTCCTCCTCACTTTGGTCTACCCACCTCGGGTGTTGGTGTTGCCGTAGTCGTCTCGCAATGGCTACCTGGTCGCTTACAGATGGATATTGAGCTCTCCGCAGCGGCTACCTAGTCGCTTGCGGATGGATGCAGTTACTGAGCACTCCACAGCGGCTACCTGGTTGCTTGTGGATGGATGCTGTTGCTGAGCTCTCCACAGCGACTACCTGGTCACTTGTGGATGGATGCTATTACTGAGCTCTCCATGGTGGCACCTGGTCGCTTGCGGATGGATGCTCTTTCTACCGGTGGATGCTTTGCCATCACGGCTTCACCCACCCATTCTTGGCGACCATTGTGCGGTTGTATCTTCTTTGGCAGGCATAGTCGGTTGGCATTTGTGGTGGAGGTCCCCACCCCACCTTCCGCGTATTCTTGCTTTTCGTTTTTGTTTGTGGTTTTGGGATTCCGCTAGTAATCCTTAGATTACTTGCGGCTCCTTTGCATCTATGTTCTAGCCTTTCTTTAGCCTTTCCTCTTAACGAAAAACAGGTAAAAGACACGATCGCAAAAAAAGAACCCAATTTTCAATTCCCAACCACATTCGCACTTATACCATTGGCATAGCACCTACATAAATGTAAGGTCATGGAGTACTGTTGAGTCATCCCTAAAAGGGGGTTTATCTGCAATCCTTTTGTCTTTTATGTTCTAATATAATTCGGCAAAACTCTGGCTGACCTTTCCACAAAAACATATATCTATTTAATTTAAGCTCTCTTTCACCCCCTTCATATTTTAACACAATACCCATCTAGATACTTGCTTTTATCTTGTTGCCATATATTTTAGCTCCAGATACACTATATAGTTGCCCATCCTTTTCATATTTCCCTCCTGGTTTATATTTCTTTTCATGTATGTTTGAAAATAGAATTAAACCCTTAATTTCAACTATGTTATTTGATATGAAAATCTATATGCTCAAAGCTTCTTGCATCTATGTGTATATGATTTGGATAGTGCACCTTCAAATATGTATACCTTGAATTTTCTTTTTTTATTAATTTATATAGAAATCAGAATACAGATATTTTTTTATAGTGTCAAATGTAGCTAATTTAGATTTCCACTTACTTTAGTTTGTTTTTAATCATAGCAGAGAGTAAAATTTGGATGTAAATTTATGTGGGTCCTTTTGGTGCTTCATGTTTGTGTTTCGTATAACAATGGTGGAAGTCAGAACATTAAAATCATTCATAAAAGTACTTTAAGATTCTTTCTATGACGGCAGATGTAGGAAATTTAAGTTTAGGAGGTATTGTGCCTCAAATTTCGAAATGGTGGAGGCAAGCGATTTTGATGTAATTTAGTGTTACTTTATTTTTTTCGTAGTGACATACTTTTAGATTAAGGAATACACAATATTCTGGCCTCCAGCATTTACAAGTGAATGAGTGTAGTTATTCATAAACACATAGACATAGCACTTCACGATACAGTGATACATCAGTTCAACAAAACTACTCAACGAAAAAGACTCAAGCTTCTTTCTGGTTCCTATTTCTCCATGGTCTCCAACAATCAACACCCATCATTTAATGGTGTTTTATGTTCCTTTTTATATATTTGTGAGTTGCGACCATGCCTGATCCTGCAAGAATGAAAGGGGAGTACGTGGTCCTTTTGAAAAACCACGTCGTTTCTACTCAACCATATTTCCTAACCTGGAGCGGCAACACCTATTAAAACATGATTTCTAAGCTTAGAAGTGAAACTTTTATAGTGGTATATGTTAGTTGTTTTTATATGATTAATAGTGGTTAATTTTGGCTATTGATCATATGACGGTATAGGTACTGTAGACAAAATTTATGGGTTACTTTTTGTTAATATATGACCGGTGTGAGTACTTTCTAAGATAATAGAATATGTATAATGACTATTATTTTCAAAAATAATTAGTCTAGAGAATAAATATCGCTCGATGTTTAGATGTCCTTGATAGTTTATACTCCATTCCCGAATATAAGACGTTTTAGCATTTCTATATACATTGCTTTTACTATGTATCTAAACATAGTGTATATCTAAGTACATAGCAAAAGCTACGTATTTAAAAAAGCCAAAATGTCTTATAATTTGGAATTGAGGGACTAGAATATAACTTTTATTTCTAGTACATCTCATAAGAGAAGTAGAGATTTCATTGAAGCCTCAAATTAGGAATAGCAAGATAAATATGCAGTTTGATTTGTGGTGTTTTTTTGTAATGGGAACATTGGAGCACTCCTTGACAGATTGAAAGACCAGAAATGGCGACCAGAGGGGGGTGAATGGGAGCCTCAAATTTTTTTCGAAAACTTTGGTCCTCGGCTCGATCCACAACCCCAAAAGCAAACTCACGCAAGAAGCGAGTGACACGTGCTAACCAGTAGCAAGATATCCCACGCAAAGTGTTAGGCACACCGGAACACCTTCGAAAGACGCTAGAAACAAATCCTCAAAGAAACGGGCAAGAAATGCCTTCTCTGCGCAGTACCGGACTGTCCGGGCTTGGGTGACGGACTGTCCGCAAGTCAGTCCTCGGCCTGTCTTCGGTCACCTCTCAGACTGTCCGGCGGCAATAGCTGGACGGACAACAAAAACTATGCTGGAACTTGACCACAGTGGCGGACTGTCCGCGGTTTGCACCGGACTGTCCGTAGGTCACTTCCAGAAAAACACACCGAGCAGACAAGGTTCTAGACACGCTTTCAGCGATTAATGGTGGACTGTCCGCAGTCTAGGCCCAGGCTGTCCGCAGGTCAAAAACAGGATACCACACTGATCGGAACCAGTTCTGGACACGGTTCGAAAAATGAACTGCGGACTGTCTCCCCCCTGGGCACAGACTGTCCGTAGTACAAAAATCAGCAACTCCAGAAACTCGCTAGAAACTGCTCCCGAGGGCCGGACTTTCCGCGAATTGACCCCGGACTGTCCGCCAGTCAAAAGCATGAAATGACATGGCGAAACCGTGTTCTGCTAGGGACGAACCCCGACCCCCGGACTGTCCGCAACCAAGGGGCAGACTGTCCGCGAGTCGCGCAGACTGAAGAACAGAGGCGACGTGAAAATCGCCCTCTCCAAAGATTCGACCTATATGCTCTCAAATCAACACCAACTGCCACCAAATTTTGCAAGCATGGTCACAAGGCAGTAGGGGAGCTACCTCTAAGAGGTCATCGCCCAATTTGAAGCAAAACCACGGGAAATCAAAGGGACATGAAAAACACCGGTTCTTGAGACGTAGACCAAGAAATCGCCCGATCTACTTGCTCGTGAGGAATTGGTGGATTTCCATCGGTGGAAAGGTTCTACTCACATTATAGCATGAATGAAGGCAACAAAAAATGAACCAAAATGGTCTAGAATCGAAGAATCGAAGCATGAACTAGAGGGGAGAAAATGAAGAACGCGAAGAACACAACATGAACTCACAAATCGATTTTTTCACCGAACTCTGGAGGACACACGGAGGATTCGGGACCTCCTTCCCAAAAGAGTGCTTGGTTCTTATACTAATTCATGGATTAGTGGACCTCTCTCTCACAAGCAACTAGAGGTGGGGAAAACCCTAAATGAGAAAATGCAAATGGAGGAGGTGAGGGAGATGTGGGCTCCCTCATCCTATTTAACAGGGCTATTACACATTCCCAGTTTTGCCCCTGAATACAAATGAGCCAAACCATTTAGCCCAAGGGCGTAAAGGTCCAACCCGGTGTCATTTTCATCCGACGGCCACCACACCTCCTCACCGGTAGCTTCGCCTCGACACAAACTCCCCGATGCCGCCACGTGCCGTCCGTTGCTCCTCGGAACCTCCGCCCAGGTTTTGAGGCCCAAACCCGTAAACCCGCCACCGATGGTTTTGAGGCCCAAACCACCAAACCGCTCGTGAGTAGCGTACTCCATGCATGTCCCCCGCCGATGGTTTTGAGGACGAAACCACCAAACCCCTGATGCCGACACGTGTCTGACCTCCGCCAAGCATGACGCCTTCACCTTCCTCCTTGACTTGGCCCACTGGCCTCCCGCCAAGTGCCATGACGCCATCGTCTCCATCTTGACTTGGCCGACACCGTCTTTATCACCACATACACTTGCACTCGTCGATGTCCCAAGTGTCAGCCACCGTGGCTAGTCACCCGGCCTCTTGGTCCCTCGGTCCAAGCCTCACGTCCACCCTTCACCACTCCCGGTCCGTCAGCACGGCATGTCCTTCTTGACCTTCACCTTGCCGTCGACTACCGCCTTCGTGCTCCACACCTGCACACCACGAGCCAAGAGACATGCACACATAGCTTTCACCATGGTAGGGTTAGTTACCACTCAACCTACTTCGTGGATCACATTGACAATCACTCATCACAAAACGAACACACAAGGGTACTTGTCAACCTTGTGTTCGCACAGATATTACAAAGCTGATGAGTTCCATTTTCCATTCTCATTATAATTTGTTATGCATTAACTGCAATTCTTGTCTAGGAAGTTTGATTGCACACTTTTTTGCGCAGCGACATTATTTCGAAATGAAGAATTATTGAATATAGACTATATGTGTGGATAGGATAATCATTTGAGACTTGCTTCCTGCAGAATGATGATGATACTGCAACAGATGGTGTCCTTTCTATCAATATGATAATCAACCTGAGGAAAAGGATAAAGAACATAGAATATATTGTCAGTGAGGGGGTGTTTAGTTTCTGGGGTAAAAAATATTGGGGTGTCACATCGGATGTTTCGTGGGATGTCGGAAAGGGTATTCGGATACTAATAAAAAAAACTAATTATATAACTCGCCTGGAAACTGTGAGACGAATTTATTAAGCCTAATTAATCCGTCATTAGCACATGTTTACTGTAGTATGATATTGTCAAATCATGGATTAATTAGGCTTAAAAATTCATCTCGCAAATTTATCGTATTCTGTGTAAATATTTATTTATTTTTGTCTACATTTAATACTCCATGCATGTGTCCAAACATCAGATGTGATGGGATAAAAAATTTTTAGGGAGGAACTAAACACCCCCAGTCAAAGAAATCACCTCTGTTGAATCAGAATAGCAGCAGTAGCCTCAAGGACACTGACAAGGAGAGCAGCAGCAGCTCCACCGTCAACAACAGTAGTGCAGTGGAAAGCAGCAGCAACAGAAGGAAATAGACGATGTTTACAGAAGCGTTGAAAAGAAAGTTAAAGTTTTCGTTCGAGACAATGTTCGTGCGGATATAAGCAAGATGCTTCATGATGGACCGGGTACTGAAGCTCCAAGCTCCAGCACCAGCAAACCTTACCCGGTGATTGGCATATATGGCATTACAGGTTCAGGGCAGAGTACCCTGGCACAATATGTGTGTGACCATGAGAAGGACATAGGACATTTCGACCCTATCATGTTCATTCATGTGGGGAAAACATTCAGCGTGGGTGATATATTTCATGATATGCTGGAGCAGATCACACAGAGCAAGCCATCTAAAGACAAAGATCTTAAAAGTCTAAAAAGGGAGTTGGAGGAAAAATTGAAAAACAAATGCTTCTTGTTAGTATTGGATGATCTCTGGGTCAATGGTGATAATATGAAGGAACGTCGGATTCTTCTTGATGTGCTTGCTGGTGGGCAGAGTGGAAGCCGAATCCTGGTGATAGCTCAAAAGAAAGATGCAGTTGCAGCTTTAGGTGCTCATGAGAAAATGCAAATCCCAATACCTGATTTAGAAGAGGAGCAGTACCTTTCAATGTTCATGCACTATGCCCTAGAACTCAGTCAAGTTACCAGTACTGATTATGAAAGATATGAAGCAATCGGGAGAAAAGTTACAGAAAAGCTTCGTAGATCACCCATTGCAGCAAGAACAGTGGCAGCACGGCTTCATAGTAATAACAGTATTGACTTCTGGGAAACAACAGCAAAACTTGACGTGTTGAATGAAACAATGGGAGCTCTGTGGTAGAGCTATCAGCAGCTTGGTGTTGACATCAGGCGATGCTTTGCATACTGCAGCACTTTCCCGAGAGGATACGAGTTACATCGAGATAATTTGGTTCGCATCTGGATAGCACAAGGGTTTGCAAACACCAGGAGTAATGCAACAGAGGAACTGGAAGATGTGGGCCGGCGCTACTTTGACGAATTACTGACATTCTTATTTCTGCAAGCAGAAAGGAAAGATTCTTTCATGATATTCATAATTCATGACCTGCTACATGAGTTGGCAGAGAGGGTTTCTGGTAGTGAGTTCTATAGAGTTGGTTTGAATGGCATACCAAAACATATCCCACGAGGGGTTCACCATCTCTTCATCAAGACCATTGTGTACTTCTTTATTTAATTTAATGAAAAGGGGACCTCCCCCACAGTCTTTTGCGTCAAAAAAAAAATGTAGCAGAGATGGTTGAGAAGATTCTGGACTTGGGAAATTCGCGCACCCTGATCATTGATGAGGATCATTATCCAAAGCGTGTGGAAAGGAATCATGAATTAGAAAAAGTCTTGGGTCATTTATTCATGAGGATGAGGAAACTGCGGGCGCTGATCATTGAACTAATGGATCGTGGATACGAGTTGTCAGTCCCAGTATCTATTTATCAGATGAAGCATCTACGTTATCTTAGTTTGGCTTTCTATGTTGGCCGTCTGATTTTACCAAGCACATTTAGCAAGCTTCACCATATACAGGTCATAGATTTTCGTTCACCTGATCCATCCTATCCTGAAGATATGGCTAATCTAATCTGTTTGCGACACATCTTTGGTTGGCTGTGTTTCCCCATTCCCAACATTGGACAGCTGACGTCACTCCAAACACTGACAAGTTTTGAAGTTAAGGACGGACAAGGGTACGGGTTGAAGCAGCTGAAGCATCTGAATAAACTTGGCACTCTGAGGATCGATAGAGGGGCTTGAGATTGTCAGAAGCAAAGAGGAGGCTCTTGAAACCCACCTAAGCCACAAGGTACGGGTTGAGGCAGAGGATCTTCAAGAGCTCGATATCAGGTACTAGTACTACAGGGGTTCAAGGTATCCTAGCTGGGTGTTGACTCGCCAGTTCGCCACCATCCAGAAGCCCCAAAGCAACTGCACAGACTGGGACTGGGACTGGCATCTATTCCTGAAGATTGTAAACTCTTTATGGGTCCGCGTGAGCTTGAAATTCACTGCTGTGACTGGGACTGGCTGCCTCAAAATATGGAGCGCCTCGTGTCTCTCCAGACACTGACGATTTCCGCCTGCGATAAGGTGGAGCATCTTCCCACGCTGCCTCACCAGTTTCTTGGAGCTATTTGTATCTTTCATTGCAACGTGCTCAGTAAAACCTGCAAAGAAGAGGGACATGATAATTGCATAAGTTCCAGCACATTCCCAAGAAAGTGATTTTGTAAGGAAAGAGGAAGCCATTGTGTTCTCTGTACCAGGGACGGCTCAGCTGAGATGCATGGTAAGTCTCTTGCCGCCTTCCTTTTTCTAATGCAGTAAGAGGACGCAGCATCCATAACCAGTTTTTAATGAAGACATAGCTGACCCTTTGATCTTATGGTTGTGATGAATCATTCCATCTGTGAAACAGGCATCGGGGAACAAGTCAGTGCCAAAAGGAATTTCCAGCCAAGAAAGACGTTCAGATCGTAACCCAAACTGCAAATCGCATGATGTGGTGTGTGTTCTCATGCCTAATAGATTTAGATTATGGTGGCTTTGTGGTCTTCTTGCTTCGTTGGTTCCGTCTTTAATTTCTTATAAATAAGACAATGGCGTGCATATACAGGGCCCGTTTAGTTGTTGAAAATTTTTGGGTAAATTCCTGTAGCACTTTTCGTTGTTATTTGGCAAAAATTATTCAATTATGGACTAAGTAGGCTCAAAAGATTCTTCTTGACATTTACAGACAAACTATACAATCAGTTATTTTTTTACCTATATTTAATGCTCTATGCATGCGTCCAAAGATTCGATGTGACGGGTACTGCGCAAACTTTTCTGGCTTTTGTAGCCAACTAAACAGGCCCACAGTTTGTTTGCTGCGATCCGTCAGTGTGACTGATAATTAATGCTGTACTCATGTGTCCGCAACCTGTTGGGCGAGTAATGCCGATTGCTGAGAATGGGAACAGCTAGTATATGAGTCTCATTCTACAATTGGCCTATGAATTGGTGCCTGCAAGAGAATTTCTTGTTTTATTGTATATCAGTACGTGATGTCTGGGTCTCGGGCCGGGATTGGGTACTGCCAGTGCCGACACAACCATTGCTGCAGGTAGTGCTTCATCTACCTTTGTTTAGCCCATACAACTCTGTTCCGTGCCTCTTGATGTGGTCCACCAAATGTCCGATACGCTCTGCTCTTTTTTGCCCTGTATTTATAGCTCCGTGCCCGTGGTCCCTGCAGCTTCACTCGATCAGGTTCTGGCCTTTGAGCTTCCCCAAACTCTGGACCAAGTTTTTTTTATAATTTCCATTCTATCCATATGGCCCGATAAAATTTGATATCGACCAAATTTTTCCTCTCTTTCTTGCTCTCACATAGACAACCCAAATTCAGCCGCACGACGGTCCCACACTTATAGTGTTTTATTGTTGTTTTTATCTGTGAACAAGTGATGTTTAATAGCTTAGAAATAATTTTAAGTCAAATTCAACGAAATTTTCCAGAACAATTTGAATTTTTTTTAATTTGGTCCGATATTTTCGATATATCCTGCTTATCCTATTCATCCATGACCTCTAATAAATTTTTATTTTCAATAATGAAAACCTTGCTCAGGACACGTCTCTCTCTCAACGTCGGTGCACATGCCTGTCCCTATTTTCTTTAAGCGAACAAGAAAGCCTGTTCTGCTGGTCTTCAGCTCATACTTGTAAATTCCGTTCCGGTTTCGGCCGTTCCAGCCGGAATACCTCATACCAGTGTGTGGACCGGCACAGAAGACGTTGTATCCCGTACCGGCCAACTTTCCGGTTAATTCCGGTCATCTAGGCTGTTTCGGCCGGAATAAAGCGTTTCGTCGATCCCGTACCGGCCAGTCGACGATGTAACTCCAAGGTCATCACGGGCGGCGAGCAAGCGCGCTGCAGGAACTGCCGTGTTGTCGCATTTTCTGCCGGGGCAGTGAGTGCTGCTAAGCAGTTAGCACAGGAGGAGCGCCAGTAGAAGCTCAATTCCATCTACGGTCAGGCCGTGAGAACTCAGGAGCTGGAGGAGCTTAGCGCTGGGGCCATGCACTACCGGAAAATAGATCTTTGCCGAGTGTTAAACTCTTTGCCGAGTGTTTTTTTTCGGGCACTCGGCAAAGAAGCTCTTTGCCGAGTGCTAGAGAGTCAACACTCGGCAAAGAAAAAACACTCGGCAAAGACTGCTTTGCCGAGTGCTAAATCTGACACTCGGCAAAGAGCTTCTTTGCCGAGTGCCAACACTCGGCAAAGAGCTTCTTTGCCGAGTGTCAGATATGGCACTCGGCAAAGACTGCTTTGCCGAGTGTTTTTTTGTTGACACTCGGCAAAGAGATTTTTCAAAATACATTTTGAGGTAGTAAATTAACTCAAATGAAAAGGTTTTGAACTACAAAGTTGTTGAACTCATCAAGGTGTACAATATTTATTTTGGTCATTTGTTCATTTGACAAATTAAACGTAAATTTGTTCACAAATCTTACATGTCTCTCATAAGTTTCACGAAACTATAAGAAAGATATATAAGATTTGTGAACAATATTAGAATCACCATGTCGGATGAACAAATGACCAAACTCCCAAAATAAAGTTTGTAGATCTCGAAAAGTTATGAAATATTGTAGTAGAAAACTTTTTCATTTGAGTTCATCTTGTCATGCTAAACTGCGTTTGAATTTCAAAAATTTAAAATTCAAATTTTTTAGACGACCTCGGATGGAAAAACTCTCAAAATAAAGTTTGTAGATCTTGAAAAGTTATGAATTATTGTAGTAGAAAACTTTTTCATTTGAGTTCATCTTGTCATGCTAAACTGCATCTGAATTTTTAAAAATTAAAATTCGAATTTTTTAAAAGAACTCGGATGGTAAAACAACCTAAATGAAAGTTATAGATTTCAAAAAGTTATGAAACTTTGTAGTAGACAACTTTTTGATTTGAGATCGTTTAGTGTATCAAATAACCACTTTAGTATCAGAGATAGATAACATAACATACACAAATATCATCTCTTCCCACAAACATATGACAGGTCAAGTGGTTAGAGCGTGGTGGTGCTAAGTCTGGGGTGCAGGTCGCAGGTTCGAGCCCTGCATGACGCATGTTTCGTGATTTTCAAGCAATAAAACTGAGGTGTTGGTAGGGGCTTCTGTCTAGCAGGGCGGTTGTCCTCCCGTTCAAAAAAAAAATTTTGCTATTTTTTTGGGCCTTTTTCGGTTCGGACTTTGCCGAGTGTCTGGCACTCGGCAAAGCCTTTGCCGAGTGCCCGACAAAAGGCACTCGGCAAAGACAGTTTTGCCGACAACTTTTTTACCGAGTGTCCTTTGCCGAGTGCAACACTCGGCAAAGCCTTTGCCGAGTGTAAATGGGGCTTTGCCGAGTGTCCCATGCACTCGGCAAAGAACGCGTATCCAGTAGTGATGGTGGCAATCTGAGCAAAGAAAGAAGATGAGGCTAGGAGAGAGAATGAAAAGGGGCTCGTTTACTGACTTGCACGAGTGGCCGTCAAGCCTGCTTTTGACGGCGGCGTGTGTTGTGAACGTGTGGCCGCACGTTAATCATATTGAATACTCCCTCCGTCCGGGAAAGGTTGCAAACGTAGCTACAGAGGCGTGTCCGAGAAAGGATGCAATTATAGACCTACTTAGGCTACGTGCTACAGGCTAGCAGCTGGGGAGCCCGTCCTCGTGAGTCGTGAATGCAGCTGGGAAAGCAGTAGTGAGAAACGGAAGCAGAAGAAAAGCTAAACAGGCCTTGTTTAGTTCCCCAAATTTACCTCCAAATTCCACTATGCAAAAAGAAGATTCCCCATCACATCAAAATGTCGGCACATGCATGAAGTACTAAATATAGATAAAATTAAAAACTAATTGTACAGTTTTGTTGTACTTTGCGAGATGAACATTTTGATCCTAATTAATCAATGTTTGGACAATTATTACCAAATAAAAACAAAAAAGGAACAGTAAATCGGCACAGTGTTTAGTCCACCGAATCGGTGAACTAAACAAGGCCACAGTCAGTGGCCTGAGCCTTGTCTCGTCTCAGTGCAGAGCGACGTGACCCACGGGAGAGTGAAGGCCTTGATCGGCACGCGTAGTGCGCTTGAGAGACAGGGAAAGTAGGGCTAAACAGGTAATTTTGCTCGGTCGTTGGCTCCTCCTCGGTAGCGTAGATTGCGTCCTTTTCCGGACGGAGGGAGTAATATAGTGATAGATATGTGTATTGACTAGGGCAAAGGCCCAATAAAAACTAGTAGGCCGGCCTAGCATCTATGTCATGTGTTTTTCTTTCCTTGACTTGATGCATGAACAATATTTGTCTATAGTGTTATTTCTCACATTGATAAATATTTATATATATCAAAAAATCATTAAATTAATAAATACATAAAATAAATAAAAACCGGAATGGTACGCTAGAATGGACCGGTACCGAAATATACCATTCCAAATGCAAAACCGGAATGGCTACTGGAACAAAATTGATAAGTTAGCTTCAGCCTGTGTAACTTATTACAGGCAGCCTAGGCCCATCAAACGGTTGGACCAGCTTCAATCCTGAACCATGTTTACTGCGATCGCAGCCAGTCCATGATGAATATCTAAGCCCGGAAAACAAATGTGTGACATACGATTTGGCCCCCCTGATGATAATTTTGGCCCCGGCCGTGTCTTTGAAACCGCTCATGGGCGATCCTGCTACACAACTTCATCTGTCGGAGACTGCATGATGGGCCGTTCCGTTAAACAGGAGCAGTGCCGGTGCGATGGCACTGTGGCGCAACACGTTCTTCCTGCCAACATGGCAACTACTCTCATTTCCCCGGACAAGCTTCGCGAGGCATGGGCGTGGATGGTCGGATTTTCTATTCCGGCTCTTCGCCGCTCTAATTTAGCTTCTGACAATGCTATTTTTATTTTAATTCATCAAATATTTAATCCTTTGCTTACGTTTGTCTTATGTAAAGCATTCTCGGTTTAGTTAACAAATTAATCTGCTGATGCATGCCACCCCTGAAGATAACATAGCATCCTTTTCGGATTTACACAAATGCCACCTCTGAAGATAAGAAGCATCGAATATTTTTCTACGGAGACTTGCATAGTCAATGGTATGGTGATCAAAGCGGCCATTGAAAACCTTGGGCAGGGACCTGTTCCTCCTTTATTCAAATGGGATTAGTTGTTGTCATGCAGCATATCTTCATTTCTGACGAATTTATATATAATTACTTTCTTTGTTCTAAATTATAAGTTGTCTTAGTCTTTCAAGGTATCAATGTTTTAAATATACAATTAAGGAATTTAGCAATCTATCTCCGGAAACAGCAAATAGCCATAAATTGAAAAATCAAAAAGATAGCTGAATCCTCCTCAAACCTGGAGATAACGGCAACTCTAGCTTGAGATTTAAAACCTTGCTAGATATATAGCTTTTGTTATACATCTAGAAACATGTTTTCTTGATATATAGTACAAAATATATACATAGAAAAGTTAAATTAACTTATCTTTTGGAATAGACTAAGTACGTAACAAAGTTGAGCCAGTCATAGGGCATATTATATACCAAGGGAATTGAAACCTTCGGTCCAGGACAGCAATGACCATCCGTCAAGGCGTGTCCACGAAAACAACGCTATAATACATATACCAAAAGAGATCGATATGGATTTTCCTATTTAAATCATAATAGCTAATATTAAAACAATCAGAATAGTTGTGCTAAAATCATGGAATTACAACTCACATAAAAATGGAAATTGTTAGAAACACTCATAATACTCCCTCCGTCTCAAAATAAGTCATGTTTAGGTTTGTCCTTAGTCAAACCATTTTAAGTTTGACCAAATTTATAAAAAAAAGGATATCAGAGTGTGTTTAGTTCCTCATTTCACCCAAAAAATTTTGGATTTTGACCCATCATTTTGCAAAATAGAACTAAACACCATGCAAAATTTTTGACAAAAAGGTATCCATTCTCTATTTTGGATTTTGGCCTCAAGAGGCCAAAAAAAAGCCAAAAATCCAAAAAGCTCTCACCCATCTCATGAAAAATTTGGTATTTTGGATGGAACTAAACACACCTATGAAAATTTTGGCATTTTGTATTTCATCATTCCAAAATAGTTGACATTTTGTATTTTGTATTCTATGGGAACTAAACACAGACACAGCCTCAGTGGGCATGAGATTTTCCCATACCGCTTTGCTCAAGGTTGGGCTACCGGTCAACCGCTGTGACCACCACAATTAGGACGGTTCAGTCCTCGGTGTGGGTGATGGTCGGTCCATCAGAGCGCGGTGGCAGCTTGGTCCTCAAAACGAGGCATGCATAGGTTGGGTATAAGAGACGATGGTCGCATAAGCTATTATCACAACCAAAATTCACCCCTAAATTCCACTATGCAAAAAGAAGATTTCTTATCACATCAAAATACCGGCATATGCATGGAGTACTAAATGTATATGAAATCAAAAATTAATTGCACAGTTTTATTCTACTTTGCGAGACGAACATTTTGAACCTAATTAATCAAGATTTAGACAATTATTACAAAAAAACAAAATTGCTACAGTGCTCGGGGGTGGCACCATGCCGAATCGGCCACCCCCGAGTCGGCGATCTAAACAAGGCCGAGGTTGACGGCAATAGTAGGTGTGCGTAGGGATGCCATTGACCATGCTGGAGAGGGGTGGTGTGGGTAAAAACTCGCTATGATTGGCTACGATGGTGGGGTGTTGTCGTGTGTGTCTGCCTAGTGCGGGTCTCTTTGGATAAATTTTTTTTTCTATTTTTTGAGTCCATTATGCAATGGCATTAGTAAAGTTTTCTAATTTTTACTGACCTTTCACATTGCAGAATAGTAAAAGCACCAGTAAAAATATAAAAAAATACCTCCGGTAAAGATATTTTTTGTGGGTTTCAATTTAAAGCTTTGAAAATTTCCTTTTGGGTTTCAATTTTACACTCAGGCCCCATTTGGATCCTTAGAATTGAATTCGTTTTAATAATTATAATTTAGACACATATTAGTTAAGCTGAGAGATATTATTATTGGCTAAGAGATATTTATGTATTGCATTTCTACCATAGGGGAGTGAGTTGAAGATCGTGTTATAAGTTGCAAAGTAGAAACATAGCATGGTAATCTATAGAATCAATTTCCATCTCCCACCCTGTGAACTTTGGAAAGTGGTGGAATGTTAAGGCCTTGTTTAGTTCCCAAAATATTTCAGATTCCCGTCACATTGAATCTTTGGACACATGCATGAAGCATTAAATATAGATAAAAAATAAAACTAATTACACAGTTTAGACGAAATGGACGAGACGAATCTTTTAAGCCTAGTTAGGCCATAATCGACAATAATTGCCAAATAACAACGAAAATGCTACAGTAACGCTACAGTTACATTCCCCAAAATATTTCGCGAACTAAACAATGCCTAAATTCCAAGCCAAATAGACTAGTCTAATAAATGGATTTCAATTCCGCTAAATGAAAGGATTCAAACGACCCCTCAAGGAAATATGAATTACCTTGACAGTTTTGAATAGCACTCAACGAAATACGAATTACCTTGGTTGTTTCTCATACCCCAGGAAATGAGCAATTACATTGGCGGTGTGTAATAACACGGAAGGAAACATGGAATTACCTTGACGGTTTGATTTAGCACTCTAGAATTAATATCTATTTCCTTGGAGGACTATGTCTGCAGCCAAAGATATTACACTTCCTTGGCAGTTTTGTTTCGGCCCTTAAGGAAATCTTTAGCACGCAAGGAAATTCAGGATCACAGTAGTGAGGGTGACTATCATGCAAGTAATAAATTGGGCATTGAAGCACAGGTATTAGTGGGCCTAAATAGAAGTGTGTGTGAGGAGGAATTAGAAGCAGAATGTAAAACATGGTATCACATAATAATAAAATCTTTTTTTAGATAAATAGAAGACAACTATTGTATAACTTCGCTCTTATATAACTTAATTTATAGTCCACCACTTAGCTATATTAATGACCTTGCTCTGATTGAAACATTGGAGTAAATGTTCTGGCCTGAAGGCATCAACCCCAAAGTTTGTACTCCTGGATGTAGGCTGTAGCATAGTCGGAAATTTCCGCCCGGCCGCATCACTTCGCCCCTCTTAGTCTTAGATTATTATTCAAATATTTCAATCGTGTGCTTACGTTCGTCTTGTGGGATCAGCCACAAATTTGGTGATGCCCGGGGTGGTTGGGTGGTTCAAGTCTACCGTCCTGTTTTTCAGATATACAAATGCAGACATACAGAGTCAACGGTACAATGGGATCAGCCATTGTAAACCATGGATGGGGACCTTTTCTACCATTGTTACACTTTCGTTCTTGCTCTGCTATTCAAATGGGATTAGTTGTACTGTAACCTTTCTTTTCCCTGTTGAAGTATCTGCCCATACAAAAGTCTGAAACAGTCGGTGGACGACGACGTATTCTGCCGTGGGAATTAAAATCTCCAACTTGATATGTGCATAGATCAATGTCTGAACCAGTCCTTGTTTCTTTAAAATCAAAGCCATCTGTCATAACTTGTTCCTATTCACTTGTTACATCCTTCCACCATTCCAAATAATATGTCACATTCATCCATTGTAAAAATATATATACACTACCAGAAAATAGAATATCCTTGAAAGCTAAAACCCTTCAAGGAAATCATGAAAACTGCCAAAAAAAATTAGTCCCGGCGTCAACCCTCAAGGTATGACGGTCAAAAGTAGAGAGCAAGGAAAATTCGATTACCTTGGAGGGCAGTCACTGCTAATTATTTCTTTGGGGGTTTAACCACTAAGAAAAAAAAGACGAGGCCAATTTTTTCACAACGGGATATATATATTCTCAAGAGTTGATGACTGCCAAGGATATTGTAAGACCCACAAAGAATATATGTTTTATTGAGGGCCGATGATCCCTAAGAAAATATGCCAAATGCCAAGGTATAACCGCCCATCATTCAGTTTTGATGGGTGCAAATCGGAATCAAACTCACGATCTAAGGCACCCACCAACCACTGCACAACAAAGTCAATTGTAACTAAGTGTATGATTTTTATTCTTTTATATTCACTTTAGTAAATCTTGAAATGAATATTTAAGACCATAAATTTTTTGAAACAAAAAAATAACTAAAAAGTTGTATATCTCATTGGATACTACAACTTTGCATTAGATCTTATCACCATATACCAAATGTAGTTTGAATTTTTTTAAAAAATATATCAAAATTTTGAGAACATAAAAAATATATCAAAATCTTCTAGAGTAGTTTTCGTCGTGGTTACATATAGTTCTTTTTGATGTTTTGTTCCCTCTTTTCGGTTTTTCTAGAATAACCCTACAGAAAATACAGATTCACCAAAACTCTTGGAAATTATCAGTTTAAACCCCTAAGTTTCTATTGGTGATACATTTCAAGCATTTATTCAAGTTATATTGACGGGTTATGATGAACAATAACTACCATCAACAAGCTCCCACAAGCTTAACCTTTGATAGTCCCTTAACAAAGCTAAACTCAGCAAATTTTGATCAGGAGTTGCTTCTATGCTTTCACACCTCAAAAGTACACATGCGTTCAAACAAGAATTCTCCTCCGAATTAGAATAAACCGATCTGACTTTCAAACTTACCCATATTACCTTCAACTATGGGGTTTCTTAGCCTCCACTTGGGTCTTGAGTAGTTGAAAGATAGAGCAATCAAGTCAAGTATTGTGTCTCAAGCTCTTTGCTCAACCATTATTCTAAAGTTTTTGTAAGTTTTCAAAATAAAACTCGGAGCTTTTATTGTATGACACTCTCAGATCTCTCAATATATATAGTATTTATGGATCCTCAACTAGGTAATAGTAATGTTATGCCTTTCTCTTCCTACAACTAAAGCTTACAGTAGAGTTCGTAGGTAGGGAGAAAACATGAATGAACATACTTGCAATATATATTTTGTAAAGTCAAACCTTGGATGCAAAGAGAATTAAGTCATACAATCAAATCAAGATGTGCATGTGTATGGATTATAGGCGATATATATGGTGGCTAACCTAATTCTACCTTGCAACTTGAAAACATATCTCTATTTTAAAACTTAGAATCAACTTTGCATGAAAACATGGGCTATCTTATTCATATCTTTCTTTTTTATGCGGGCATCAGAGTACCCATTGTTTTAGACATCTCATACACTTGTCCATTTTTGCGATACTCTTTCTCTTTTTTTATGAATAACTTTTGCATAGCCACATGCCTCTTTTCTGCAACAAAACTTTTGAGAGATAGCAACAAGAACTTTAGAGCATTTATTTGGGAATATCCTATAGGGAATATTTCTGGTGTTCCCTCCTAGTGTAGGAGTAAAATATTTTTGAGTGGATCTAGATGAAATGGCATGTGTTTGCGCCTACCCCCAGTATAGGAGTAGTGCATATGTAGATGGTGTGAACGTGATCTTGATTTTAAGAGCATGACAAACCTCTCATAAGGCTTCAATAAAGCTTAACTAAACTCAATGTAAGCAAACAGCTTATATGAGTGAAGGGTTTTCTAATCTAAACATCGTATATGGCTCGGGTAGGAATTCTAGCTTTGTCATACAAGAGTTCATGTAAGATTTTTATGTTTTTAAAAGATAAATCTCCAGAACTCAAGTATCGCTAGGAATAAAATAAATAGCAACTAAGATATTCTTTTATCATATCCGTCAATTACCTAAACTTAAATCAAGCATATGTTACCCACGAGTTTCAAGTTGAAAGAAAATTCTTATATCAAATCAGTCATATCCAAGACTCAAAAGAATTCAAGGCTAAAAAGTAGGTACTTGAAAGAAAGTATGACAGAGCAACTATTTATCATTTCCATTGCAAGAGTTTATTTTAATCTCCATTATTTATTCAACTCTAAAACTAGACACACTTTTTATTTTGCTTTCAAAATTTTAAAATCACACCTTAATAATATATATAACTAGTTAAGATAAATTTTTATTTTGTTTTCTTTGTTATGCACCTTTTTATTTTTTTAGCAAACATATAGCATACTCAAAAATAGTAAAACTAAAAGGGAAAGAAATACTTAGCTAGATACATGGGGGATGCTCCTCCCCCAAGCTGGATGTTGTCATGGTCGGTTGTTGAATGTTGAGTGATCCCCCTTAGAGTATAGTTTGCAAGCAGACACCCATCTTATCCACCCGGAGGTTGATTCAGAAAGATGTACTTTGGGTGAAGTGAGATAAGGTCAACCAGGTGAACTTGCTTTTTATCATAGGTACCATCCGGCAAAACACTCCAATAAGAACACCAAAAACTCGAGGGTAGGATTAAGATAACAAGTTAGCAGTCAGCCGTTTGAGAATTTGTTTTTCTTCTGAGTTTGACAGATTTTTTAATGGTAGAATTCCACCAGGATGTCTATTTAATATGTTTTTGGATTTTCTATTTTATAATATAGAAGAAAAATGTGCATGCATAACATTTTTATTTTTATGCCACCACAGTGAATACTCCCATGGGCTTCTACACACCATTGATTTACTCACATGAGGCTTAGGATTTATATGATGCAATGATAAAATGCAGTAACAAAACTTTTTATTTTTTCTATTATGGAACAATGATGATATGCAATAAAGTAACTTTTTTATTTTTATCTTTTTTAATGATAGATGTAGAAAAGTAAATACGCTAAAAGAGAAATAATCAATGCAATGCTAGAAAGTAAATATAAATAACTACCGATATTACCTCATGGCAAGGATTCGGATTTTTAAGTCCTCCGAACAGGACTAGGTCGGAGTGAGTACTTTCTTTTCAGGTGCATCATCTGGTCTCAGTGATGGAGACTCAGATGACTGCTCCACTTGTAATGATAATGATGTTACCTTCTCTTTCCATACCTGTTTGGTTTGTGGACTTGACTTTGGAGGAGTAGCTTCTTCTTTTGTCGGTGCTTTAGGTTTTTCATCGTCCCATTCGTTCCATCAGTGTTGACGCAGGTCCTTCACAACTTCTTCTTCGTAGTCTCCCCATTTATTATTAGGGAGTTGATCCTCTTGATGGTGGGATGGTCGACATCTCCTCCTGGAGCGGGACTTCTTTGGCTGCTCATAAGTAGTATAACTATTAAAGTGACAGCGTACCTATTCTCCAAGGAACTAAAAGTGGATTTGTCTGGATCAAACAAAGATGACTTCATTGGTAGTGTTGAGGAATGGTCTTCCTAGGATGATGAGTGAATCATCTTCTTCGTCCATGTCCAAAACCATGAAATCGGTAGGGGCGTAGTGATCTTGAATCTTGACCATTATGTCCTTTATTATGCACTCAGAGATCGAATTGACTGGTCCGCCATCTGTAACTGCATGTATGTCGGGTACAATGGTTCATTACCAAATAAATATTCATATGTTACCTTAGACATTATGTTGACACCTGATTCAACATCGTAGAAAGTCATATGGAAAATCTTCTAACTGATGCTACACTCGATCGTTGGCACGCCAGGATCATCCTTCTTCTCAAGGAATGGTGGAGCAAGAAGGTGATCATACTTTGATCGGATTGTGTTGATCATATTGATTGTCTCTTCAAGTGACTGGCTGGTCTTGTTCGACTACTAATACCGACTACTACTACCTACTACTACTATGACTACTACTACGACTACTATGACTACTACTACTAATGCAGTGTCTTGGTCCTCTGTCTTCTGGGTGTCAAAGCATGCTCGGGGCTCAGGTCGGTTGCTCGCTGCCTCGCTCACTCTGCTGACAAGTGGGACTATGCCCTTGTGGGACTATGTCTTCTGGGTGTCAAAGCCTCGCTCACTCTGCCTCGCTCACTCTGCCTCGCTCACTCTACTACTATCACTCTGCCTCGCCTCGGTTAATCGAAGCCCACTATACTGGCACTGCAAGTGCAAATCCATTCGGACTTGGATTGATCTCTCTTTCTCCTTGTGCTGGCAAAGAACCATAGCTAGCTATCTTGGGTTTTCTTCTTCTTCTTCTTCTTCTTGGAGCCCTTGGGATGTGCTCTGGTGCTAGCGTTGAAGCCCGCTGCGTTAGCTTCTGGTGGAAATAAAAAAAACTTGTCAATATGAGGGCTAAGACATTCAGGGTGATGAGGTTTACTACATTTCTATGCTAACTTAGCCCTTTGGTGGCTTGGTCCTCTTTGTACTACTACTTACTACTTTTTCTAGTGGCTGCTACTCCTACTCTTATACATGCTACTCCTGCTCTTACGCTGGCTGCTCTCCTACTACTCTTACTACTACCTGCTGCTCTTACTACTACCTACTACTACTGGTGGCTGCTGTGCACTTCTCTCATATTGAGCACTCTTCTACTACTCTACCTACTTACTACTTACTACACCTACTTATTGAGCACAAGCTGCTTGTTTGCAAACTACTGGTTGATACTCCTACTCCTACTCCTCCTACTACTCCTACTACTACTCCTCCTACTACTCCTCCTACACAAACTTGTAAGCTGCTTGTTTTCAAACTTTGTGGCACTTGCAATGATGAATTTTTTGAAACTTCTAAAAAATGTGCTGAGGCAGTGGCATATGCAATTGTGTGAAACTTTTTATGCTGATGCAGTGGCTATGATGATGAAACGTCCCCATATTTGTGAGCCCCTAAACTAGGATGGCTTGTATACCATATACAAGCAACCAGTTTAGAAGCGATTGATTACAATGGGGCAAATCTGAGCCAAATATGTAAATGACTTTTTTGATTCTACAATTTTATACTTTTCTCATACTCTTTTGTACTCTTCTTATACAATGTTGTACTTTTCTTAAAATCTTGTATGCATACTCCTAATGTAAATGAAAAAAGGATATGATCTTGTTTTCATATGAATATAATTCTAGATTCCTTTATATATGTTTTGACTCCCAATGTATGTAACATTGTCTTTATATAATTGTGAAATGTCCATATAACTCTCTCTTCTTCATAGCTTGCAATGGCGGCCGAGCCTACCAAACAATGGCATGAGCCTACTCCGGTTTTGAGTTTTGATGAAGGCTTGTCATTAGATGAGAGCACCTCGTACAAGGAGGAGGTGCTAACACTGAGGCCAGAGAAGAAATGTTGTACGGAGGAAGAAGATGATCCGGCCTATAGTCTAACAAGGCCTTCAACATGAGCTTTTCACACCCAGTACGAGACCATGCAGATGATGAGGGTCACGTAAGTATATAACTAACACAACATTGAGGGCCTCGCGTAAGTACAAAACTAATGCCGGTGGTGCCTATGTGTTTGGAGTACACTGAGGAGGGAGAAGAGGAGGGCATGCATCTGGTCCCACCCTGAGCACTTCAAGCGCAATGGCCAGTGGCAAGAGTGGCAAGAAGTCAGACTTGAAGAGGGGCCAACATGGGAGGCACCAGGTGTGTAAGAAGGTGCATGCCATATACAAGATAGGGCCACATGGAGAGCTCTTGGAACCAAAATCTGTCAATGGCACCATCAGCAACCAGTGCTCCTATATAGTTAGGGAGCATATCCTGATCACATATTTGAATTGGAGGAAGGTCCTAGAAGACCTCAAGGGTGCCGTGTGGGGAGACGTGCAGAGGTGGTTCGAGTATCCACTGGACCAGTGTAATGAAGAACTGTATAAGGGGCATGCTCTGTACATTGCAGGGAAAGCACTTCGCAACTTGTAGTCAAAATTCAATAAGCAGTACGTGAAGAAAGGGAAGACACTTGTTGGTGTTTCTAAGCACGACCACCAAGAATGGGGGTCTAGACCCACCCATGGTAACTGTACCGGAAATGTCTTGTTGGCATTCCTTAGCATTGCTACTAGGACTGGTGCATCCTAGCAATAGCACTAAGGAAGGTCAACCGATAGGTCATAACATTTACAAATATTCTCCTTGGATCTATCATTGTAGCATTTCACTCTATCTTTTATTTATATTTTCCCAAATGAAGGCATGGTGTAAAGTTTCTAGTAGGGACATGGACAAGATAACATGATTGCATAATAGATTAGCTACTCAATACAGGGGTAAGTCATGATAAGCTTAAGATAGTGTGACACACACTTGGGCCAACCTCAAGGATTAAAGGAAAAACAAAGAATGAAAGAATGTTCCAAAGTGGAGCAGGTATGTCTAAATAGTTGTGCAAAGAATAGTTGGCGATCATACATATACATGGTTAAGAGTTAGAGCTATGCATGAGAATGGGTCGGGAGGCCACCGAGTACTGGTCCACCAGCAACCTCATGTGACAATTTAGACTCCTATACCCTTGACAAACGTTGGGGATTATAAGGGACGGACATGGCTGCCACCACCTGCCGCCTACCCCTCAACTGGAGAAAGGGAAATGCATCCACTTGTTCCCTTGTACCCGAGCACCACACCCACATATAAGAAAACTACCCACACCCCCCTCGGACCTAACCCTATGGATCAACAAGCATAGGGCATGGGCATACCCAAAGGCACGACGAACCGCCACCTGTACTTAGCTCTAAACCTCAACAGATATATAGCATGAATGCTTAAGCACAAGTCCTATATGACAAAACCCTAGCATAGAAACTATAGTCTAGTTCATATGCTGTGATCATGTCAAAAGAACATGTTAAGATCATGATACACAAACTATATGCTAGTTCATATATCAAGGTTATAACATGAAAACTATACTCTAGTTCTATAGCACAACTATATATATATGAAATATGAGCATGACTTTGGAAGAAATAATATTAGTATTCATACCAGATATCTTTTCTCCCAAGGAGCCAAGCTCTCCTTGATAGCTCTTGCCTTACTCCCCTGCTAATTCTACTCCTAAACTAAGCTAGAAGAGTGGAGAGTGGAGAGGTGGAGTGAGGTAGCTCCCAAATGAGGTGTGTGTGAGTGAGGCACCCCTCCTCTCTCTTATATAGAGCTGGATCAGGCGGTTCAGGGGGCAATATTCCCCGGCACACCCCGCACCGCCTGCCCCTAGCATTAATGTTGCCGACATGCCGAAGCTGGGCTAGAGAGGAGGCAGGAGGCGTGCCCGCACCTAGGCCGGGGCCCCTTGGCCTCTCCTTCGCCCTATGGGCTCCCCTCTGATCCTAGGCTTCGATGCATACATGGGCTTGGCCTAGTTCTTCTCTAGTTCGGCCCATTGCCCTTGTATTGCTTGTTTACGCCTTCCTAGAAAGCATATTTCCTCCCTGTTTCACTTGTTTCCGGCGTATGTTTCTGCAAAGTGTTGATTCTACCAGTACATGTGGAAATAGTTTAGTAGTAAAGGTATATGTGTGTAGAAGTGTATATTTTCCTCCTTTTTAGAATTATGTTGGTGGTATAAATGTGTTGACCAAATCCATGCCCACACCACCGTTGGTGGCCAGATTGACGTCGGTGGTTGCCAGATCTGCGCCCTCGCTGCCGTTGATGGACGGATCCGCGTTGATGGTGACCAGATCTACTCCCTCGCCGCTGTGCCGCGTCGGTGGTCATTGGATCCAAGGAGAAGAGGAACCACCAGCTGAGTACCACTGCTAGAGGGGCCATGCCCCTCGGGCCGCGTCACTGGAGGGGCCGCGCGCCCCATGGCGAGCTCCGCCGCAACTTGCCGCCGCCAAGGAGAAGAGGAGCCACCGGAGAAGGACGCCGCGACCCACGCATGCTGAGCTCACACCATAGCCAAGCTCCTGTCCTCGCTGGGCCATGACGAGTGCCGCCGCCAGCTGCGCGAGCTCGAGGCTTGGAAGGGCTCCGCGCACAACAGGGAGGGAGCAGAGGGAGAGGAATCAGAGAGGGAGACGAGGTGCTTGCGGGGGCGAGAGGGAGATGGAGGCGCTTGTGCTTGTGACAGAGAGGGTGCGGCTTCTGTGCCCGTGTGGGAGAGGGACAGAGAGAGGGAGGGTGCAGTGGCTGGGTGAAGAGAAGTGGAGGGTGGAAAGAGAGGAGTTTGTGTATATATACTTAGGGTGTGGAGTGGGCTGTTGAGTGGGCCTTGGGCCTCTTAACCGAGGCGGGCCTCATAAGGCGTCCGTTTCTGATAATGGTCTTTATTTTTGGAGCGTCCTGCTTCCACAAATAGATTTTAGGAGGCTGTTACTTTCCGACAGCCTTTGATAATGGATTAACGGAGGCGGTCGGCTAACGGTGTCCGCCTCAGTTAATACATTAACAGAGGCAACCACCTCCATTATTCGAGCATGAATAAAGGCAGACACCTAAAGTTGCCTGGCCGCCTCCATTAATCCTTAACCGAGGTGGTCGCTCGGTTGGCGGCCCTGCCACCGATTAATGGAAACGGCCGCCCAGCCCGCCCGCCCCAGTTAATTAAACTGCATTGCCTCGCAAAACCTTTTCTGTAGTAGTGGAAATTTGAATGTTAAAATCTAGTTTTGTGATGTTATTACAAGACATAGGCTGCCACAGAGCTACCATAACCTTAATTATAAGTTTCAGTTAAGTGAATTGAAAACACACGGAGGTGCGATGTAAAGGGGAGGAAGTTATCAATATGATTCAAAACACATATAGAATAGTTGACAAGTGTACGGTTCGACCATAGAGATAAGGACATTTTATTAGTTGTATGGATTAAACACAAACTTCTAATGCCATTTGTAGCATAGCATCGATTGATGGACAAGTAGTAGAATGGCTCAAAGGGCCGTAGACTTCAGTAGGTGACTGACTGAGGTGTGTACTTTGTACGTATGCGGGGAGGATTATAGTAATATGAGACTCAGTCTACCAGTTGCGTAAGGTTCTATTACGTGTTTTTACCATCCACATCCACCCGTCTCCTCCTTCGTGTCTCTTCCCCTGTTCTTCTCCATCAAAGATAGCTTAGCATCCAAATCCATGGCAAATCCCTGGAGCATCCCAGCAACGGGCTGGATCGTCGCCGTAATGGGCTGGCTGCTCTCACCCATCATCAGCTTAATCGTGAACAAGCTCTTTGCCTACCTCATTCTTGATGCACCAAAAGAGCTGCTTGCGCTGGAGTTGGACACTGTCCCAGCTCTCAAGGTGATGCTGAGAGAGGTCGAGGAGCAGAGGATGCTGAGGGCAGCACGAGACGAGGGGTCTCGATCTGAACTTGAGAGACTCGACAAGATGGACATGCATCTCAAGGCTGCCTTGTGCGAAGCAGAAGACATCCTGGACCTTGTGGATTACCACAGGATCGAGAAGGAAATGAGCGGTGGGGGCAGCGGGAGAGGGGTGCACAACCTCCTCGACGCTGCTGCTGCATGCATCGTCGCCAGCTGCCGAGGGGGCTGGATCAGGAGATGCATAGACATCACCCCATCTTTGGTTACTGCAGTGCGTGCAGAGCATGAAACAGAAGCTGGGGCAGTTATGCGGACGTATCAGCCTACTATGGGGTTCAGGTGCAGACGTTCTACAGTCGGTGTCCAGAGGATCAGCGGTTGGTTCAGGCACCTCGTCGCCAACATCACCAGCTCCTGTCGTGCAATGCTCAACTGGTCTTCTGATCGGGTTGCAGATGCCCGGTATTACCGGGACTGGTCATATGAACAAGTTGGCATCATAAGTAACCGGGTAACATCTGATCTCCATGTCCAATTCCAGCTGCTTGCAAATACTCCCTCTATCCCAATTCCATCAAAAGTAACCGGCTAGCAGAAACGTAGATTTTGTTATGCAATTAGATATATACTATGTCTACATACATCTATAGTAAAAGCAAATGAGATTCTCTAGTGTTAAGGTGCCTCAGCGCCATAGTCACCGATAGCCGGTTGCGACGCTTGACTCCGGCGAGTAGCCGGCCCACGGCCGACGGATCTTGCAGCCCCGCCACGGCACTGAGTCGCAGACCTGCCCCACCCCAATATCAAGTCACACCCACTGCCCCACCTTGTCACCGTGCCGCCACGGCCACGACCTGACACTGCACTGGCACAGCACTGCGCTACCCCGATCTGCTTCGCCGGATCGCCAACCCGCTCAACTAAGCTCCGCTTGCTCTGTTTCCAGATCTCGTTGTTAATCTCGGTTGTCACTCCGTCCCGGAACCTCGGCATCAGGGTGAGCCCTCGCGGGATCCACAGGGCCGTCATGGGTGCATCACTGCCATAGGTGAGCAGGTGGCTGCGCTGCCACCAGTCGCCGTGACCCACACTTGGCCTCCTGCCCCTCCTCAAGCATTGCATCAATTCATCTTCAGCTCGTTGTCAATCGCCTGCTCCTCCATGCATCCATCGGTCACACTAGTACAGCGCTGATTTCCACAACTCCGCTCCAATCACTTGCAACTGGCATGTGAGGAGTCATGCTACCCCCTTGGCCAGGCTCTGAGACTTTGGCGCCTAGTGCGGAGGATCACCCTACATATATCTCATCATCATGCCATGTGGTGCGGCCGCCGTCTCCATTGTCCAAGTCTCTGGTGCATCGTACCGTTGACTTCAAGTCATGGGCTCGTGGTAGATGCTACCATTCTCTCGCCCGTGATCACCAGGTAAGCTCGTGCCAGGACTCCAGCTACATCTGTTGTCATTGTCCTAGTCATAGGGAGCGGCAGTGCCACCTCCAGTCTTCCTCGGCTTTACCGCTTTCTGGATCTCGTTCCCAGCATCACCGTCTTCACAATGATCAGAGGCAGGCAGATGTTGTGGCTACATCTCATCCGAATGTGCATTGTGGACCACTATGAACTTAGACTAACCACGGGCCCATTGTGTGCTGCGTGTGGCTGCAAATGTCGCATTGCACATGGGTCATCCACCCCAGATTTTTGTTCTATGCTTGGGCCTATGATGGAGTCACTTTGTTCAGATCTCCACAAGTTCTTCATATCTCAACTTGAGGAGGTGGTATTCCCACTTGGAGATGAGACCTCAACCATTAAGTTGTGGCTTCCACGAATGGCCGACCATCTAGAAATCATCGAGCCACCAAGCAAGGACACCTTTTGTTCCAGATTTGTTTGGTCTATTTGACCCTTGTTCCCCAGTTAGGCACTCTTTGACTCAAATCACTCTTTTCTGTTTGCACGCCTATCTAGGATTGCAAGTTTCATGGTGAGAAGTTGATGGCCATAGTGGATCCAAACAGTGTGATGCAGAATGAAAAGGAGCAATCGCAGGAGCAATCATAGTGGGTCCAAGTGTTGTTGGAGAATCAACCACAGTGACAATCGTGACCTTCCCACCTTCGCTGAGCCAGCTTTAGAGCCCCCAACAAGCACCATTTTGTTGCACACCATGGCTCCATTGGTCTTGCTCATGGAGCGTGACACATCTTTTGAAGATACTATTTTAGTCGAAGATGCATCCGATGAGGAAGAAGCTGACATAGGTACGAGTGGGGCAATGGAGGACCCTATTCATATCATCATCCCTTTGAAAGGATCCTCTCAGTCTATTGATGAGATCAATGGAGAAGAGCCCAAGCTGCCAAATAATCTGTTGATGAAGGAGACGCCCCAAATGAACATCAGCATGAAGATCGAGGATTGCGTTAGCCCCCCCCCCCCCCCCCCCCCCCAAAATCCATCACCCACCACTGGTGAAACCATTGATGAGATGTCGACGCAAGTCTTATGACAAATTGATGGTTCACCAAAGCACCTGTTTTGCCAAGCACAAAAGTTCTAAAAGACTTGGGGATTGTTAGGAATCACTGGAAGCTCAATGAGGGTGCAATTCAAGAATATGCAGTGTGTGTGAAAGAACTGTTGCCACCAGGTCTTGCTTTCTAGGATCTTGTGGCACGGATCTCTTTGCCTCTTTGCTAGGCTTCGTTGTTATTGTGTTGTCAGTTTAGCTACTGTTTGCCTTGTCATTTACCTTTGGCAGTTGCTTTCTTTGTTGTTGGTTTCGCCATTGTTGATTTGTCGTCTTAGGATTTTTGTTATTTTGTTTCATTACCAATCTGAGCTTCTTTTTCTTCTTAATATAATCGGCAGGTCTCTTACCTGATTCATTTAAGAAAAACATTTTATAATTTGGAATGTATGGAGTAGCATTACAGCATTGCAAGCACTATGATTTTGTTAAATTTTATCTTGTTCTCCTTTTGTTGTGTTAAATAAGTTGATATGCTGATGCATAGATCGGTGGGCCAGTGCTATTAAATGAAATTTCCTATTTTAAAAGAGTCAATACGAATACTTCTTTTACATAAATTCCCAGCCATTTTTAAAGTCTTATTTTGCGTGTATGAAACGACATGTGTTTCCAAAGGGTTTATAGGTCTTGAGAATATGTGGCTAACATAATTATTTGAAACTTGTTTGCAGATGGATGGCAATGCAATAGAAGGTTTAGTGCCTATTACTGAAAGAATCAGACTGAGGAAACAAATAAAGGGCATAAAAGATATTCTCTCTTTCTCGAACAAGTCAGATCTGTTGAATCAAAACAGCAGCATCAGTAGAGCCAAGGACGCTGCCAAGGAAAGCAGCAGCAGCTGCACCATCATGAACAGCGCCAAGGAAAGCAGCAGCAAACAGAAGGAAATTAATGACTTGTACAGAAGCATTAAACAGAAAGTGTTTGGTCGAGACAAGGACCGTGCGCATATATGTAGGATGCTTCGTAAGGGACTAGATGCCAATGCAGCAACCTCCAGTGGTCAGAAGCCTTATTCTGTGATTGGCATATATGGCATTTCAGGTTCAGGGAAGAGTGCCTTGGCACAATATGTTTGCGACTCTGAGAAGGACATAGGACATTTCCACCCTATCATGTTCATTCATGTGGGGAAGACATTCAGCGTGGGTGATATATTTCATGATATGCTGGAGCAGATCACACAGAGCCGGCCATCTAAAGACAAAGATCTTAGAAGTCTAAAAAAAGAGCTGGAGGAAAAATTGAAAGACAGATGCTTCTTGTTAGTACTGGATGATCTCTGGATCTATGATGAGAATCAGGAGGGACCTGACATTCGGCCTCAACAGGAAATTTTACTTGCTACACTTTGTGCAGGGCGAAGTGGAAGTGGAATCCTGGTGACAGCCCAAAGAGAAGATGCAGCTGCAGCTCTAGGTGCTCAGGAGCAAATTTCAATACCTGATTTGGAAGACAAGGAGTACATGTCATTGTTCATGCATCATACGCGACCAGGTACAGTTAATGATCATGAGGAATATGGAAGGATTGGGAACAGGATTGTGAAGAAGCTGCACAGGTCACCAATCGCAGCAGTCACTGTAGCACGCAGGCTTCAGAGGAACAAGAATATTAGTTTCTGGGAAACAACAGCGAACCTTGACGTGCTGAACAAGACTATGGGAGCTCTGTGGTGGAGCTATCAGCAGCTTGGTTTTGACATCCGGCGATGCTTTGCATACTGCAGCACTTTTCCTAAAGGATATGTCTTTAAACGGGATGAGTTGATTCACATCTGGATAGCACAAGGGTTTGTAAACACCATGAGTAGTGCAACAGAGGAACTGGAAGATGTAGGCCAGAGCTACTGTGACGAATTACTGACATTCTCATTTCTGCAAGCAGAGAGAAAGATTTTTGACAGGAAGACCGAGGCACTTACAGTTCATGACCTTCTGCACGACTTGGCAGAGAGGGTTTCTGGTAGTGAGTTCTACAGAATTGTTTTGAATGGATCACCGAAAGATATCCCGCGAGGGGTTCACCATCTCTTCATTGAGACCAACAATGGAGCAGAGATGTTTGAGAAAATTGTGGACTTGGAAAATTTGCGTACCCTGATCATCAAGGAGACTTATGCAGATCCTATGGAAACTATAAAACACAAACATGACTTAGAAAAAGTTTTGGATCGTTTGTTCATGAGGCTGACGAAACTGCGGGTGCTGATCATTAAACCAAGTTGTGGTACAAAAGAGTGGTTAGTCCCAGCATCTATTGATCAGATGAAGTATCTGCGTTATCTTGGTTTCCATTTTTCTCGTCCCTCTGTCGAACTGATTTTGCCAAGCACATTTACCAAGCTTTATCATATCCAGATCATAGATTTTCCATTAGTAAAAGCATACTGTCCTGAAGATATGGCAAATCTCATCTCATTGCGGCACATCTCTGCTCTGCTATCTTTCCCCAATGTCGGAAGGCTGATATCACTCCAAACGCTGACAAGCTTCACTGTACACACGGAACAAGGGTATGGGTTGAAGCAGCTAAAGCATCTGAACAAGCTTCGAGGCACTCTGAATATATATGAACTTGGGATTGTCGGGAGCAAAGAGGAAGCTCTTGAAGCCCACCTATGCGACAAAGAGGGACTCAGAAAACTGCAACTGTCGTTAGGCTGGCACATGATCGATCCTGACGTGGAAGCAGAGGTACTTGAGGGTCTCTGCCCCCCAAAGGATCTTGAAGAGCTTAATATCTTGTGCTACAATGGTTCGAGGTACCCTAGCTGGATGTTGAGTCGCCACCATCCATATGCCCCAAAGAACTTGCACAAACTAGAACTCTTTGCTTGCAGCCATCTAGCATCTTTTCCTGAAAATAGTGACTTCTTCGTTGGTCTGCGTGAGCTTTACATTAACAGTTGTCGCTGGGACAGGTTGCCAGAAAATATGCAGGGCCTCGTATCGCTCCAGACATTGACGATTTATAACTGCACTAAGATGAAGCTTCTTGCAACGCTGCCCCAACATTCTCTTAAGAAGATTAGGATTGATAACTGCAGCATGCTTTCTACTACCTGTAAAGAAAAAGGACACCAAAATTGGTATAAGATCCAGCACATTCCTGAGAAATACATTGATCGGTAAGGAAACATGAAGCCTCAGTTCTGCGTACTAGCAAGAGCTCAGCTGAGATGCATGGTAAGTAACTTGGCCGCCTTCGTTTTCTAATCCAAAGAGGATGCTGCATTCATAGCCAATTTTTAATAAAGAGACATAATAGACCCTACAATATTATGTTTGTAAATCAATCCATCTGTCAAACAGACATCAGGAGACAATTCAGCGGAGGGAACATGCAGCCAAGAAATTAAGGCGTTTAGATCATAACCCAAACTGTAGGCTGCATGGTGCCATGGTGTGTGTTCTGATCCTTGCTACATTGTGGGTTTGTGCTTCTCTTCCTTCCACCATTCCGCCCAGCCTTGTTTAATCTTAGTTTTGCTCATCTTTTTCCTTTCTTTCTTTGTATCTTGATTGCTTTGCCCCAGCTCATTTCCTGCTAGTTACTTGTACTGTATTGTACTATTTTGTTTTTTATTTTTCAATAAAATCACAGTAAGGGCGTGCCCTCCTGCTCTCCGTCAAAAAAAAATAAAACAGCATGTATATAACTATATATAGTTTGTTAATTTGCTGGGATCCATGAGCGCGAGTGTGACAGATAATTAAAGTTCTACTCATATGTTCCCAGCTATTGGGTGAGCAATGCCGATTGCCGAGCACAGGAACAGGCAGTATATATATGAGAGTTATTCTTCAATTGTCCTATGAATTGGAGCCTGCAAGAGAATGGAGATAGGCATCCACGAAATTTATATGAGTATTACTCTCTTTGTTTGAATTTGTAAGTCATTTTGGTCTTTCTAGGTATATAGCTTTTGTTATACACCTAGATATACGCTATATATATATATATATATATATATATATAGTAAAAGAAGTTTGAAAGTACTGCTAGTACTTTTGGGTACTTTTTGTTGGAATAGTGTATCCCAACAGATGGGGGGTGAAGACCTTCGCTCGGCTGGTGCTCTGAGTGAAGGATAAGTTATAGGAAGGAGGTGGCAATCCCAGATGGAGCTAGGGTTTCATTAATTCATTCACCAACCAGTCCGTAGTTGCATTTATGCTCACCTTTTATAGGGCATTGTTTCCCCCTAGGCTATTTACAATTACATCCCATGACGGCGTCAGCATATTCCAAGTATATCCTCCTCTCAACACAAGCCGCCAGGGGCATCTATGGCAATCCGCTATGCACCGCCTCCGTCTTTTGGGCTTCAGCCCTTGGGCCACCAACGGCCCACATCCAGTCGGTTGGTGGGGCTGCCAACATCTCCCGCGTGCTTGGGCTAGACCTCTGCTCTGTAGTCATCGTCTTCGCTCACACCATTGGGACCTCCGCCCCGATGTGTTTCCCTAGGGCCTTCGCCTTTCCTCTGGACCCGGGCAGAGGCACCGCTTATTCTCCTGCATAGTCCTCGCTGGTGCCGTCGTAGCCTTCGCTGATGGCTGGCTTTCATGCTTGGCGGGGGGCCTCCGCCAGCAGATTTGGAGGCTCTGCTTTTCCTGAAAGAACTCAAGACAACGCTAGGACATTAGTCTAACTCCCAATCACTCAGGCCTCCACCACCTAGGATACCTGTGTCTCAACAGTTTTCCCCCTTTTGAGGCCACAGATCGATGCTATGGACCGTGATCTCATAATTTGTTTTGGACCTATTGGGCGGAGGCCTCTTTGGCTGTGGCAGAGGTGTTCTTCCCCCCTCTTCTCCCCTGGGCCGGCTAGATCTGACCGTTGACCTCGATTTCTACCGCGCGCTGAACGGTCGCATTGCTTTCACGTGCGCGGATGCGACCGTTTGGTCTTGGGAAGGGGGCGGTTCCCTCAGTGTTGGTGACCGTTAGGCACCAGAAGCCGAAGTGCCCGCCCATGGCCTATATAAAGGGGGCGCGATGGAGGTCCCCCTACCCCTTTAGAGCAGTCGCTTTCATGCTTCGCTTGCGCGCTTTGCCTTCTGCTAGTCGCTTGCCTTTGCTTCCTTGCGCTCTTTGCGTTTGCTGCCTTCGGCCTCCGTCTGTTGCTGCCTTACTACCTCAGCTTTGGCGGTGGCTTCCTCTCCTTCTTCCCCCCTTCCCCGCCTGGCTACCTTTTTTGGTCCCTATCACCACCTTCTTGGCATTGGGGTGAGTGGTGGTTTGCACATTTTGAGGAGTGCATTGTGGCGAGCATCACAGCGCAGGAGCTTGAGGACGATCTTGCAAGTGTTAGTGCTTCCATTGGTGATTTTGTCGGAGGTAGTGAAGTGAAGGTGATGGCTGAGAAAACTTGGGACTTTGGCGAGTCCTGGTAACGGAGAAGATGATCAAGAAGATGGAAAAGGAGGGTTATCTTTCTGCTCGTCGGGCCGAGCCTCCGCTGCCGGGGGAGACTATCAGGCCCCTAATTTAGGGTCCACTGTGCATCATGTATCAGTCCCTGGATCCGTAGCTGATACGCACAATTCAAACAAGATTGATATCAAAAACCATACTTTTATTGCTAATGGAGAAATATATTACATGGTTTGGATTACAAGCTTAGGCCACTAGCCTTACATAGTATATCAGAGATCTAAGACAACGGTCCTATGACAACGTGGCTCCATTCCTACAGGCAACTTGGAGCACGGACGTAACCCTAGACTTATTCCTATAGCGTACTCCCAGTCGTCATAGTCCTAACGTAGTTCCTTGGTGTAGTCACACGGCTCTGTCTTCGAGTGCCTTCCTGATGTCCTATCCTAGAGTAGTCCTTAGTAGCTCCATTCTCGGATATACTCGTACAGCTTCATTCTTAAAAACATAGAGTGGAGGGGGTGAGTACATACGTACTCAGCAAGCCCTAAACTTTGGGTGGAGGAAAGGTGGATGGAAGCTATATGTGGAGGGGGTTAGTCGTAATGGTAGTAGGGAGAAGTGGTTACAAATATAGGTTTGGCCCTGGCAGGGTATTACCATCCTCGCTAGTTCCCAAGATTAATTATGGTTACCAAATTAGTATAAATACACCTTACCAGATCATATTGTTGCGGAAGTCTAATCATAGTGTCCCATCCTAGCATCTGCCCATTCTAAGGACGTGGCTATTTGAATAGATTTGAGAAAACTCTGCAGAGGTGTACAAATTTCCCCACATGATAGACACAGTCTCTAAATATGTACGGTGGTAGAAACAGGCCTAACGAGATCCCGTACCCGCTTGGATGCCTCCTAGATTTTCATATAACTCTACTATGGCTTCTCAGGGGTTGGAAATCAACTCGATTATCCGACTACCGAAACCATATTATGGGCTCACATGTGGCCTAATCAATAGTCATGGGCTAGTACCCGGCCCTAATGATAATCATAGGCTCGTACTCGGCCAAAATCTCATAACATGGCTCGTACCCAGCCAATCATATCACAACATGGCTCGTACCCGACCATTCAAACAATAACATAGGCTTGAACTCGGCCAAAATATCCTAGCGCTTAACGTGGAAGGCCATAAAGCAACCATGCCAACCGGGCCATGGAAGGTCCCTTATCCGTGCCTGCTCCTGATATTCCGTTACCAATACCGGCCTTCTAGTATAAATTATACTTCAATCTAACGGGGTGTGAGATCAAGTCTACACATATAGACATGTGGGTGTATGTAATGTCTCACTAGGTGAAGAGGCTATGAACCGGTCCTTATGTGATCGGGGTGAATATCCCCCATAGGAACCCTTCCTAGGCGATCCTGTGAAGGTAATCTATCCCCACATAAATTATCTCCACTCACTCCCTGTTGGGGTTTAGTCCAGTTTTACTAGTTTAAAGTTCCATAGTCATTAACCTCAGGTTCACAGAGCTCATCTCATATCGAGGTAACCATTACCTCACCACAATATCAAAATCAAGCTTATATCAAAATAATTATCATCAATACTCACATTATCATAACCGTGCTCATGACCCATTATAATTCCATTAATTTATACAGAGAATTTAAGTATCATAAGTTAAGTTTATTAGTTGGTGGAGAGGGGTATGGTGGGTTTATGGTGGAGGCTAGCAATTTGAGGTGGTGGTGGGAAGGGAGTGATTAAGGGTTGTTAAATGATGTAGATGGGAGGGAAAAGGTGGGTATTAGGACTTGCCTCCATTCACTTACGAGTATATCCAGGGCTCTCGATTCTGCGTGCTTCTTGCTCCTGTTCTAGTGTAGCCGTGCTCCTAGGATCCATCGGGTCATCTCCACGTCTTCTACCCTATGCGGTCTAGCATTGACAAACAAGAAGCACAAACAAGGAAAATAACAATCAAGGCATGTAAGACACACATAGGCAATCAATCAATCCTACACGGGTTGGTCCTAGCAGGGTCATGGGTCGTTAACTAGCCTATCATTATTATTTCAATTTGAAGTAAGATATAGATAGAGGTATTCCATCGAACAGGGTGGCTCCTACGGGCTAAGTTAGTGTGAGTGGTTGGTTTGGTGAAAAACCAGGCCGCATTATTATATTCACTATTATGTGAACCTAAAAGAGAAAGCCTGACCGAATCATCATATATGATTTGTCTGACTTCTACAGTTCCACGGGGTTAGTGGTACATACGCACATGCATATGTATGCGCCTAGGGTTAGTTAAGTTAGGGCAAAAAATAAGGTTAGCCATACATAGGCGTATACCTGGGTATCAAGCATATCCATGTATGTATATAGAAGGGTGGTTACCATTTTAGGTGATTGGGTACCGATATATATATATATATTCGGGTATGTATCATGGTATATGCACATACGCGAATATACAGGGTTAACTACTACTACGGGGATGGCTACTACGGCGATGGATGCTACTACGGATTACTATTAAATGAAAGAAATAAAGAGCAAACATATCTAGAATTTAAATGGGCACCAAAAGTTAGGAAAGACATTTTAATATGTGGGGTTTTATTTTATAAGAACTATGGTGCAAGAATTATGAAAATCGGAATTACGGCGATGGAGTTATAAATTATTAAAGTCTACTGACTAAATGTGGATGCAAAATAAACATGCGAACTATTTCTACCATGTTTATCTAATGAAAATGAGTGGCAATTATATCGGTATGCTCTAGCTACTCTAGTTTATTTAGAAATTTTCTAAGATTTTTTTATATAATTAGAAGGCTTGCCTTATAATCTACTGTGTACATTTCCTGTGTGCACTTAGCAATTTCCTCAGCCGGCTGACGCGTGTGTCCAGCCAGCGGTCAAACCGGCCGGTCACTGTGCTCGTGCACCTGTGAGCCGATCGGTGGACTAGCTGCTTTTCCCTCTATGTTTCACGTGAACCAAGTTGACTAGAAAAAGAAAGGAGAGGGTGAGGTGGCATGCTCCTATTGGTTGCTGTGCCGGAGCTGTTCATTGGCCGTCCGTGGCCTCGACTCCGGCAAAGTGCTGGTGGCGCGGCGCCGGTGTGCGCTGAGCAGGCGGAAGCGGCTCCGGCGGCAGCCTCGTCTCAGCGAGTAGAGGCGAGCGCGGCGGCGAGTCGACTCCGGCAAGCGCGGCTGAAGACCTCGGCTGCGGCGGCTCTAGAGTCTAGATTCCCGTCGTGCTATCGGCAGCCGGCGGGACGAAGCAGAGCTACGGCGTGCCTGAGCTTCAGCTCCAACCTTGTGACTTGGCAAGGCGCCTCCTCGATGATGGCCATGGCCGGCCTTTTATAGGCGCGCGGCAAGGCGGTGGCGCCCAAAATATCTCCGGCGACAATGGTGGTGAGCTGTCATTCCTATCCTCGCGTCCGTACGGCAGCTCGAGCTGTCAACGGATTTCGCGGAGGAGATGCTTGAGGAGAATGGCGATGACGGAGAAGGGCGGTTGCGCACAGTGAGCTCTCAGATATTTCTCCGCGGGGAGACGACGACGCACAAGGTCGGTTCGTCGAAATATCTTCGACGTCGTGTTCCACGTGCTTGAGGGGGAAGACGGCGTTCACGTGGCTTGCCCGCGGCGAGGCGCGTGCTGCGACTTGGGCCAAACTGGGCCACTGGCTTTGCTGCCACCTGGGCAGCGCGGGAGAAGGGAGGGCTCGGCCCTTGTACACAGTAGGAGTTTTTCTATTCTTTTTTGTTGTAAATAATAATAAATGTAACAAAGCATGTATATATATGTATGTATTTCCTAGATATGACTTTATTAATTCATAGTTAAATTAAGAGGGACAAGATATTATTGTATATATGTATACGATGTGTGTATGTATAACTGAAGCATGTATATATGTATGTATGACTTCATGGATGATTTAAGAAGGGAACAAGATTTGTATATATATGGTGTATATATTTCTAGATATTTCACGGCAAAGGAACTATCTAGCATATAATCGAGAAGAGAAAGGATGATAAATTAAACATGAATGTATATATGTGTGTATACGCATTATAAATAAATGAAGCATTTCTAGTACTAGGAAATTAAAGAATGTAACCATGATGTATATCTATATATTATATTATAACTATAGACCAGGGATTTCATATCTATACAAGTTAAATGTAGCTAATATTAGGAAAACAATAATCTAGCAATGCGATGGCCAATATAATTAAGCAGAGAAGGTAACAAAATATTGTTTATATTACCATGCATTATCTACTGCTATAATATAAGGAAAGGTCAAGAATGCAACTGGCATTTAAGGGTGGTTATTTTATTGCCGCAAATAAATTCTAAAAAGGCAAAACACACAACCAATCAAGCAAACACTCAGGAACTCAAGCAATCATGCAAACAAGCTTTCAAGCATTCAAACAATCACAAAGCAAGGCGAATGTATATGTTGAATTTTCATGCAGGGTTTTTGGAAAGCATTTCCTTTTAAAAGGGCTTTGTCTAATTATACTAATCAAGTTTTAATTTGTTGTAAAGTTTTAAAAAGTTCAAATTTTTATAAGTTTTTAACATGATGCAAAAAAAACACGGGTGTTACAGAGACCGTGCCTTCACCTCGTGAGGGTTATGCGGTGGTGTTCAGAGACTATTTTTCTTGCGGCCTTCGCCTGCCTTTCATCAAATTCTTGCGGGAGGTTCTTGAGGTGTTTCTGCTTCAGATCCATCATCTGACTGCCAATGGGTTCCTAACTTTGAGTAAATTTTGCTACGCTTGCGAGTCATATGGTGCTGAACAAATTTGGAGACGTTCTGCACATACTATGAGTTACAGTGGCAGCCGAAGAAGGTTAAGGTTGGCGCAGAGGAGCTTGTCGCCCAATATGGCAGCTGCGCCTTTATGGCGAAGAGGCAGCAAGGAGGGCTCGCGCTTGGAAATCTCATACTACCAAAAGAATAAGTGGGATTGGGACTAGATGAAGTACTGGTTTTACCTCTGGACATATAGTGTAACCCGCACGTTTGAAGATGGTTCGAAGATCGTTCTTGATCCCTTGGCCTCTATCATGTCCGAGATGAAACCTCTGTCTAAAGTTACTCCAAGCGAAGAGATGACGCTTGAGAGGGAGGCCTGTGACAAGGCCTTCGCTTTGGCATGCCGCTACTCCAGAGGCCGGGACCTGGTTGAGGAGATGGTGGCGTTCAACTGCTGGCCGCTTGGCAAGAAGCAGCTTGAGTTCATCAAGATAGCAGACATTCCGGTCTATGGTGCGGCCAAAGGGGTTCCCTTCCCACAATTCGGGATCGAGTTGAAGGAAGGCGAAGACAAGAAGGCCATCACCGCGATGGTGGAGGAAGGCATGCGGGAGATTGCCAGAAAGATCTCCGACATGGAGTACCTTGCGTGGAGGGCTGTCGGAGGTGCAATGCCCTGACTGAACAGAGTCCTTGAGGAGCTCGGGATCCATCATGAGGAGCATGAGGTTCCTCCGGAGGTCCTAGCTACCATCGAGGAGAAGAAGAAGAAGGCCGTTGCTAAGAATGTCACTGTGGTGGCAGAATCAAAGAAGAGGAAGGGAATTAGCGGACCTAAGGTTCTTGCCAAGAAGCAGAGGATTCCCACTGCTGTAGCTGCTTCGGCTACCTCCATCTCCGGTTCTGCTCGAGCCTCTGCTGATGCAGAAGAAGCTTCTGCCAAGAATAGTGGGAAAGGTCCGACCTTGGCTGGAATGGAGGAGCAGAAATCTGCCATGCTCGACAGTTTTGACGGCGGCCAGGGGGCGGAGGGCGTGGACCGTCCGAAACCCTCTGCGGCTAATCCAATGCCAGGCGTGTTGGGCGGCGATTCGACTAGCTCTGATGGTGCGGAGGACGCAGGGCCCGGGGGTGCCCTCCCGTCGAAGGACGTGGAGGCTGGGCACGCTAGCCGTCGTCGCCTCGTGGATATTGAAGTCCTGGAGTTGTCCGAGGATGAGGTGGACTCACAACCTCCCGCTGCGTTTCGAAGTGCCACGTTCCGGCCGCAAACGCGGCGTTCGACAGGCTGGGACGTATGAACTTCACTTGAGTGAGTTGCCTCCGCCTGTTGGCAACTTTGTTTCTTGAGTTGTGCGTGTATTATGCCTTCACAAGTTATGGTTTTTCAGAGGAAGAGACCAGCGCTCTTGGGAGCCGTGAGGGGCTCGCCGCTGGCACGAGCGTTGGCTACGTGGGGTTGTGGTTGCCTCCGCGCTTCCCAGTTGTTGGCACGACCCCTCGACCCGCCGCCCTTGGTCTGGAGCGTGGAATGGGTTTGTGCCTTCGCCGTTCAGGTCTGATCTATTTTTTGCTTTCGTACGTGCTGACACCTTCTCTTTTGTTTTTTTGTTTGTTTACCATAACTGGTTGGTCAGATGCCATTCATGCTGTTTATACTGACATTGGTCTCCTTTCTCTTTTTCTCGTTTTCAAATGTTGGGCTTATGTTCCTTATACTTTTTTTGTGTGTTAGATTGGCACTACTAATTATTGTACTTGTACTTGTGTGTGCAAGAAGTCTTTCAAAATAACCCATGTATAAATGGATTGTATAGCATTTCTTTTTCAGCCATTTGCATGATATGAAATAGGAATGTTTTCTTTTCGACTTGAGATAAGTCAAAACCACTCGTATGGTCACTAAGATTTGGCCTTTTGGAATAAAAAAAATCCCCTTTTAAACAAATTGTTTCACAGGTCAGTCTTTTCAGCAAAAACTGGCGGGCATCTGGTCCTGATGCCAAGCGTAGCATCCTGAAGCTTAATAAAGGTTATATAACACTGAAAACACCATAAACCAGTAAATGCTCAGGTTTCTCCATAGTGAGGACACGCTCCATATTTCCCTAGCAAAATAATTGAACACAATATGGGTCATCAAGGCCTTACCCCAGAGATTAAAAGTTCAACAGAAACCAAAGATATCGAGCCGAAACCACCAAATCACAGATAAACAACTAAAATAGATTCTGGCAAAAACAGAGAAGCTAAAATATGCCAGCCCACAATGCAGTCTCCTAAATTCTGAGGGCTTCTGCTGCCTCTACATTACTGGGTAGCTTGTCAGGGAGGAACATTGGTTCAGTCATTGCAGGATTATGCCAGCATTAATTGAAATTCCCTTAGCCATTGGCTGACTGATTGTAAAATTTTGCTGCAGGTCTGTTGTGCTCTTGTGCTTGCTGTCTTCTCTCACTCTCTACATATTTTCCTTCCATCTTAGTACGACTGCCATGTGGGTTTGTGTCTGGAAATGAGTATATATGCTGATTGCCAAACGTTGGCTTCAAATCTTTGATCTATGATTTTCACCTAATCAATCCTGATGACGTATGGAGGATTTGAATATATTCCATCCTCGTGGCAGAGACTAATGCTGACGGGTGCATCTGCCCGGTAACTGTGGCAAGAGCAGGCCGCTCAATTTGTCAGAGATTTTTTTAGTAAAACTCAATTTGTCAGCTGCGAGATTTTTTTAATTTTTAATCTTTTTTATTTAATATTTTCATAACAATTGCTCCTAATTTTTTTTCAGATCTGACCCTTTTGGTCGCGCCAGCGCCGCTAGGGCAACCAAATAACGTTGCCGCGCCACATGCATTGACACGGCAACATCCGCCACGTTAGATATAGAAAGTACCTTCATTTAACTTGATACAAGAACGATATTATTTTTCTAATGCGACAAGCGCTAATACACGATTATTATGCTGCTGAAATATTATATTAATTTTTCTTTGCATCTTAACGATCTCAAATGTAAAAACTCAAAACTACAAAATTATAGTACTCATTGAGGGATACAACTTTCATGTGAAAAGTATCTTCATTTGACAACATACAAAAAATATATTATTTTTTCTAATGCAATAAGCACTGGTACGCGGTTATTATGCTCCTGAAATATTATATTATTTTTTTGAGCATCTTAATGTCCTCAAATGAAAAAACTCAAAACTACAAAGTTGTAGATCTCATTGACAACTACAATTGTTGTCTTCATCCGATATTGTATCAAAGATTTATTATTTTTCGAAGTTTAGGTCTTGTCATACCATTCCTAATGGCTCCATATAATAACACTGTCACGCCAGTGGGAGTGGCGTGACAGCATTTTTCACGTCAAAAACGCCGTCTAACATGGCATCTAACATGACAGATGTTGGTGCACCAATGCATGTGGCGCGACAAGGTTATTTGGGCGCACCAGCGCCTTGTCGCAACCAAAAGAGTCAAATCTGCAAAAAATTTTCTAATAGCGATTATTATTGAAATATTGAATAAAAAGGAATCAAAAAATAAAAATTCTCCGTCAGCTGCCGGGGCTGCAGCCCCAGTTGTGGGCCAAAAATTTAGCAAGCAAATCTTCAGATCCAGCCCAACAGCCGCCTCCACGCCCAACTCGCAACAACAGCCACGAGCTCTCCCGCTCACCTCGTCCGCGTCGGCAACTCGGCGTCGGACGCTCGCCTCCGCCTCTAGCTCCCGCCGTCAGCCCTCCAAGGTCCGAGCTCCGACTCCATCTCCGAGGCTCCCCGTCGCTTGCTCTCTGCCCACTGCCCGCCTAGGCTGGTCACCCGGCTCCTGCCCCCCGGCTGGCCGGCCTCGCTCTGGCGCCCAGCGGCCTAGGCCAGGCCGGCAGTTGCCCAGGCCAGGTGGTCGGATGCCTGGCTAGTAGAATTGATCTCCGGCTCCGCCCAGACGGCATCGGCGACAACGAGGGAGACGCTAGGCTTTTTGACGTTTTGACGCAGTGGAGGTCTGCTTCATAGGGAGACTGACAGGTCACAGGTGGAGCCTGTCTATCCAAAAACCATGTGTTTTTTTTGGCATTCCAATACATGAATTTTTTTAGGCATATAGGATGAAGATCCAACAGCCTCCACCTCTTCTTCTACCTCCTGCCTCATTCTACCACAATGACAGATCACAAATCACCGATCACAAGAGATAATTTTTTTCTATGGAAGGACGTATTACAATTTTTTCCCCACACCAGCACAATCACAGACGCGGGGTCGGATGCGCCGCCGCCGGTGTCGAGGGAGGGAGGGAGGAAGTCGCATCAGGGCTCCACATGTCGGCGGCGCGGCGAGCGGCATGGACGCGGGTGGCACTGGGGACCGGAGGGAGGAGGGCGACGGGGAAGAAGGTGGAGAGGGAGCACGAGGGTGCGTGGGCCCCATTGTCATAGGCACATAAAAATTCGTGTGTTGGTTGGACAAAAAGACACATGGGTGTTGTGTAGCATTCCTCCTTAACTACTTATACTACTATATATAACAAGTTATAACAACCCAGTAAAAGGAATCTAGCCGAATCCACTACTTCCCCATCAATGAAGAAAAGTGGCAATTGACATGCCACTATCAAGATTTAAGAGTACAAAAAGGACACAATACAGAGAAACCATATACTGATTTACAGACCATGTATACATCGAAATTAAACCAACCTATCGATGTCAAGAAAAAAAATCAGCTCTAAGCAATAGCAGTGCCAACAACGTCAGCAGGCCAACTCCTGATCCCAGCATGTGTAAGCAAGGCCCAGAGAAATGTTATCAGCTCGCCGCCCCGCGCGATGGCCCCCAAGTGACCTCTGACATTTTCCGAGGGAGTGATGTACAGGATCATCTCTGACCAGAATTCAGCCAGCATCATCCATGTCTCTCCTTCTGTCATCTCCACCAATTGCTCTGCAAGCCTCAAACCGTTCCTAAGAACTTCATTCTGTAAAGAATTGTCACTTAGCAATCGGACCACCTGCTCGTATTCAGACTCCGGTGCCAATGCACTAAACCCCACTAGGGCACGCTTAGCGTCCTCCTTGACCGCCTCATATAGGCTCCTGCTCCATTCATCATCATCTGGAAGCAGATCTGGGGACCAGGCCATTAGGTATGTGCAGTACCGTGAAAGGTGAGTAGCAGCAACCTTGTGATTCAAATCGGGCTGGAAATCTTGCCCTTGACCATGTTGGTATAACTCAAGGATGCATGTGGCGACGTGCCATGTAAGTATAATATCAGATGTGTTGTTTCTATTGCAAAACAAGAGAAATCTATTCCCTACTAGGCTGCGACGTAGAGATTCTGTGCCCTTGCCCAATAGATGCCAATTGTTCTCCCTATAGCACCGCAAAGTATGAATGATGCTGGCCTTCACTGCATTTGGTATCTTCACACTCCTATCTAGGTCTGGGAGACGCAGGAGGCGCCTGAGAAAAACAAGTGGGGTTGTTCTGGGGTGAACTACCAACACTGAACTCTGGCCCATTTTTGCATCCCAGTGCTTCATGTGCTTCCACTTGCATTGCAACAGAAAACCAAAACATTTCCTCATGCAAACAGAATGCTGCAAAGCGGCATGGTTTATATAGTGGCAGATGAGGGCAACTTTGGTCCAATTAGAGAAAATGTAGGATGCTATGTACCTGACCTCTGCTATCACAACTAATGTGATAAGCAAAAATAAAGAAATGTCATTAAACAAAAAGGATCCAAAATTTTTGTCCTGTCTGTTGCTTATCAAGTGCCCCTCATTGCACCAGAAATGACAACGCAGCTGATGGATGTACTTAGTCTTCCAATTTGACAGGTGGCCCATCACGATGAATCTTGCAGCTAGGATGCAGTAAATTATGCTCAAGAGTGAGATACTGACACTCAACATAGGAAGCCAATACTTCGAGTAGGAGACTGGAAGTGATGAGAAGTAGTAATCTTGAGTGAAAGAAAGCTCATCTGCAATCACCTGGAAGATCCTTTCATGGTTGCCATCTCTCAGCAAGAAGTTCCAGAAAAAGTTAAGAGTCCTCACAGATCTATCATTGGCGTGCATGTACCTCGCAAATTGACATCTCAACAATTTGAACAATGAAAATGACAAGCACAGGTCTTTTAATTGTTGCATTGACTGAACAACCTGATCATTCAACTGCCAAACCATGTTAATGGTTACTAAGCCAGTTGTATTACTGACAAAATACCCATGTGCACACTTCTCCACATTATTATCTTGTTCTCCCATAAACAAGAGTGGAGGAGGCTGATCCTCACCTACCAATGGTCCATTGGGCTGAATTGCTTCTTGCCGTTGTTGCTGAGCCATATGCCCAGAAATGAGGCGAGGATTACACCCAAATGCAATGGATCGCCGGGCCATCACAAATGCGTAATATTTTAACACAATTTTAGCACAAATGATAGCAAAAAGCATCAATTCAAGGTAAAGTTGCCAGATATCAGTCATCATCGGGCCCAAGGCATAGAAACCAAGATAGATGGTCCAGAGACCTTGGAAAAGCAGCTGGATAGGGGGTCCTTTGTTGCGACCTTCCCTATCATCAACAGCGACTATTACGCTAGTGTTGATCATGGTGATCTGAATGAGGAACGCCCATGATACAACTGTAAAATAATGAAAACCTCCACGGCATGATGCAGCCAAAGTTGCCAGGTTTTTGTTGTTGACGTAATCATTGGTATTGGTGCTGATTGTGGACACAACATACGACGTAATAGGCAGTAACAAGGTAGTGGCTCCAAGAAAGATGAACCTTGTGAAGGGGTGGTGGCGGTAGCGCTGCGCAAAGGCGCCAATCGCAACTATTACTCCAGCTAGAACAGCATCAGCAAGTACCAGCATGTTAGCCTGCAACAAGGTCCGTCCCATGGTCTTTTGGAAGGCTGACACTGATTCATGAGAGCATCTAATGCTCGAGGAACATTGCTGCAGTGAAGCATCGTCGAAGCAAATTGTGGTGGAATTCACCCCAGCCATAAGCTTAGCTGATATCAATAGAACAAAGTTGGCATAGAAATAAGTATACCCTGCTAGCTTTTATTTTGTGCTCCAACTCCAATGGAAATGTACCATGCAAAATCTTAAAAAAGCCTAGAAATGAAAAGGTAACAGTGATAGGTAGAAAGAGAGATCTCCACTTACAGCTGTGTGCTATGCCGCTGCTATGCTGCTGGGAATTGATGTCTCGTGATGTGAATGGTTATGTATTGAACGGCTTTAATTTAAATGTATGGACTGATGGATGCAGAGGAGCCGTGAATAAGTACAGACTTATCATGAACCAGCAAACTGCTATGATGAAGGAGGATATAAATATAGCATGCTTCTGCCTGTTCTTTCTATGTCTTTTCCTCCGATAGATGCCAGGCTTCAAGAATCAAGAGACATTGATTTTTATTTACTTTTGGTTTGGTTAGTCGCCCTTGATGGTATGCTTTTCCTTTCACTTTGATTACTCCATATATATAATGACTCGTGGTCTACATAATGTACCCAGATTAAGTCTGCATGAGTGCTTCCTATGATTTCATAGGCTGCACACGCTACTATTCTTTTCGCACTGACAAGACATCCACTAATACGGAAAACATTTTTACAGGCAGGTCCTGTTGTTCCACATGATCTGGTAACCTGCCAATAAACCAATGATTGTAGAAATTGTCTATTATTTCCACAGGCAAATGACCTCCAATAATGCAAGTGGTTTCTACATGCAGTGTTCTTAAAGAACCATCTGTTGAAATGATTCTTACGCATGGGGGTTTCTTAAGCCGACCGCCTGGCTAATATTTACATTATTTAATTTCTAAAAGAAAAAACATTAATTTAATCATAGATTGCTGAGACACAATATATTACAAGAAAAAATACACAGTGGATCAAGAGGGCCTTAATTGGGAGTGCTTCATGCATGACAATGGATTTAATTATTTTGTCCTGCCCGACAAAAGTCGTGTAACTACTGAAAGCACTTGTGGAGCATGAGAAGGTGTCGTCATGGTAACATAGGACGATTTGCGGTAAGTTTACTTGTTTCATTTTCAGTAAGACACAAGGTACGCTTTTGAGTTTCATTTTCAATAAGCCACAACGTTTACTTGAGTTCCATGGATTTTATTCTATTATATTCTAATACTAACTCATGTGCTTTTAAATAATGTAAAAAAATAGACTTCAGCCCTCTTAAAAAAAGCATCAGTCCACACTTACTCTACACACATATCAGTGGCGGATCTAGGATTTTAATTATGGACGTACAAACCAAAGCGCTGTAGTTCATCGATAGTAAGATGATATAATTCAATCACTAAATGATAATAAAATAATTGTAACGATATACAAATAGAACGCTATATATTCTCATTATTACAAGTTTGCAACTAGAAGGGCAGGCCTGGTGCAGTTGGTGAGTGCTAGCTTGCCGAGTCACCAGGTCCTGGGTTCAAAGCCGTCTCTCTGCAGAATTTCTGCAGGGGTAAGACTTTGCTTCGGTTATTCCTTTCCCCAGACCCCACTCGTGTGGGAGCCTCTGGCACTGGGTCTGCCCTTTATTACAAGTTTGCAACTAAATCTTATAAATTATTATCATAGAAACTAAAACTTCACAATACATTCTGTGATTCTTGGAAGCGTCTAATGATATCCTTACACATAGGAAAAAGCCACTACTAAATAAATATGACCAAACAATCATTCAAGTATTGATCACCCATCTTGTTTCGAAGGCTGGTTTCCACATGGTTCATTGCTGAAAATACTCTCTCAACACTTGCAGTTGCTATAGGAAGGATCAAAAGTAATTTCAGCAACAAATAATAAACAAGTTTAAAGCGATTGTGTTTGTTTGTCTCAACAAGTTTGAGAGAGAGGGAGAGAGAGATCTCTAAGATTCTTTTCTTTTTAAAACCTTGTGTCATTACACACATCAACAATAAATATATTAAGTTGCAAAAAAAGTTGGACCAAATTTGTGCTCGTAAAATCTTGAGGATAAAACTTTGCCAGTTTAATAAGCCTTTCCTTGTCATAGAAAGCAAAGGAATCACTAGATTCAAAAGCAACCATGCAAACAAGTAGCTCTTTATGGGACTTTCTTTTACCCGGTAGAATGAAGTAGCTAGCACTTGTTGGGCTTGCTACTTAAAAATATATTATACATATATAATGGAAAGGGTATACGTACTTAGTATTTTTGTAGAAATTTTGGGGTACAGCTGTACCCCCATGCACCTACTGTGCATCCGCCCCAGGCACATATGCACTGGGAATTTGAACCTGTTACAAGTTTCAAGGACACACCTGTTTGGAAACTTTAGCTCTAAAGTTTAGAGTGGTGGATTCAAAGCTGCACACACAATGTAAGAAGCTTCCCTTATTTGCTTCTGGACCATATACAGTTTTGGTTTGTGATTAACTACTATTGAACTTATGTTACTTACTGTCTCTATATTTAGAATGTAATATAAAATGACTGTTGACATAGTCTCCCACCACCGCAATGTGCACCAAAGACAAATTCTTTTCACACCGAGTGCAGTGCGCCCCTATGCATGGTTTCATTTCCATGCTGCTTGCCTTTCCTCTAGCAAACAATAAACACTGACGCGACTTACTTTTTAGTCTCCCGGCCAGCCCTAATCATCACTTGGTCACCTAACCCAACATCAATTGTTGTTATTACTAGCTAGTAATGTATTGTTGGACGGAGAAGACCGACCTGGAGACTAGCAGCTGCTGGTCTATATCCTGACCAAAACTGATGAGTGTGGTATAGCTAGCTAGTAAGAAATGCTAAGTACTACTTAGGCTTTACGCTTCTGCTTTATATATCTTATTAGAAGAAGAGATGATTAGTGTGATCCTCCAAAGGCTCGGAATAAGTTCCTTGCCGGTGGGTGGGGCTGGACCAAAAGCTAGAGGCACATCCTGTGCAGGGCCGGGGAAATTTCAACTTTATTTACGAGTTACGACTATATATGATTTCATTCTGCTAGTCCGTCAATGAATTCATTTGCTTTATATCTGTGGGGCCAGTCAGGTCAATTCCACGGTCCACGCCGCATAGATCCAAATTCTATGACAGAGACAAGCAGGAGTGGGCTCTGAGTCCAAATGGACTTCCTTGGGATCGGAAGACAGGGAGCAGGCCGAGCCAGGGGCTAACTGGCGATCTGGCCCATCATTGAAATCGGCTCCCTCCGTGCTCCTCTGGTGGCGACATCCTTTGCACATGGGCCATGAGCGGACGGATACGACCACAATGTATTTTAGTTGGTTACTTAATGAAGCCCAATGAACATAACAATCTCTGTCTCTATTCTATCTATCTATCAATGGTATTTTGTGGAATTTCTGGTGAGGAAGTAAAGAGGGCAAACGGAAGACGTGTTAGGTGGCTTGGGATGATATGATCAAACCAAAGTTCCTCGGTGGTCTGGGTTTCAGAGATATTGAGCTTTTTAATCTAGCTTTGTTAGGGATGCAAGCATGGAGGGTGTTGTCTGGTGCAAATTCTCTAAGTGCTCGCATCCTCAAAGCTGTTTACTTCCCAGATACTGACTTCCTACAAGCTAGGCTTGGTAATGCGCCTTCTAGGATTTGGAGGTCAATTTTGGATGGCAGAGATGTCTTAGACCAAGGTCTGATCCGGCGTATTGGTACGGGAGAGGCAACGGATATCTGAACTATGAACTAGCTCACACACGACGGCCTGTTGAGGCTGGTGATGAGTGTCCGAGCTAACCTTCTGCAGAGGGTCAGTGAACTCATTGACTCCACGACAATGTCATGGGACATGCAAAAGCTAGGTGAGTTTTTTGCTCCCATGGACAGGGAAGTTATTATTAATATTCCTTGGAGCACAAGGAGGCAAAGTGATTTCTGGGCCTGGCACTAATAAAAATGGCATATTCACAGTTCGTTCAGCTTACAGGATGCTAGTACTTAGGAAAAATAATATGACGGCATGCTCTGACAATATTGCAGGAAGATCAAGCACTAAGGCAGACAAGAAAGAATGGACTGTGTTGTGGCATGTCCACCTGTGGAGATTAGCTAGACAATCTCTTCCTTCTGGGGATGTCTTGCATCATAGGAATATGAAGGCGCAAAGCACTTATGCCATTTGCGGAGCTTTGGACTCATGGAAACACTCTTTGATAGACTGTCATATGGCAAAGTGTGAATGGGCTTTGGAAAGGGAGGATGTCACTGAACACTTATGCACCATACCAGTTGAGGATGCTCGAGGTTGGTTACATACTATAATGACTACCTTGAAGCATGAAGATCTTACACGGGTACTAGTTACTTTGTGGGCAATTTGGTACATGAAGAGGCAAGTTGTTTATGAGAATTCCTTTCAGAGCCCTCTATCCATGCATGCACTGTTTTGTTAAGAGTTTCCTGTCGGATCTGGAACTTGTGAAACAGGCAGCTCCTCTGGGGGCATGTCATCAACGTTAGAATGTACAGAAGGCGCCATGGATCCCTCGACCAGTAGACTTCATGACAATAAATGTCGATGCTGCCATATCCAAGAACTCGAGCAAGGCATCAGCTTCAGCAGTGGCAAGGGACTCCTCAGGCATGTTTGTTGGGGCTTCGGTTGTGGTAATTGAAGGTATTCCTCATCCTAAAATCATGGAGGTAGTGGCGCGTAGAGAGAGCCTAGCACTGGCATGAAATTTGATGCTACAAAAATTAAGGGTGGCTTGTGATAATATCATAGGCCGAGGCAAAGGTTTTGGATCTTATGGCCACGTAATTCAAGAGATCAAGGCACGAGGAGAAAGTTTTACTTCAGTTGAGTTTGTCCATGAAGGTCGAATGTCTAATGGGATGCTCATAGGCTAGCGACGCCGAAGGGCGTGTGTACTTCTTATTCTTAAACCAATTAATAAAGTTTGAGATTCTCAAAAAAGCTATTATTCTCGTTTTTCTTCTTCTTCTTCTTCTTCTTCTTCTCTCTCTCTAAGGGTATCGTCAACGCAATAATCGCCCCGCTTGACTTCTGTTCCCTATGTACATGAATGTGTTTCCTACGTGAAAAACTAGACGGTTACTCTTCTCTCTATTCCCTATGTACATGACTCTGTTTCCTACGTCCTTTCCCTTTGCTAATTTCTTCTTTGCTAAATTTCTAATGGAAGTGCCCGCACCCGGACGTTCGTTACCCCCTGCAGGTAAAACAAAAAAGAAGAAAGGGCAGACGGTACCCCTGCAAACAGAAAAGAAGAAAGGAAAACCACCCACCCACTCCCCGCGCAAGCACTCACCCTTCCTCCACTCCCCCGCCCACCCCCACACACACGAATCTGCCCGCCCCCTACCCTCGCTGACCCCTAGCACCTTCGCCCCGCCGCCACTCACCCTCCATAGCCCACCCACCAGCTGCAACAATAGGGGGAAGCTATTGCAACATCGAAAGAACATCTAATGCAACAAACAAAAAAAACTGCTGCAATAAACGAAAAAGCTATTGCAACATCGAAAGAACATCTAGTGCAACAAATAAAGATATGAACTGCAACATCAAAAAAATGTTTGCTGCAACAATAAAAAAACATCCACTGCAACATCGGGGGAAACCTGCTGCAACAATGAAAGAAAGCTATTGCAACATCTCAAGCACTTCTACTGCAACATCGGGGGAAATATGCTGCAACAACGAAAAAAAGCTATTGCAACATCTAAGCACTACTACTGCAACATTGGGGGAAATCTGCTACAACAAACGAAAAAAGCTATTGCAACATCTCAAGCACACTACTGCAACATTGTAAAACTACTATTGCAACATCCAGAAAAACATTGTTGCAACATCTTAAAAATCGATAGTTGCAACATACAGAAACACACGTTGCAACATCTCAAAATAGACTGTTGCAACACCAAAAAAACACATGGGTTGGGGGTGCCGTCGGGGTGCAGATCGAGCCACCTCCATGGATGGGGGATGGGCCGCCGTCGCCTCATGGGTGGAGGAGACCACCATGCCGCTGGATTTGCATCGTGCTCCACGGATCCACCGGTGATGGTGGATGAAGTCATACCACATACGTGGCCTTCGACACGAACCCCATAGCAACAATCGTGGTTGCCGAGACGCAGGTGGGTGTGCGCCCCTCGCCGGTGGTGGCGGCGTTCTTGTCGCACGGGCCTAACATGATGACACCAGAGATCCTGAAGCCAAATATGATCGTGTCGGGGGTGAACATTCTAGCAGCGGGGATGAACAAGGACGGGCCGACGGACCTCGCCGCCGACACCTAGTGCGTGGTGAAAGGATCAAGATGCCCAAGAGGGGGGGTGAATTGGGCTTTTCTAAAAATTAATTGCAAGAATTAAATCCTACAAGCCGAAATTCACCCCTAGTGCCTACTTGTGTTCCTAGAGAGTCTACCGTTAAAAAGTTTTGCACCCTAGTTTCCAATCCTAGTCTAGCATGGCAATTCTAGGAATGTAAAACAAGCAATGAAAGTAAATACGAGAAAGTAATTGCTTGAAAGTAAAAGGGCAAGGAACACGGCGATGTTTTTCCGAGGTATCGGAGAGTCGCCACTCCCCACTAGTCCTCGTTGGAGCACCCGCGCAAGGGTGTCGCTCCCCCTTGATCCGCGCAAGGATCAAGTGCTCTCTACGGGTTGATTCTTCGACACTCCGTCGCGGCGAATCACCCAAAACCGCTCACAACTTGAGTTGGGTCATCCACAAGCTCCGCCGGATGATCACCAAACTCCCAATCACCACCAAGCCGTCTAGGTGATGGCGATCACCAAGAGTAACAAGCTAGAACTCTCACTTGACCACAACGAGCCTAATGAGGAGGTGGATGCACACTTGCTACTCTCGAATCACTAGTGAGGAAACTCAAACTTTGATTCTCAAATCTCTATCCTCACTAGAGCTCTTGCACTCCCTTGCACTCTAAAGGGTTTTCTCAGATGTTTGAATGAGCAAGAGACCTCTAAAAGAGGTGGAGGGGTTGTATTTATACACCCCTCAAAGAAAACGAACCGTTACTTTCTGACACGGGGTCACCGGACGCGCCGGTGCAACACACCGGACGCGCCGGTCCCCTGTAACGGTCAAAACGCGATTTTGAAAACGAACCACCGGACGCGCCGGTCAGGGGTGACCGAACGCGTCCGACGTGCAAGGGTGCTTACTGGACTTACACCGGACGCGAGGCCGCGTCCGATGCCTGAAGACCGGACGCGTCCGGTCCTCTCTGGACCTTACTGGACTCGCACCGGACTCGCCGATCAAGTCCAGTATCGCGTCCGACGGGTGTTCTCCCAGAGTGACACGTGTCAGCCACTGACCACAGCGTCCGGTCCTAGCGAGGACCGCGTCCGGTGGTCAGGGCCAAAACCCTAGCGCGGTTAAGTACTGACCGGACGCGTCCGGTGCTCCCGAGGACCGCGTCCGGTGCCTAGAAGACAGCCCGAAACTCGTCGAAACGCGTCACAACTTCAACCAAGTTGCTTCTAACTGAACTTTGAGCTAATCTAGGGTTGCCTAGCGCCAAGTTTAACAAGTGTGCACCACACCTAAACATAGGACTCGCCTAGGTCAAGCTACCCATTCATGCCCCCCTTTATAGTACGGCCAAAAGAGGAAAACGAAGATCCTAACGACTATTCCGAATGTTTCTCAACACCTCGTCATCCGGAACTAACCGTCCTTAATCTTGACGTCACTCTTTTGAAAACCGAAACGATTTCCATCAAGGGACACGAATACCACAGTGCTCAAAGCAGTTATCACCTCCATGACCTAACTTACCAAGTTTCTGCAAAACACACGTTAGTCATGGTAATAAAGTGTTGTCATTAATTACCAAAACCAAACCTTGGGGCCTAGATGCTTTCAATCTCCCCCTTTTTGGTGATTGATGACAACACTAAGTTTCAATGGATTAGAGTGAAGGTTTTCGAGCATGCTTGGTTCACATAAGCAAAAGACAATAAGCATAAAGGGTTAGGAATTGCTTATGCGCTCCAAGCCAAAAGAGTGTACTTCATAAGATAAGACATAAAGCGTTAGTACACATAAAGATATAGCTCATAAGAAATCGGAGTAAGGCACGGAAGCACAACCTTAGAGCTATAGCTAGAACGGTGACATATATTAATCACAGTGACGAATAAGACATTAAGACTCAAAGATTTACGACTCGACGACAATGTCACACGAATGCAATGCTGAAAATAAACATGATATGCATGAATGTAGCACACGAAAAACGAAAACCTACTACCAAACTCCCCCTGAAACTACTCTCTCTCCCCCTTTGGCATCAAGCGCCAAAAAACTAAACTAATCTGACGGGGGGACAGACGGAGTCATGTCGGGTGCCGAGGTGCGCGGAGTGATCACGAAGTGAAGCGAATCGCCCTCGGAGTCTGAGCTATCTGGCTGACCCTCTGAAGAAGCTCGTGGCTGCGAAGCGGTCTGGGTCTGAGCAGGAACAGGCGCTGACTGTGTAGCAACAAGTGGATCTGTCTGAGTGACCTGAGCCTGAAGTGCGCCAGTAGCTGGGGGGTCTGTCGAGGCAACTGAAGACGGAAGGGTCTCTGTAGTCCCAGTCCCTGTCACTGGTGGAACGACTGCCTCGGAAGCTGACAACCCTGACGAAGTGTGAAACGTAGTCGTGTGCGAGGGTGTCGGCTGACCAGTCAACTCGCTGTAGGTGGCACTGAAATCACCAATGGGTGTGCCTGTCAGGAGATGCGGGCGAGTCTGGTCTGACGGTGTAAACCCCGTATGGATAGGTGTGAAGCTCGGGGACTGAAAAGACTGGGGAACCTGCTGCTGTGGAGATGTAAACTGAAAGCTCGGCTGTCCCTGACTAGATGGACCGCTGGAATGCAAAGCCGGAGCCATGATAGATGCAGGCGGAGGAACCCCAACTGTGATGAGATGCCGCAGAAGATCCATGTACTACTGCTGACTCTGTCGCTGCATCTCAACCTGCTGCCTCTGGATCTCTAGCTGCTGTCTCTGAAACTCGTCCTGGCGAGCCTGTATCTGTGCTAGTGCTGCAGCTGTATCCTGTGCCTGGCGCTGTATCTGCTGCTGCTGCTGCTCCTGAGCCTGGGTCAGCCTCTCAAGGATAGCCACCATGGCTGGGTCTGAGCGGGAGGCTGAGCCAGATCCACCGGCCTCGTGGTCGTGAGACCGAGGAGACCGGTACCTGGGGATGGGCTGGTAATCCTCATCAGTGCTGTCAGAAGTGACATCCTCAGGTATCTCAGCAGTCTGAGCCTCAAGGTCTGCGAGCTCTGCCTCGGCAAGCTCGTCAACTCTAGCGTCCTGCTCAGCTGCTATCTCAGGAACATCTGGGCGCTCACGCTGTCCTGGTGCTGGAGCCTGATCTCTAGTGATAGAAGCCCAAAGCTGTCTGATATCATAGTCAGGGAATGCTGTAGTAGTGTTGGCAATCTCTGCCCTGATCTCTGGTGGCATTTGGATAGCAGATCTGATAATGAAGCAAATCCAGTGGGCATAGGGAAGCTGACGGTTACCCTTGAAGCCCTCAGCAATGGTGTCCTCCATCTCACTGAGAATAAGATCCCAGATATCAAACTGTCGCTGTGTCACAAGGTGGTGAACAACCCAAAGCTGCATCCTCGTCAGTCCCTCTCTGTAGCCAAGTCTGGGCAGTAAAGTGCGTCTGAGTATAGCATCCAGAACTCGGGCAAGAGGCGTCAGACTGGCAGGAGTACGACGTGACCCTTCGCCAAAAGGCTCGCGAAAGCAGGGTCGAACCAGGTCGGTGGGTGGCACTGAACCGCCGTGAGGGCGTCTGGGAGGTGGAGTCTGACCATAGCACAACTGATGGATCCTCGTGTCAGAAGCAGGTAGTCTGAGGATCTCTCGGGCTCTGGAGCTGTAGAGTCTGTGGTCGCGGCCTCTGAATGCAAAGTGAATGAACTCATGGGCAGGATCAATCCATAGAGAAGCGTATAACTCCCTGACCCATGTGCCGCAGTAAGCACCTGTCCGTCCAAGTAGATCTGATAAGCCAGGCAGATAGGACAGGTGAGGACGGAGCTGCTCTCCCACAACATCAACCAATGCCTCAAGTCGACACACCCTCTGAGGTCTGAAAGCAATGCCACTGTCAACTAGGGCCCTGTAGAAGTCCTCCTGAAGTGGGGTATAGAAACCCTCTGAAGCTCTAGGATCTCTGACAAGTGGAAACCATCGGCTGACCTCCACGAACCTCAGACTCTTCACCTGACGTGCTGAAGCACCCCTCAGGTCTAAGTGCTCGACCGGGGGTGACCCTCTAACTCTGGGAGGAGGTCGTGCTCCACGACGCGGGCCCTCTGGCCTGGGTGTCACCTGTGAACGAGCACGTGTGGAGCGGCGACGAGGTGGAGACTGAGCTGCCTGCTCCTCTGTATCCTCAGTGGCCTGTGGAGCCTCAGTGGTCTGGGTAGCCTCAGTAGCGGGTGTAGTCTCTGTAGCCTGTGTCTGCTCTGAGGGAGGATCAACTGACATCTGCTCTGAAGGTGCAGTAGCCTCGGTACCCTCAGTGGCCTCTGTGCCGAGCTGTCGACCTTCAAGATGAAAGCGACGCTCGCCTATGTGTAACCCACTGCGTCTGCCACCTCTCTCTGCCTGCTCTGCGGCGTCTGCCACGGCCTGAGCGATCTCTGCATCTGAAAGTGTCCTCTTCTTCTTTCTGGCCATCATCTTGATGCGCTTACCACGCGCAATCTCATCACGACGGGGAGGACTGTTGTCCCCGTCACCAGGAGCACCACCGGCGTTCTTGCAACGCACCATGCTGACTGACTGCCTGAAAACCTCTGTGAGATGATGAACTGACACTCGAGAGGCTTGGCCTCAATCCGTATCCGCAGGCTTGGCCTCGGATTTAGCAAACAGATCTGACCCGGCACACCGACTGACTCGCTGCACGTATGGAATAGAGAGATATACAATAAGCATATATATATCTAAAGATACGAAACCCTAGATAGCAAGCACGTGAGATACGAAGTGAAACGACGCTAGGCTACCTCGGATCGACGAGACGACGATGAAGGGACGAGGTGACCTAGTTCGCGAGAACCCCCGAGATCGGCGATCGAGCACTGAAACGACCAATCGAGGTAGCAATGAAAGGTTATGGTCAACGGCAAGCCCTAACGATGAAAGGAAATTGAATTGACTTGAATCGAAAACGGAATCGAGTCGAGCCGTTACCTTGAGTTAGGGTTACCAAACCCTAAGCTAGGGTTTAGGGGTAAACCCTAGGTTCAAAACTCGGCCGAAGGAATCACGGGCAGTTGGAGCTAGGGCACGCAAAGGAGGGAGGAGCTGCGGGCTAGGGCTACTGGAGCGACTCTTGGCAGGTGCTGGCTCGCCGGCGGCGAGGGTGTACGCGCGAGCACGGCGGTGGCGCGGCAAACAGCGGCTGTGGCGCGGGCGCTGCGCGAGGGAGCGAATGCGGGCGAGCTGAGGGCGAGGTGGCACGGCAGGTGGCGCGGGAGCCACTGGAGAGGAGGAAGAAGGAAGGTGAGCGGCGGCTCCGGCGGATTTGGTCACGGCGGGTCGGCGAAACAAGGCGGCGGCGGCGGATTCGACGGTTGAGAAGAAGAAAAGAAGAACACGAATCGGTATTTAAGAGGTCGCAGATCCGCTCGATTCGGTAGCACCGGACGCGGTGGTCAAAATCACCGGACGCGGTGGTGCAGCGTCCGGTGACACTCCAGTAAGCGCCTGGAGTGACCGGACGCGTCCGGTGTGGACAGACCGGACGCGGTCAGAGTCCGATGGCTGAGTACTCGGGAATTCATCGCGGAGCACCGGACGCGGTGGTGGTAGCCGGGACCGGACGCGGAGGTGGTCAGAGGCGCGTCCGGTGCAGCGTCCGGTGCCTAGATCTGGACTTTGTCTTCTGGATGACCGGACGCGCTGGTGAACGCCGGGACCGGACGCGGTGGTGAAGCAACACTGCGTCCGGTGCAGCGTCCGATCGCTGTTTTTCGCCATTCTTCGTTCCGAACTTCGACGCGACTTCTCCCAATCAAGTTCCAATTCAAAGAGACACAAATAAACACCAATTGGAACCCGATATGAGTGACCTCACTCAAACCCTCAAATTTTTAAAATATTTTGCCTTAGGCTAGTATTATTTTTACGAAAATAGGCAATAAACACCCGAGGAGCAACGTATGGCCATGCAATAGAGTTTTTGAACCTTTAGGAGCGTCAAATGCTCTCTCTATTCATGGACGAACACAGAGGTTGCTCAAAGCTAAACCGAAAAGGAACGACAAACAAACAACCATGCATATGCAATGCAATACAAGAAAGTAAAGCTAGGTTGCTTGTCAAGTTTGATCCACGGTTAGGCTTCTTCACTCCTCCGAAGGAGGGTTATCGTAACCGTGTTAGCCAAGCCCTAAATGCATTGCGATAAAGTAAACATGGCATATGATACAATGCAGTGCAAGGGACAACACGCGCTCATTTTTTAAAGTTACTTGAATCAAGCACATTAAGTTCACTTCTTAGCCTACAAAAGGTAGCCTCGTCCAAAGGTTTAGTGAAGATATCCGCTAATTGATTTTCACTTCGTACACCTTCTAGTGATATGTCATTTTTAGCAACGTGATCTCTTAGAAAGTGATGGCGGATATCAATGTGCTTGGTGCGAGAGTGTTGTACCGGATTGTTAGCAATTTTAACGGCACTTTCATTGTCACATAAAAGTGGCACCTTTTCAAGAACAACTCCATAGTCTAGGAGGGTTTGTTTCATATATAAGATTTGTGCACAACAAGCCCCCGCGGCAATGTATTCCGCCTCGGCGGTGGACAAAGCCACACTATTTTGCTTTTTAGATGACCAAGATACTAGTGATCTCCCAAGCAAATGGCACCCTCCGGATGTGCTTTTTCTATCAATTTTGCAACCGGCATAATCCGAGTCGGAATAGCCAACTAGTTGGAATCTAGCTCCTTTGGGATACCATAAACCAATACTTGGGGTGTGCTTAAGATATCTTAGGATTCTTTTTACGGCACTTAAGTGAGGTTCTTTAGGGCACGCTTGAAAGCGAGCACACATGCACACACTAAACATGATATCGGGCCTAGATGCGGTAAGGTACAACAAGCTACCAATCATAGAACGGTAGAGAGTTTGATCAACCGGTTTACCTCCCTCATCTAGGTCGAGATGTCCATTTGATGGCATTGGGGTCTTGATTGGCTTGCATTCTTCCATCTTGAATCTTTTGAGAAGATCCTTGGTATACTTTTCTTGAGAGATGAAAATTCCTTCTCTCATTTGCTTGACTTGAAAACCAAGGAAGAATGTGAGCTCACCAATCATTGACATCTCGAACTCCTTCGACATCAATTCACCAAACTCCTTGCAATAATCTTCATTTGTTGACCCGAAGATGATATCATCAACATATACTTGACAAATGAAGATCTCCCCATTAGGCTTCTTGGTGAATAGTGTGGTGTCGACCTTTCCGATGGTGAAGCCCTTCTCAACGAGGAAGTCCCGGAGGCGCTCATACCACGCTCTAGGGGCTTGCTTGAGCCCATATAGTGCCTTGGACAACCTATAAACATGATTAGGATATCTAGGGTCTTCAAACCCGGGAGGTTGATTGACATAGACTAGTTTATTTATAAAGCCATTTAAGAATGCACTTTTCACATCCATTTGATATAATTTCATATCATGATGTGATGCATATGCAAGGAGGATACGAATGGCTTCAAGTCTTGCAACGGGTGCAAAGGTCTCTCCAAAATCAAGGCCTTCAACTTGAGAGAACCCCTTTGCAACTAGTC